>NW_026846588.1:252002696-252130527 GCF_025583915.1 Anolis sagrei ordinatus | reverse complement strand
TTGGGCAAAAGTACTGCAAGTCCCATAATCCATGGTCTATCCCCAGCCAAACACACACCAGGACGTAAAGTGCGTCATGAGAGGTCTATGTGCCACATTTGGTCCTGATCAGACATTGGATGAGGTTAACAGCGATCTCAGAATATGAGTGATGGTACTGCAAGTCCCATCATCCAAAGTCGATCCTCCTTCAAACTGCAGCAGGATGCAGAGTGGGTCATGGGGGCTCTATGTGCCAAGTTTGATCTTGATCAGACAGTAGATGAGGGTTGCAGCCATCTTGGGAAGGGAGTGGAGGTACTTCAAGTCCCATCATCCATTGTATGTCCTCCTCAAAAGTGCACCAGGATGTAGAGTGGTCATGGGGACTCTGTGTGCCTAGTTTGGTCTTGATCAGTCATTGGTGAGGGTCTCAGTGGTGTCAGGAAGTGAGTGAAGTGACTGCAAGTCCCATCATCCATTGTCAAATTCTTCCAAACCGCACCAGGATGTAGAGTGGATTATGCGGGCTCTCTGTGTAAATTGTGGTCCTGATCCATCATTGTTGGCAGCTATAATGGTTTTAGGAAGGGAGTGCAGGTATTGAAAGTCCCATCGTCCATGGTGCATCCTCCTCCAAGCTGCACCAGGATGTAGAGTGCGTCATGGAGACTCAGTGTGCCAAGTTTGGTCTTTATCGGTAATTGGATGAGCGTTGCAGTGGTCTCAGGAATTGGGCAAAAGTACTGCAAGTCCCATAATCCATGGTCTATCCCCAGCCAAACACACACCAGGACGTAAAGTGGGTCATGAGAGGTCTATGTGCCAAGTGTGGTCCTGATCAGTCATTGGATGAGGTTAACAGCGGTCTCAGAATGTGAGTGGTGGTACTGCAAGTCCCATCATCCATGGTTCATACTCCTCCAAACTGCAGTACTATGTAGAGTGGGTCATGGGGGCTTTGTGTGCCAAGTGTGGTCTGTATTGGTGACCCAGCCCCCTCTGGCCTTTTCCTTTCCTCTTTTGTCATCTCGGAATCTTGGAATTGAGGCTGGCCAATCAGAGACCATATGCAAATTTCCTTCTGTCATGCCCCGTTTCTGCCATGAACCCTCTTCTCCACCAGGGGCTCCTATTGAAGCTGGCCAATCAGAGACCATATGCAAATAGCACCACAGCGGCAGCCAATCAGAACGCTGCCACATACCCCTTCCGCCCTCCACAATTCCTCTGTCCTATACAAAAAACCACTCTTCTTTATTATATACTAGCTTGGGGACCCGGCACTGCCCAGGTTATTAGAGAAAGGAATTGTATATCAAGGTTGGTCTGTATCAGTTATTTATATGGCTCGCAGTGTTCTCAGGAAGTTAGTGAAGGTACTGTGAGTCCCATCATCTGTGGTCCATCGTCCTCCAAACTGCACCAGGATCAAACAGCAGCAGGATATAGAGTGGGTCATGGGGGCTCTGTGTGCCAAGTTTGGTCTTTATCAGTCATTAGATGAGGGTGGCAGTGGTGTCAGTAAGTGAGTGAAGGTAGTGCAAGTCCCATCATCCAAAGTCCATCCCCTTTCAAACTGCAGCAGGATGTAGAGTGGATCATGGGGGCTCTGTGTGCCAAGTGTGGTCTTGATTGGTCATTAGAAGAGGGTTGCAGCAATCTTTGGAAGGGAGTGGAGGTACTTGAAGTCCCATCATCCATGGTCTGTCCTCCTCCAAACTGCAGCAGGATGTAGAGTGGGTCATTGGAGCTCCATGTGGCAAGTTTAGTCTTGATTAGTCATTGGCGAGGGTCTCAGTGGTCTCAGGAAGTGAGCAAAGGTACTGCAAGTCCCATCATCCATCTCCAAATTTTTCCAAATAACACCAGGACGTAAAGTGGGTCATGAGAGGTCTATGTGCCAAGTTTGGTGTTGATCCGTCATTGGATGAGGTTTGCAGAGGTCTCAGAATGTGAGTGAAGGTACTGGAAGTTCCATCATCCATGGTCCACCCTTCTCCAAAACTGCAGCAGGATGTAGATTGGGTCATGTGGGCTCTGCGTGCCAAGTTTGGTCTTGATTGGTCATTAGATGGGTTTGCAGCAGTCTTGGGTAGTGGAGGTACTTGAAGTCCCATCATCCATGGTCTGTCGTCCTCCAAACTGCTCCAGGATGTTGAGTGGGTCATTGAAGCTCCATGTGCCAATTTTAGTCTTGATTAGTCATTGGCGTGGGTCTCAGTGGTCTCAGGAAGTGAGTGAAGTGACTGCAAGTCCCATCATCCATTGTCAAATTCTTCCAAACCGCACCAGGATGTAGAGTGGGTCATGCTGGGCTCTCTGTGTAAATTGTGGTCCTGATCCATCATTGTTGGCAGTTGTAATGGTCTTAGGGAGGGAGTGCAGGTATTGCAAGTCCCATCGTCCATGGTGCATCCTCCTTCAAACTGCACCTGGATGTAGAGTGCGTCATGGAGACTCAGTGTGCCAAGTTTGGTATTTTTGGTAATTGGATGAGGGTTGCAGTGGTCTGAAGAATGAGCAATGGTACTGCAAGTCCCATAATCCACGGTCCATCCCCGGCCAAACCACACCAGGACGTAAAGTGGGTCATGAGAGGTCTCTGTGCGAAGTTTGGTCCTGATCCGTCATTGGATAAGGTTAACAGCGGTCTCAGAATGTGAGTGGTGGTACTGCAAGTCCCATCATCCATGGTTCATAGTCCTCCAAACTGCAGTAGGATGTCGAGTGGGTGATGGGGGCTCTGTGTGCCTATTTCGATCTGTATTGGGAGTGTTCTGACCCAGGCCCCGGCCTTTCCTTTCCTCTCTTTGTCATCTCGGAATGTTGGATTTGAGGCTGGCCAATCAGAGACCATATGCAAATTTCCTTCTGTCATGCCCCGTTTCTGCCATGAACCCTCTTCTCCACCAGGGGCTCCTATTGAAGCTGGCCAATCAGAGACCATATGCAAATAGCACCACAGCGGCAGCCAATCAGAACGCTGCCACATACACCGCCCTCCCTCCACAATTCTGTCCGATACAAACACTCTTCTTTATTATATACTAGCTTGGGGACCCGGCGTTGCCCGGGTTATTAGGGAAAGTGGGTAATGGCGGTTCTGTATGCCAAGTTTGGTCTTATTGGTCTTTGGATAATGGCAGCATTATTTTCAGGAAGTGAGTGAAGGTACTTGAAGTCCCATCATCCATGGGCCATCCTCCTACAAACAGCAGCAGGATATAGAGTGGGTCATGGGGGCTCTGTGTGCCAAGTTTGGTCTTTATCAGTCATTAGATGAGGGTGGCAGTGGTGTCAGTAAGTGAGTGAAGGTACTGCAAGTCCCATCATCCAAAGTCCATCCCCTTTCAAACTGCAGCAGGATGTAGAGTGGATCATGGGGGCTCTGTGTGCCAAGTGTGGTCTTGATTGGTCATTAGAAGAGGGTTGCAGCAATCTTTGGAAGGGAGTGGAGGTACTTGAAGTCCCATCATCCATGGTCTGTCCTCCTCCAAACTGCAGCAGGATGTAGAGTGGGTCATTGGAGCTCCATGTGCAAGTTTAGTCTTGATTAGTCATTGGCGAGGGTCTCAGTGGTCTCAGGAAGTGAGCAAAGGTACTGCAAGTCCCATCATCCATCTCCAAAGTTTTCCAAACAACACCAGGACGTAAAGTGGGTCATGAGAGGTCTATGTGCCAAGTTTGGTCTTGATCCGTCATTGGATGAGGTTTGCAGAGGTCTCAGAATGTGAGTGAAGGTACTGGAAGTTCCATCATCCATGGTCCACCCTCTCCAAACTGCAGCAGGATGTAGAGTGGGTCATGGGGGCTCTGTGTGCCAACTTTGGTCTTGATTGGTCATTAGATGAGTTTTGCAGTCTTGGGTAGTGGAGGTACTTGAAGTCCCATCATCCATGGTCTGTCGTCCTCCAAACTGCTCCAGGATGTAGAGTGGGTCATTGAAGCTCCATGTGCCAAGTTTAGTCTTGATGAGTCATTGGCGAGGGTCTCAGTGGTCTCAGGAAGTGAGTGAAGTGACTGCAAGTCCCATCATCCATTGTCAAATTCTTCCAAACCGCACCAGGATGTAGAGTGAGTTATGCGGACCTCTGTGTAAATTGTGGTCCTGATCCATCATTGTTGGCAGTTATAATGGTCTTAGGAAGGGAGTCCAGGTATTGCAAGTCCCATCGTCCATGGTGCAACCTCCTTCAAACTGCACCTGGATGTAGAGTGCGTCATGGAGACTCAGTGTGCCAAGTTTGGTATTTTTTGGTAATTGGATGAGGGTTGCAGTGGTCTGAAGAATGAGCAATGGTACTGCAAGTCCCATAATCCACGGTCCATCCCCGGCCAAACCACACCAGGACGTAAAGTGGGTCATGAGAGGTCTCTGTGCGAAGTTTGGTCCTGATCAGTCATTGGATAAGGTTGAGAGCGGTCTCAGAATGTGAGTGGTGGTACTGCAAGTCCCATCATCCATGGTTCATAGTCCTCCAAACTGCAGTAGGATGTAGAGTGGGTGATGGGGGCTCTGTGTGCCTATTTCGATCTGTATAGGGAGTGTTCTGACCCAGCCCCCGGCCTTTCCTTTCCTCTCTTTCTCATCTCGGAATGTTGGATTTGAGGCTGGCCAATCAGAGACCATATGCAAATTTCCTTCTGTCATGCCCCGTTTCTGCCATGAACCCTCTTCTCCACCAGGGGCTCCTATTGAAGCTGCCCAATCAGAGACGATATGCAAATAGCACCACAGCGGCAGCCAATCAGAACGCTGCCACATACACCGCCCTCCCTCCGTCCGATACAAACACTCTTCTTTATTATATATATAGATATAGATATAGATATAGATTAGCTTTTCTTAATGTTTACAAACTATCTGAAACACTGTTGCAAGGATGAGCAATCTTAGAACTCCCCAGTATTTAATAGCTTTGTCGCAGCATTTCAGTCAAATATCATGTTGCATGATGTGAGAATGGTGCATGCCAGAATTTCCCCATCGGTACAACTGTTAAAAGTACAGGGAACTTAATATTGGAAAAACTGCACCTTCAGGCAGATAAATTGAAAGCGTCAGTGGATTGTATTGGTTTAAGTGCTGGACTACAACTCTGGAGACCAGGGTTCAAATTCCTACTTCACCATAGAAACCCACTGGAGAACCTTGGCTAAATCAAGCTCTCTCAGACTGTGGAGAATGTTTTGAAAATTAGACCCCAAAATTATGAATTATGACACATGACTCCATTGGAAAATTTAGCTGATTGCATGGTTATTTCTGATTGCTCTACAATATCCTTTCCATGACATTCCCTGGAAATTACACTATATTGCTTAACAAGCTTATCACTATGACCACACCATAGCTGAAGATATAGGAACCTATCCAAGCCCATATCACCAGTCACACCACATTCCATCTCAATTGTACCCCTCTCCTCGTGGATCAATAAGCTGACACTTCAAATGCTCCAGTGACAGCTTATCAAATTTTTCACCACTATTAAGGACCAACCAGTGATGAATGAGTCCTGAGCCACTCAGTATGTGGATCCTAATTGGACTGTTTCTAAATTAGAAGCTAGTGCAGGAGTCTTCAGTATCTGTCAGAATGAAATAAATATGCCCAGTGTTCACAATTGTGGCATGTCGTTTCTTTTGAGTGCTTTTCCGCTAACATCCCTTCTGGCCACTCAGAATAAACCTCTGGTTTTGCTTTTGACCCATCAGTGTGTTATTCAGTCTTGTGGAAAGCTTGACATGCTGGGCCCTCCGACTCCACACTCACTGAAGATGCTGGAATCACTTAATAGGAAAGCAAAGGTAAACTCCCCCCCCTCCCCCGAGCAGATTATGCCAAAACACCCTGTAATAGGGTCATCATAAGTCAGAAGTAATTTGAAGGCTTGGAGCAATAAATAGCAGGATTTTAACATTTTACAGTGGTGATTTTGCAAAACTAGAACATACAGATAGAAATCTTTCTGCAGACATAGCTCCCACCAAGATTTCTCCTTTCACATCACTTAATGTCATTTTAAAATGTATATGTGCTTTCAAGTCGTCTTTCAATTTATTGGAAATGCCATGAATTTCATAGGGCTTTCTTTAAAAACTCTTTTAAAATTAACATTGTATTTCAATCGAATTATCGTTTGGAGAGTTGCTCCCTTAAGACTGGCATGGTTTGAATTAAAATCTGTTTGGCCACTGTTCTGGAAAAACCCATCTGAATCATGATCTTGAATTATCACCAAGAATTGCAGGAACTGAGTACTCTGCAATTTTGTGGGTTTTATCATAAAACCAAAAGACCAATGACTTTTTGTTGAAGTTAGTAATAACTTTGATGCTGAATGACTAGGGGTTTTTGCATTTATTCTAAGACAACTGTGTATAACAGACTCATTTTTAAATTTTGCTGGGCATGCCTACCAATAAACAGGGCAGGGTTGAATAAATGTGAGCAGTCTGAACAAATAATTAGGGCTTAGTAATGCAACACAACATCTACTGCAGTAAGAGACCTACAATTGCAGCTGCTAAGATTCTGCAGTGCTGGCAGGAAAATGCCAGTGACTCAGCAACCACATTTAACTATGAGACAACCCACTGCTATTATAAAACTTTTTGTACTACAGTAAGTAATGCATAGACTTCTGGTGTATCCTAATGGATTTTTAATTTCATAGGAGTGGAAAGTTTTACATTACCCAGAACATTTCTTACAATTACTTTCAGGCTGGTTGATATCCTGTCAAGCAACAAAGATTGTTGTATCCCCCAGATTTAGGGCACATAAAAAGAGACAGTGGAATGAGACTGAAGGCCTATCTAATTTAGCATTTGGTTCACACAGTAGCCAAGAAATTACCTGTAGGAACCCCACAATCAGGATATACAACCTATGTTTTGCTTTTCCATCAAGTGAAGTTTGCCAGGTCTTACAGGTTTACAGTTAGCAAGTTCATCCTCAATTTAGATATGTCAGGAACTCATCATACCAACCTGCTCTTCTATAGTTACAGATGATGGAGATATATTGGATTTGAACAGCTTCAATTTTGCACCTCTCCAATAGCGCAATTGCACTAATTCACCATTCCATGTCACCATTATTACACTGCTATACATTCCCATAATCCTGCTTTCCTGCATGACTGGTTCCACCAGCACCATAGTTGCATAATTTTAGCATCAAAAAGGCAAATATAGGTTTAAAATAAAAAGAAAACAGCCATTTTGGAAAAAGAAGGAATAGAGGAGAGGTGGAGAGAAAGAATATTGCCCCCTGACATGTTAATGCTGACACAAAAGTGAAAAGGATCAACTATACCAAGGTTGGTGATAGGAACATCACGGATTGGAAACTACTAAAGGGGTTTCCCCATCAATAGCTTGAAAACAGTAGAATCACTAGGGAGGGAGAAGGCAAACCCATGGTGGGATGCTCATAGTGTCACTGAAACCACTTTAGCTTGCCAGCCTCATGTGATAAATTGCTGTGCTTCCCTGCATCTACAGACAGAGAGCTAATTCGCAGGGTAAACAATGCTGGAAGAAGATAAAGTCTGATTGTATTATCTGAGATGGCTTTAAAACTTATGAACCTATTCTCCATTCCACTCCCCTCTGTCTCTGCATTTGTATGGGTGTTTGTTCTTGTGCAATGTCAACACAGAAAAAGCCAGGAGTTTGGGGATGGGGAGACTAGGGACACAGCCAATACCTGCATGCACTTGGACTCATCCTATTGTTTGGAGCAAGGCAGCTTCATGACTCATGAGCCTTCTTGCTGCATAAGCCCTGGCAGCAACAATACAGGCTTTGCAATAAAGCTCCTGGGGCTGGTGATGAGCTGTCCACAAGCAGCAGCAGCAGCAAGATAACATTTGTCAAAATAGTTGTGCTCTCACAAGAGAAATAGATATAGAATCATAGAGTTGGAGGAGACCACAAGGATCAACCAGTCCAACCCCTTGCCATGCACACAAAACATCCCCAACAGATGGCCATCTAGCCTTTGTTTAATCTTTGATTTATATTCAGCATGTACATCTCATATCCAGAGAAAGATTTAAAATGTCAATCTAAGGGTCACCTAAGGGGATCTCTGTTCCTACAAGTGAAAACAGTATGGTGTAATGGTTTGAGTGTTGCACTAACACACTGGGAGACAAAAGTTTGTGTATGGGAGCCCTCTGGGCATGGAAACACTACTCAAGCATGGAGAGCCCATTGAGTGACCTCGGGCAAGTCATGGTCTCTCAGGTTCAGATGAAGGCAATTGCCCTCTGAATAAATCTTGTTCAAAATACTCATGGTAAAGTTCCCTTAGGGTTGCCGTAACTCAAATGATTATAAGACACAACAACATCTATCAATAGGCACAAGCAAAAATGCCAAATATTTTTAGTTCAAATAACGTAACATGTTTTGTTCGCACGCACTTTCTTTGCCAGTACTGCTGCTGCTTTATATTACAATGGTCCATTTGATGAGCAGTTGTACATGTCAGGAGTAGGTACAGTGCAAAACCTACAGGGCCATGCTTCTGAATTTTGGTCCCCTTGGACTTTCAAGTAGGCCATAGCTGTGCTTTCATGGTAACCATCTTGGTCACCTCTCTGGCTACTTGATCAAGAGTTTGTTTCAGGGTAGCAAGTTCCTCAGAACAGCATATCATAGCTCCACAAAAGGATCTGCACATTTCTGATGGGATTCCGGGAGGTGAATATTGTTCAGCCCTCCGCCCGAAAGTTGGGTAAGAACAGGACTCCTGGGGGAGGTCAATGATGGTTCCATTGTCCATGATGGACACCTTCCCCCCCAAAGGGCTGCATTCCTACTATATGTCTTTTAGAAAGTTTACTGTGATAGTTATGGCATCAATACTTTCTCATTTTATAGATTATATACTCACAGCCCCCGGTGTGCAGTGGGTAAAACCGCTAAGCTGCTGAACTTGCTGACTGAAAGGTCGCAGGTTCGAATACGGGGAGTGGTGTGAGCTACTGCTGTTAGCCCCAGCTTCTGCCAACCTAGCAGTTTGAAAACATGCAAATGTGAGTAGATCAATAGGTACCGCTCCTCTTCGGCTTAGAAATGGAGATGAGCACCAACTCCCAGAGTCAGACACGACTGAGCTTAATATCAAATGAGAGGAAATAGGGCCACCACTTCCGGTGCGCGAGCATGGCGGAGACTTCTGGTGCACGAGCATGGCGGAGAGACGGGCACCTTAGAGCGCTGCTAGTGTGCCAGCCTCGACCAGGCGACTGGGTAGAGCACAGGCTCCCTTCCCACCCGAGGATTGAAGAGGGGGGAACAGCGAAACCGGGGGTCCCGCCGATGGTCTAGAAGGAGACCCTCTCCTCAAGAGGGGGCCGCCAAATAGACCCGGCAAGGGACCCAAGGTATGCCGAGTCGCGGCGAGGCATCTGGGGACTGACTCCACCATATCTCCAGCCACGCGCTATTTTAAAGAGACCTAAGAATGCGAGAGTAAGTAAAAACGAAAGGTGTCGGGCGAGGAGGGAAGAATTCCCCCGGGATCGGGAAGGAAAGAGGATAAAGGACTGTGCAATAGAATATTTACGAAACAACTGGATTTAACAGAATAACTGTGAAAAAGAAGCCCTGAAGAGGGAACCTCAAGTGCGATGAACTCTGCTATCTACAAATTACTATTATCCAATCACTTGCTAAGTAATAGCAATAAGAACCAAGAGGAAATAAGTACCAGACTGTGGAAAAGAAAAAAAAAGACGACTGACCTTGAAGGTGTCTTGTTGTGTCTACAAGAGAGGCAGATTCTGCGCAGGCGCCAGAGACACGAGGAGAGAAGGCGAGAGAGTGCACAAGTATAGCGAGATATCGCAGGACCTTGCGATCTCGCGAGACACTGGACGAGATCCCGTGTGGTCGGAGAAGGGAATCCCGGGAAGAAATAGCGCGAGAGCGCAAACAACGCGAGATTTGGAGCGAGATTGAGCGAGATTGAGGACGAGATCTCGGAGTCCAAATAAATAAAATAACAACCGTGGAAGACACAAGAACGGAAAAAGACCAGAGTTAGGAAGAGATACAAGACGGAGAACGGTGGAGACGGAGAGCGGTACGGGAAAACAGAGAGCACAGAGTGAAGAAGGGGGAGAGCAAGTTAAAAGGACGCGAGAAGGACGCGAGAACAGGAGTAAGTACATGAGAACAGACTACAGAACTATAAACAAATAAATAAAGAGTATTCAAGAGAAAAATTAGGATAAAATAAGGCACAGCCCACAGGAGGGAAAAAACAAATAAAGGTAAGGCAAGGCTACAAAAATAAACAGATATACAAGTACATAAAATATTCATGAAAATAAATAAAGAAAAATAGAAAGAAAAATAATAATAATAAAGAGAAAAAATATATACATACGCAAATAAATATATAAAATAAAATAAAATAAAAACATAATAAAATAAAAACAAAACAAATAAATAAAATAAATAAAATAAAAAAAATATAGATGTGGGCTGACCTTAAGAACTTAAACCTGTTTCAAATAGGCTCGCTCAGACTGAAGGAGGAAATGGCGACAGGGAAAGGAAAGAACGGAAAAGAAGTGAAAGAAGCAAATAAAGACGTAAACAAAGAACCAAACAAGGAACCAAACAGAACCACCCAAGGAACCAAATAAGGAGATAATTAACACTCCTAGGAGACTGTCAATAGGCGAAAGCGGAAGCTTGAAGGAACTACTAAAGGAGATTAAATCAATAGGCAAAGAACTAAAAGCGATGAGTGAGAAGCAAGAGGAATACCAACAAGAACTAAAAGCGATGAATGAAAAACAAAATGCGTATCAGCAGGTGGCACAAGAACAAATGGCTGAAATAAAGAATGAAATCAGAGCTGAACTAGGAGCTGTGAGGAAAGATACAGAAGCAATGAAGAAGGAGATAGAGGAAATGAAGAAACAAAAAGAGGATCAAGGGAAGAGACAAGACAAGACAGAAGACAAAATAGAAGCACTGGAATTACTACACAAAAAAATTCAATCAAGACAAGAGAATATAGAACGAAAGGAAATGGAATACCAGATAAGAATGAGAAATGTATATGAAGAAAAGGAAGAGAATATAAGGGACATCGCAACAGAAACCCTCGCAGAATTACTCCAATGCACCAAACAGTACATGGAAGAGCAAACGGATAGAATCTACAGAATTAATACAAATTACGCAAGAAAGAACAAAACGGACCGGGATGTTATAGTACAGCTAACAAGGAGATCAATGAGAGATGAGATTCTGAGAGCTAACAGTGGAAAATCAATATACTACAAAGGGAAAAGAATAGCGATCCTGAAGGAATATCCGACGACAATAGTGAACAACAGAAGAAAATACACATTCTTAACAGAAGAACTGAAGAGGCAAAATGCAAGATTTCGCTGGGAGAAAGATGAAGGCCTGATGACAACCTACAAGGGTCAAAAGTACTGGATCAAAACAGTAGAGAGAGCAAGACAATTTTATAAGGGAATCAGAAAAGAGGAATCGGACGAAGAAGAGGAAGAAGAAGAAGAAGAACCAAAAAGAAAACAGAACAAAAGAACACGCTTCGTCTCTCCCAGTAAAGAGGAACTTGAATTAAGAAAATACAACTTGAATCAGCAAGTTCAAAAATATATCACAGAGGAAAGGATCAGAAATCAAAGAAAACAAAAAGAGGAGGCAATGGAGGAAGAGGAGCTAAAGGAGAACACAGAAGAAGAAAGAGAAGAAAGAGAAGGAACAGAACAGGTGAAAGAAGCAAAGGACTCTATCTAAATGTACTCAAATTTTAAAATATTCTGTAATAATATTAATGGTTTAAATGGCCCTAATAAACGAAATAAAATATTTAACAATTTAATAAAAAGAAAGTTTCAAATTATTGCTCTACAAGAAACCCATATAGCCAGCAAACATGTCGCCCATTTGGAAAATAAAAAATTAGGCAAATTGTTCTACTCGTCGGCACTTGAAAAAAAGAGGGGTGTAGCCCTATATGTCGCTAGCCACATAACAGCAGAATTAGCCTTTAAGGACCAGGATGGAAGAATGGTGGGGGTACTTATTAATTGGAAAAATACCAAGATATTAATTTGCAACATCTACGCACCAAACAATGCGAAATCTAATTTTGTGAAACAGCTAGAAGCAAATATAATAAATCAGAAATTCGATAAGATAATAGTGATGGGAGATTTTAATAGTGTTTTAGACAAAAAACTCGATAGAACTGCTAAGAGGGATGGAACATCTTCGGCTAAAGTGGGCCTTATCCCAAATAAGCTTATAACTATGATGAAGGACTTAAAAATGGAAGACACTTGGAGATCAAAAAATGAAAAGAAACAAGACTACACGTATTTCTCGGCCAGACACAAGAGCTGGTCGAGAATAGATATGATCTGGGCGTCAATTTCTCTCATATTAAACACTAAAAAGATAAAAATCGCCCCTAGAACAGAATCAGACCACTGCCCCATTGAAATGGAGTTAAAAGAGGAAGGGAGGAAATGGAGATGGAAGCTGGAGGATAACCTATTAATGAAAAGAGAAGATATAGAAAGAAACAAAGAGATCTTAAAAGAATATCTAAGAATTAATGATACGGGCGAGACGGATATCTTCATCCTATGGGAAGCTAGTAAAGCTGTTGTACGGGGTCATTTCATCCAGCAAAAAGCCAGAAGGAAAAAAGAGAAGACAAAGAAATTAAAGGAAATTATGGAGGAAATACAAAAAAAAAGAAGAGGAGCTGAAGAAGAAGCCCAAAAGTAAAGCAATAGCTAAAAAATTAGCACTGCTACAAAAAGAAAGAGAACATATTGAAATGGACGAGAGAGCAAATGAATTGAAATTTATCAAAGCCGACCATTTCCAAAATGCTAACAAGCCGGGGAGATGGTTGGCGAGGAAACTAATAATAAAGAAAGAATCAAAGTATATTGCCAAAATCAAAGAAAAGGAGAAGACATATACAACCGAGGAAGAGATAAGAGACCAATTTACGAAGTACTACAAAAAATTATATCAGGACGATCAGATAAAGAAAGAAAATATTACCCAATATATAGGTGAGAAGAAAATCAACAAAATCTCGGAAGAAGACAGAGTTATTAAATAAAGAAATTTCGGAAGCAGAAATTAAAGAGGCAATTAAGAAACTAAAGATAAACAAGGCCCCTGGTCCCGATGGATTAACTGCAGTGTACTATAAAACAATGTCAGAGGAAATTGTACCAGTTCTAAGAAGAGTTTTGAACGAAATAAGAGAGAGGAGCGAGATGCCAGAAACATGGAAACAGGCTTATATACACATAATACCTAAAGAGAATAAAGACCCTGAAGAATTGAAGAACTATAGGCCTATATCTCTATTAAATCTCGATTATAAATTGTTTAGTAATATATTAGCGGAAAGGCTCAAGAAACTTCTAGTAAATTGGATAAAAGAAGAACAATCGGGTTTTTTACCAAATCGACACCAGAAAGATAATGTAAGAACCATTATTAATTTGATAGACTATTATGACAAAAATATTCAGAAGGAGGTTATGTTTCTGGCTTTAGACGCCGAAAAAGCTTTTGATAAGATTAATTGGAACTTTTTCAAATTTCTGTTAAAAGAGATGGACATTGGCTTCTACTTCCAGAACTTTATCGAAGCAATATACAAAGAACAGCACGCAAAAATTATAGTAAATGGCCAGGAGACTAAACAAATAGAGATAAAAAAGGGAACAAGGCAGGGCTGCCCGCTCTCGCCATTGATATTCATATTGACTATGGAAATTCTATTAAATGAAATATGAGAAAAAAAAGAGCTGAGAGGGGCTACAATTAGAGGACAAACATACAAATGTAGGGCATTCGCGGATGACGTCATTTGTATAATTGAGGACCCAAACACAAATTTGGAAAATTGGCTTGGAACAATTGAAAAATTTGGGAAAGTAGCGGGCTTTAAACTGAACATAGAAAAAACAGAAGCAATAACAAAAAATATACCGAAGAAAAAATTAGAGAAAATACAGGAGAAATGGAATATTAAAATTAAATCAAAAATAAAATACCTGGGTATTATCATCACGCCAAAAAATACACAACTCCTTCAGAACAATTATATAACGAAATGGAACGAAATAAGAAAAGATTTAGAAAAATGGAAGAATTTAAAATTATCACTATTGGGCAGGATATCCTGTATAAAAATGAACGTCTTACCGAAGATGTTATTTCTATTCCAAAATTTACTGATCATAAGGAATCAGAAAGGAATAGATCAATGGAATAAGGATATAAAAAGATTTATATGGCAAAACAAAAGGGCCAGAATAAACTTCAAGAATATAACGGATGAAAAAAGCAGAGGGGGACTAGCGATGTCGAATCTAGGGTTATACTCAGAAGCATGTGCGCTATCTTGGGTTTTGGATTGGATAAGGCTAAAAAACGAAAAGCAGCTGAATTTAGAAGGAGTTGATCTTAGGAAAGGCTGGCATGCCTATACCTGGTACGGGAAAAGGAATATAGAAAAAAATTTCGGTAACCATTTCATTAGATCCGCGATCATAAGAACATGGGAAAAATACAAAAAAAGAATCTACAACAAAACCCCACTATGGGTATCCCCCCTTGAAGCCTGTCAAAGAAGGGAGCTAGGATGGATGAAATGGCCCTGTTATAAGGAAATAATAGGTAAAAATGGTCAAGAGTTTTATTTGAAACCCCAAGAGGAAATAAAAAGGCTATACCCAAATGTGAATTGGTTACAATACAGACAACTTAAAGAATATTTCACGTTGAAAAAAATTGGATTCATGCAAGAAGAGAACGGCTGGGACAAAATTCTAAGAACAGGGAAGAAAACAATATCACTAATGTATAAAAGACTGCTAGAATGGAGCACAGAGGAGGAAAAAATAAAGGAATGCATGATAAAATGGGCCAAAAACATTGGGAGATCAATAGGATTGGCGGAATGGGAGAATATTTGGACAAAAAAATTAAAATATACAAAAGCATACGAATTAAAAGAAAATTGGATTAAGCTATTTTACAGATGGCATTTAACACCACAAAAACTAGGAAAAATTTATAGACATCTAAATACCAAATGTTGGAAGTGCGGTGAGACTGAGGGCACCCACTTTCACATGTGGTGGCATTGTAAGAAAGCGAAAAATTATTGGAGAGGAATTCAAGAAAGATTACAAGACATACTGAAGATAAAAATACCTCTATCTCCAGAATTATTCCTTTTAGGGATTACGGATGAGAAAATGGACCGAAATATGGACAAGCTTATATTTCTGGCCGTAACAGCAGCAAGAATCTGCTATGCTAGATATTGGAGAAAAGAGAAGATCCCTGAGGTGGATGAATGGGAAATAAAACTTATGGAAGTAAAAAATATGGACAGACTAAGGTACTTAATAAAAAAATACAAAGGACAACCAGAAAACGAAACGGACTGGACATTAGTAGAAGAATACTTTAAACAGAAATGATTCAGAACCAAAAATGGGAGGAAAGAAAATTCCACAGCCCAAAGAAGAAGTAAAAGAACTGAAAGAGAATTTGAAGAGGGTAGGAAAGAAAAGGATGCTTCCCGCCAAAGACACCAGGAAGACAGACCGAAGGAAGAGGGGAACCTCATCTTGTGGCTCCTAACTTTTTAAAACACTTATATATCTTTTCTGCACTTCTATCTGATCTCCCATCTTTATATATACTTACCTACCCCTCCCCAACCCTACTTTGCCAAATACCCAGCTCATCCCCTTCTTCCCTTTTCCTTTTCCATTTCTCCTATTCTCCCCTTTCCTTCTTTCCCCCTTGTTTTAACTGCAATGATTTCTTTTAATTATATGTATGGAAAATTGAATAAAGATTATTAAAAAAAAAAAGAAATAGGGCCACCACTCTGTAAGGGCTTTTGAAAGACCCTTCTCCATCTGGCTCCTGTCCATTCAGTTGTTAAGAATTTTACAACTTTAAAAATTAATATCAGTTTTCCATTGTTATCATCTTTTCCTTTGCTTTTTTTAGTGTGAGCATGCAGTTAAGGCCTGCTTTGTTTGTTATTGAGATTATATAACCCACCCCTTTTTGGCTGAAGAAATTTATTAAGATATTTCAGATCAATTGAGAAATAAATTCAAATACATAATTGAGTTAACCTGGAGTATCAGCATGTAAAGGGATCGTGTAGCAATTTCTTTTGCTTGAGAAGTTGTCTTACAGTTGGTCTTACTGTTTGCCATCCACCCCTTTATTTTTTCTAACAGATGATCTGCAATAAGAGATATTTTCCATCCTTTACTACCTGACCCAGTTAGCTATGGATGTCCAGAACTGTGCCTGAGACTTCTACGTGAAAAGCACGTACCTCTACCAGAACAATCCCTGTAATGTTAGGAACATTCAATAGATTTTAAAGTCACACCCTGAGTTTTCAAAATAAAAGTAAGAAGTCATAACTAACATTCCATTCTGAAACACTTTGTCAGTAGCTTACATGCTTTAAGTATGATCAGTATAGAAATATATGATATTTCGAGTCAGCTGTTGGTTCAATTTCCAAAATTACGTCTCATTTTTGAAGTATTCTATTGTTTAGTTTTCTGCAGTGGTGCAGTATGTGCACAGCTGTCGAAACCTATTGTCACATTTATGTCGTTATAAATTTCTGACTTAAGAGAGTTGTAATGGAATTCTGATAATCTCATTTCTCTCTCTTCCGCTTGTGGGACTGAGGTGGGAGGATAGGAACATAAAACACATGACAGAGAACAAACAATTTGTATTGTTGAGGACAAAAGTATGAGCACATTTGTCTTCCTTATTAATTCCTTAATGTAGTATTCCAGTTCTATTAACAGCGTCTCTCCACTGGTATTTGCATCAGTGGGGAGAAAAGGGGTTTTAAAAATACTATTTTAATCAAACTGGCGTCCTCCCAAGACTACATTGAATCAACAAAAAAAATGGGACATCTGACTATGGAACTGTAGTGCAATGTGTACCTGGTACCTGAGAGTGAGCACCAACAATCAAAACTATAATACAATCCTCCAGTTTCACAAAAGTTAAGAAACCACACATTAATATTTACAAATACAGTAGGCCCTTCACTTTTATGGGGGTTAGGGAAAATTGTGAATTTAAAAACACAGGTTTTTTAAACCTGAGAGAATATGAAAGCCTTGTTTTGGGTGTGCCCCCCCCCCCCAAATTTCCAAGCTGTGGTTGGTTGAATCCATAGGTGCAGAGTCCATGGATACAGAGAGCTTATTCATCCAGATAATGAATAAACATTTTAAATTATGCACAAACCTCTCCCCCCCCCCTCCTTTTAACCTGGCTAAAAATCCACTCAGAAAAAAATATATTCAGGGAAGAGGATTGACTAAGACAAAAGCTAGGTATGCCTACACATTCACTAGGGCTTGGCAAAAATCAAGATTTGCTTTTTGGATTTTCCCCCTGAATATTTTCAATCCATTAGTACTTTAGGAGGCAGAACTCATAGATAGGGAAAGGCAACTGTACAACTGAGTAGAGAAAAGACAGGGCAGAGGATAGCTTACTGTCAATTCATCATAGAGGGCCTGGCCTGGCATTAATCCCTGGTTATCCTCTTTCTGAATAATTGGTCAACCAACCTTCCTGGAATCTTTGTAAATGTTTCTGTAGGCAAAACACTGACCTTTTGTCATGTGTGCTGACATTTTGAACCCTCAAAAATAGATTTTAGGGGTGGGCATGGACTGGGCTGTAATGATTTGAATATTGGACTAGAACCCCGACAGGCCAGGGTTCAAAACCTTGCTCATTGGGAAAATCATTCACTCTCGACCATAGAGGAAGGCAATGACAAACTTCATCTGGATTAATAATGTCCAGAAAACCCTATAGTGGATTCACCAGACATTGGAGACAACTTTAGGGCACATTGTTGTTGTTCTTGTTGTGTGCCTTCAAGAGACATCTGGCTTAAGGTGACCTTAAGGTAAATTTATCATGAAGGTTTCTGGGCAGAATTTGTTCAGAGGCAGTTGTTTACTTTTGTCTTTTTCTGATGCTAAAGAAGGATGGATTTGTGCAAGGTCACCCACCGGCTAAGAAGGAAAATTGATAGCATTGAGCTGTTAACGTGGTGCATAAACTGCATTAATTCCATTGTGTAGAGGCACCTATAGATAGGAACCATCTGCTTAGGAAGTTTCTATTCTGGTTTATTTGTCTTTGCTTCAATGCATGCTGTTTCGACTGGAAGTCTGTTTGTATTGTTTCACTCCATCGTTGAAAATATCCCAGTCCATGTTGGGATTAAATTGATGGTAGTTAGAGATAGTTGGTTAGGCCTGATGCATATGTACGATGTTGTATCAGTACACACTTTCTATTTTTTCTTATTAAATAATCTGTTTTGGAAATACACAATCATTTGCCATTTTTCCCTTCAAAGGAAGGAGCAGGGCAATTTTCTTCATAAAAAGTACTATACTGAGTCAGTAAAGCATAACCACATATGGTATTATTTCCCTCACATCATGTATGCACCCAATGTGTTATCCAGCCAAGGCTTTTCATGCACATTACTTACGTATAATTTTGGCAGGCAAAACAAGCAAGAAAACCGTAGCCAGCAAAAGCCAATATAAAACATAAGGCTGGCAAATATACAAGGGAATGCAACTGTGGCTCTTTGGATGTCCCTCAGTGAAGTGGGGGGAAATGTGAAACTTGTGGTCTATAGATGAAATTTTCCAAGTTCTATACCAAATAATAGAGTAGTTTGGCATGATGTCAAACCAACACTTCTGCTTTTCAAATCTTTTCCACTAAAAGCTGGAGAATACAAGCAAAATTAGATCAGTTACACGAGTCTACTTTTATCTTGATGATTTACATTGGTTAACTAATTTACCTGAGGCTATTGGTTTCAGTCTTCATCCTTTCGGTGGCCATGATTTCTTCCTCCTAGTACCCCAAATGGATAAAGGGGCAGTTTCTGCAAATATTCATCAGATTCTCATCTTTTAAAAGGGAAGCTTCTCTTACTGACCACTTTGAATGGTTGACTCATTTCTTGATCCCTTATCTCCAAAATAATATCATATTTTTCACTCCTCCTTATCTTCTTTCCATCAAATCTTTTTCTTTCAGGCAGCTCTTCAAGGGCTTGGGTTTGTTGGATTTAGATTAAACCGAGTGAGTCTATTAGCAGGAGCATTATAGCAGCTAGTACCACAACTTCCAGTAAAAATCACACTATTTCTTGCTTTTTAAAAGATGCCCCTTGTGGAAAAAAAGTAGGAATGTAGAAGTGGTTTTCTTATTTCCTGGGATACAAAATGCAGCGATTGAACTTGAGATCCTTTGCTTTCATCTTTGAATCTGGGACTGGCCACGTCGTATCATCACATCTGGGTTCCTAAAAAGTAAAAAAGAAAATGAGTAAGGCGAGAGACTGACATGAATACAGGGAGAAACGACACTGAAGGGTATGGAAAAGTCATTTCCTCTGAAGAGAGAGCTACAGTTCCTGACTATTATGAGTCATGTTACTAATTATACATTCCTCTGTATGGTTGTCATGCTCGAAAGCCCAGGAAGTCTAGCAAGAAAAGAGTTAAGCACTTTCCTTTTCTTCTTATGAAGCCCTTCTAAGAGAGAATATCTGCCTGCTTTGTGCTTTTTTATACATTATCCCAATTTACTTCTGACATGATACATAATAAATAAATAAATAAATAAATAAATAAATGACCATGTTCCAGAAGCATTCTCTCCTGATGTTTCACCTGCATCTATGGCAGGCATCCTCAGAGGTTGTGAGGTCACAGCCTGAAAAACTTACAGCAACCCAGTTATTTTAGTCATGAAACCCTTCAACAACACATTAAATAAATGTACTTTGCCTTGCCCAGGAGTATCAAAGATTAACTGAACTATTTGGGAAATGCATAGCCTGGAGAAAGTTGTGGTGAAAGAATTGGTAAGCTACACACTACCCTCAAAAGACTATTGTGGAGGCTTCTGTAAGTCCCATTGATTTCAATGAGTCTACTTCATCTGTGATAAACATTAGATTTAGGTCTTTATTCTTTAAAAATAAGTTTAAAAGAAAGTTATCTTGGCCATTAGTAGTCTAATAAACTGTAATAAACTTTATTTTTAACTCACCCTGAAGGGACTCCATCTAGGAACTTGTCCATATTATGGGACTGTGGATAAAACGACACTGCTCATTAAAAATATGGCCAGAACCCCTGGGTCAGAGCAAAGTAACATCAGACTAACATTGTTGCCAGCAGTAATGAGTATACCATTCATTCATGGGTTGGTGAATCACCTCTCAATGTCTCTCTCGTAATGACCTGGCCACCAGCCAACCAGCTTTTAGCAAGTTTTAGTCCCACTGAAAACCCATCTCTTATTACTGCATGCATCAAAAGGAGATCACCCAATAATGAGAAGATTAAAAATTAGCATTTTCCTGAAGATGGTTTATATATTTGTTTGGTATAGTTTACAGAAGAATCCCTTTAAACAAATGTTAGCAATCAAGAAAGACCTATGCTTAAAAACAAGAGACACAAATAGGCTAGAGAGGTTTAGCCATGGGATTGAAGCTTTCCCTCCACAGAAACGAGAAGTATGCCATCTGTTCTCTAAGCTTTGGTCTGGAATAAAAACTGTATTAGATTCCAAAGTGGGATGGTTTCCAGCAATTGATTCCCAAGAAAGCTTCCATTGATAGTAAAAGGGAAATTGCTGTATAACGAAGTTCAAAAGGGCAGCCATGTCAGTCTGTTGAAGCAGAACAACAGTTTCATGGCACCTTTAATATTAAGGTCATGTAACTTCTTCTGCTACTTTTTTTTGTTTTTCTAACAAACTATTGTCCAGACTTTGTTGAGCCAGATTATAATGCATTTACTGTTGAATACATTATAATCTGTTGAAAGGGAAATATTTTATGTTAATAGAAGTGCAGTGGCACAGAGAATAAGGAAAGTAAATGATGCATTAAATTTTTGCTGGATATATAAGCTGCCTTGAGTCCCCTCCGGGGTTGTGAAACCCGGGGTAGAAATGAAGTAAATAATATTAATAATAATAATAATAATAATAATAATAAGAAGAAGAAGAAGAAGAAGAAGAAGAAGGCAAAAAGGTAGTCTTGAGTTTTTCACTCTTTGTTTTCCTTGCTCTGTTCACAATGAAGTGAACTGATAGCAAAGAATCTGTTGATATCCTATATTGGCAAGCTCTTTCATACATGCAGTTTCACTTTTTGGGCATTGTGCAATGGCTGTGTTTAGTTCATTATTACGTAACTGGAATTTAACAATAGTAACTATTTTGCATGATCTTAAATCCTTAGCGTATAGCCATTTACTCTTTAGATACATTTACATTTGACTCTTCTGATTTATAGTTGATCCCATGGATCTTTTGTAGCTGGGACTTACTGGATTCCACCCAGTAAGATCCACATTCTAGAACAATGCATATGAGTTTTTCAGGTATTTTGATGCAGCAATTTATTCACTGGGTATGAAGCACCAGTCATTGTGCTTGTCCATTGCACAATGGAATAATAGGCAGGCAAACTGGTAGATACACAATCAGCTAGTTGTACAGTGTTGTGTTCAACAGAAGAGTGGTATAACAAAACTTTAATAGTTCTACATGTGATTTACATTACATAAACACAATGTTGGATCTGAGCCGAGCTCTTATTTCATTTCCTTCCTACCAGTTCCAATTCACAAATATGTAGCTAGTGTACTATTTTGAGTATTCTCTACAATAAACCTTATTTCCTCTATTTCTCCCAAGCCATTCTCTTGCTCTTTAAACAAACCTCGTGTTCTTTCAAAATACTATAAAGATCTGTCTGGTCCAGGAAACTAAGTTGAGTCAGCTCTGATTAATATTTGGATGGGAGATTGACAATGAATACCAGATGCTGTGAGCTATATTTCAGAGGAAGAAACTGGCAAAATTACTTCTGAGTGTTCCCTACCTAAGAAATCCATGGTATAATCAGAAGTCAGCAGGCAACTTGAGGGCACATACATCTTTTCCATTTACTTCACTCCTTTGTTAACAACTATGAGGGTGTTTTTAACTGTCTCATAAAATATTATACAATATACATTCTTTAAATTCCAACCATTTAGAGATTAGAAAAAGTTCCTTGCTTGGATTACAACTCCCAGAATGCAGAAGCAGCTGCAGATTCTAAGAACTGTAATCCCCCCCAAAAAAGAACTTTTGCAAGCTTCATTCAAACACCCACAAAGACACAAAATCACAATAGTTTGGAATATGAGTGACTGCAAAACTAGAGTAATGTATTTGCTTCTAAAGGAAGTACCTCAATATTCAGGAAACTAAAGCAGCTCAAATATTCATTGTTAATAAGTCACAGATAATCCTCAGCCGCATAGGGCCCAGCAGATTCTCAGCTGTGTACCATTTGCTGACATAAGAGGTATGGCATTCAATAAGCACGTGATGGGAGAGTGTTCATATTTAGCCACCAAATTTAGCTGAGTGGTTCTCTCATTTTGATATTCCAATGCCATGTGCTCTTTGAAACTTACACCACACTGAAACTGTATCTCTAGGCGTAGAGCAGAAGAATGATAATTATTGATACTACTTTGTTGCACAGTTGAGAAACATTTTTCATAAGATACCACCCTACAATGAGATTGTTTCATTTGCTTCTTTTTGTCTAAAACACTGTCTCAAGAATAGCAAGCTGGATGTGGAACAGATGGTATTAATGAGAACAGCTGAATTTGGGTGGAGTTTCTGGATGTACAATAGGTTCTCACTTGGAGACTACCTCTCCAAGTACTTTTATTTTCAAAAAAGTCATATTGTGAATGTGATATAATAAAAGATAAAATTCAGTTGTTACTTGGCTTCAAGATGCAAGTTGGAAACAGAGCTCAAACTCAAAAGTTTGGGGAAGTTCCAACCACGCGGACAGAGACGTAGTTTTTGGAATTCCTTCTGTCTTTATCTATCTTATTAGCCATCCTTGAAGAATCTCATCTAAATCCCCATTCCATGATCTGAAATATTTCTCTTTCATTTATTTATTTATTTTATTATTTATTTACTTTACTTGTATACCGCAGTTTCTCAGCCTAACAGGTGACTTAAGGCGGTTTACAACAAAGGTACAACAGTCAATATACAATTTAAAACCATAAAAGCATAATACACAATATTGACACAACAATAACAACCCAATGCATCTCATGACTAAAATCGTGATCCAGTTTCGTCGTCCATATTACCATTCCTGTAATCATCACATTCATTGCACCGATTAACCAAATGCCTGTTCGAACATCCAGGTTTTTAATCTTCTTCGGAACACCATCAGCGAGGGGGCTGATCTTACCTCCATGGGAAGGGCGTTCCATAGCCGAGGGGCCACCACAGAAAAGGCCCTGTCTCTCGTCCCCGCCAGCCGCACCTGTGAAGCAGGCGGGATAGAGAGCAGGGCCTCCCCAGAAGATCTTAGGGTCCTGGTGGGCTGATAGGCCGAGATACGTTCGGATAGGTAGGTTGGGCCAGAACCGTTTAGGGCTTTAAAGGCCAACGCCAGCACTTTGAATTGAGCCCGGTAGCAAATCGGCAGCCAGTGGAGCTGGTGCAGCAGAGGAGTTGTGTGCTCCCTGCGCTCCGCTCCTGTTAGTATCATGGCTGCCGACCGTTGGACTAATTGGAGCTTCCGAGCCGTCTTCAAAGGCAACCCCACGTAGAGAGCGTTGCAGTAGTCTAAACGGGATGTAACCAGAGCGTGGACTACCGTGGCCAAGTCAGACTTCCCAAGGTACGGGCGCAGTTGGCGCACGAGTTTTAACTGTGCGAATGCTCCCCTGGTCACCGCCGAAACCTGGGGTTCCAGGCTCAGCGATGAGTCCAGGATCACACCCAAACTGCGAACCTGCGTCTTCAGGGGGAGTGCGACCCCATCCAACACAGGCTGTAACCCTATACCCTGTTCGGCCTTACGACTAACCAGGAGTACCTCTGTCTTGTCTGGATTCAATTTCAATTTGTTCGCCCTCATCCAGACCGTCACAGCGGCCAAGCACCGGTTCAGGACCTCGACAGCCTCCTTAGTAGCAGGTGGAAAGGAGTGACAGAGTTGGACATCATCCGCGTACAGATGACATCGCACTCCGAAACTCCGGATGATCATGTCACCTTGTCTTTGGAATGTCCTTTCCCAGAAATATTGATTTAACATCAACTTGAATATCCTTTCAGATCCATAAAAATACATTATCTGTCCAGCTATTGCTAACTTCAGTTGTCTTTTTATGGCTTCCATTGGATTTTATCATCTGGTAATAGCTGCTAATCCTGCATTTTTCATTCATTAATTACATACTTCATTTGTGTTGGTTTATTAATTAATTTATTTTAATTTTTTTGTTTTTTAAAGATTTGTTCCAAGGCATGTAAGAATCTACCAAGGAAATAAGTAAATTTGATTACTCTGACTCTATCCAACCATCACCCAGGTTAAAAAAGAAGCAAAATTTAAGCCCTGTTCTAGTCCACAAGTGTGAAACTGATGGGTCAAAGGTCCAGTTTGCTACACTGAGTTCCTCAAACACACACATGCATGCATACATAGCTGCACGTCCCTTTCTTTTTCTTCGTTTTGAAACCTTTATCAGAATCCCATTATGTGGTTATAAATGCTTTAGCACCACAGTGAATCCCATTCTGATCCCTAGCCTGGGAATAATGAGAGTTGTAGTTAACACACCTGGAGAAATCAGCTTGAAGAAAGCTATACTGTCAAAGTAGTTTAGACAGAAATCTGGCCAGATCATCCAATTGTCATTCTGGGCAGAGAAAAGCTACAATTCAATGTGATTTTTTCCCTGCTGACAGAATAGCAAATTCCCATTTTTACTGTATAAGTCTCCCTTTTGTGTCCTTAGAATCTGCTTTAGTGGTCTGAAAGACCCTCCAAGGCTATTTTTAGGAGAGCATGTGTCTGCTACTTTAGCTTTGGTATTAGGCCAATGCAACTGGGCCAATGTCTCTCATGTCCTCTAGTTCCTTGTTGTTCCTTGTTAGTGAGGCACATTCCAGCTGCTTCTTCCCAAGGTTTTCAGTGCATCACTCTCTACTTTTTAGTGCCAACAGACACTACTATTCATGCACATACATAAACTCAAGACTGTCATTCCAGCTTCTGGAGACAGTGAACTAGTGAAAGATAGCATGGCCCTACTGGGGACATTTATTCACATATAGTGAAGCAGAGGTATATTAGCCTTTTGCATTACAGTGGCAATTGGTGCTGTTCCATTTCTTCCTGGTGTAATGCCAGAGTTTTTGCCATACAAATAATCAGCCCAGGTCACCAAATTTGTAAACAACCCCTTTTCCAAACTTCTTAATTCAGGTATAAGGTGGCTGTGTTCAGAGCACATAGTTACCCAAGGTCTTACTTTTAATATTTTAACCTTATTTTGTTCTGTTTGATTCTTGCTTTGTTCCTTCTCAATGTAAGTTTTGAAATCGTAATTTATGTTATTGTTTAATTTTGGACAGCGTATTATTGGTTTAGATGTAGATGTGGGTATGTTCTGGGTCTGAGTGGGTTGGTTTATTTGTCTGGTCTAGTGTTTACCATTGAATGCTTGCTGATATTTGTTGTTAACCGCCCTGAGTCCCCTCAAGGAGATAGGATGGGATATAAATGAAGTTTTATTATTTTTACATGCCCCGTCTTTCTTCCACCTCCAATAGAGAAATAGAAGTAAGGACTGGGTGCAACATGGGTGAAGTCTTCCCTGAAGGTTACCATGATCTCCTTGATTCTTTGGTTTGGTGTGGTTTGCTTTTTAAATCTTTGGCAATTTACTGGAACAACAACAGCTCATTTTTTGGAGTATACTGAAGAAATACCATACCAGCATAATTACATCAAGGGGTGGAGGGAATAAAAATCAAGACTTGTTGGGTGGCAAGAAGCTTCCAAGGAAACAGCCCTATATAGATGAGGAGCAGAAAATGTATATGTGGAGATACTGAATGGCCATCCAAAACCTGCCCCCCATGCCTGTATGTAGTAAAACAATAAAGCAAATTATAATTATACTCATCAAAACTGAAGCACAAAAGGCAACATTACAGTTGAAGTATCATAGCAATTCTACTAGATGATGCAGAGGTCTTCTTTGCCTGCTCTTTAGCAGGACATGGGGTTAGTGGGGAAAACATCTAAGTCAGTGGGTCTCAACCTGTGGGTCCTCAGATGTTTTGGCTTCAACTCTCAGAAATCCCAACCGCTGGTAAGCTTGCTGGGATTTCTGGGAGTTGTAGGCCAAAACACCTGGGGACCCATAAGTTGAGAACCACTAATCTAAGTGTTCAAATTGACACAGTCTCAAGACTAGACAGTATTAGCTAGGTAGGTAACAATCATTTTGACTCCGTAAATATATGCAGTGGCATCACTATGGTTGATATCACCTCCATGTACCTCTTGTACCAGACCACACAGAACCCTTAGTAATGTTTTTGTACTAATCATATCCATAAATCATTACTCGTAAAGCAGCAAATATGAAAAGCCAGCAGCAATGAAAAAACAGCAACATGTGGTTGTAGCACATGCAGATAAAACCATGTGATTCAAAGCATTATTGTAATTAAGTAATGACAGCTCTGACCAGCTCTGTGCATTAGATGGTTGTGTGTGTGTGTGTTTTTGTGTGTGTGTATTTTTATGTATATGTGTGTGTGTGTGTGTGTGTGTGTGTGTATTTATTTATTATTTTATTTTATTTCATTTACTTATACCCCGCCCATCTCACCCCGAGGGGGACTCAGGGCGGCTTACAGAGGAGGCACAATTAGATGCCTAAATCAATTGGCAGCAATATAAATACAAAAAAGCAATTCAACAATTAAATTAAAACATCAGTGCATAATAAAATATTAAAAACAATCTCATGCTCGGGTTCAGAGTCCATATATCCATTCCATTCCATTTGTCCTTGTCTATTGTTAGATCCTTAATTTAGTTGCCAGTGTGTCCAAAGGCTTGATCCCAAACCCAGGTCTTCAGTTTTTTCCTGAATGCCAGAAGGGAGGTCGCCGATCTAATCTCCCCGGGGAGTGAGTTCCACAGGTGGGGGGCCACCACTGAGAAGGCCCTGCTCCTCGTCCCCGCCAACCTCACTTGTGAGAGTGGCGGGGTCGAGAGCAGGGCCTCCCCAGAAGATCTTAAACTTCGAGGTGGGATGTAGAGGGAGATCCGTTCGGACAAATACACTGGGCCGGAACCGTATAGGGTTTGTAGGTCAAAACCAGCACTTTGAATTGTGCTCGGAATTGGATCGGCAGCCAGTGGAGCTGACGCAACAGGGGGGTGGTATGCTCCCTGTACGCCGCTCCGGTGAGCAATCTGGCTGCTTCTCGCTGGACTAGTTGAAGTTTCCGAGCAGTCTTCAAAGGCAACCCCACGTAGAGTGCGTTGCAGTAATCCAACCGGGAAGTGACAAGAGCGTGGACCACCGTGGCCAGATCAGACTTCCCTATATATCAGCATAGAGGTTTAGCTTGTAGGTATATTGATGATATCGATTATAAAAAGTGCCTTTCTGCTGAATCAAAACTGCACAAATAGGTTATGGCCAGTTATTTTGATGTCACACCCTCTGATACTGTCATTCAGAGGGGTTCACACCTCCCACACTCTGCTAGCAATGCCACTGGGTATATACATACTTCATGCTGACCTGCTATATGAACGTAAATGCATCATGAAGTCCAAAGCAGTCAACAGCATTAATTTTTCATGGATAGTTAATGCAGCAGAAATCAAATTTGATGGCAGCAACTGAAATGGCAGTGTGCATGTTATGGCAATTAAGAAAAAAAATAGCATTTTCTGGGATTACTTGCAGACTTGAACCTTTTAGCTGAGACAGATTAAAGCTTTTTCTGAGGACAGAAACTAAAATAGAAATTAAAAACAACAGAATAGTCTCTAGAAAACAGTATTCTGATCTATAATGCTTTTTCTCATAGCATCTTCTTACAAACCCCCAAAATACCACCAAAGCATACATTAACAGTCCAAGGTCAAGCTGATAGTCCAACAGAGATGCAAACTTCAATAGAATGACACAAGAGAGAATCCAAATGTCCATTCCAAGGTTAAATCAGAGTCCAAAAGCTAAGGTCCAAGGTAAGTCCAAGGTTCAGGAAACACCAGATATGAAGAGTCCAAGACCGTAACTTCTAGAACTGATATTGCAGCCAGTAACCAGGTACTAGTCTTTAGCTCCTTAAGTCTTAAATTCACAGGTGTTACCTGTTGCTGGCTCTCTTCTCAGCTTATCTCAGTGATCTCCACAGCAGAAATCTCTCTTTTTGCAGGTCTGTGAAACCTGGCACAGTTTAACTCTTCCTCAGCCCACTCAGAGGAACTTACTTGCACTTGTTCAGCAGGATAAGGAGGAGTTGCTCTTTTCATGGATGTTGCTTCACAGCTTGGCTGAGGGAGCTGCTCTAGCTCTGCTGTTGAGCCTTTCACAGCATCTCCTCAATCATGCTTTCCAAGTTGTCCATGACACCAAGAATATTCCATTAATCAAAACATTTGCCAATGTTAAGTAAAAGGTTCTTATTTCCTTGTATTTATTCATATTTATCATGAAGAGATTGCTGGTGAAGAGTCTCTTGATTTCCCCTTAAACAGCTTTTCTACTATAACCTAATGTCAAATCCTAATTTGATTGAATAACTATTTTCCTTGCATGCTTAAATATTTCAGTATAAACCATCCAATGAAACCAATTTGTTAGTAATTTCCGATAAGACATAATACAGACCTAATGGTGGCCTTCATTTTCTTCTTTAATATAATAAAAAAGGATTAAGGACAAAACTAATTCAGGCAGTCACAGACTTTAAAAGTCATTTCTTTTCGCTCTAGTACCATGGCATGTTGTTGTTGCTATGCACCTTCAAGCCATTTCAGATTTACAGCATGAACCCATTATGGGGTTTCTTGATTCATCCAAGGATACCCAGTGGGTTTTCACAGCCAACCAGAGGATCAACCCCTGGTCTCTAGAGTCATCCAAGGCTCAAATCAGGGAACTTGTGCACATCCAAATTGTCATAGTAGTAAAGGATGGAACTATTCTGTCTTGCTAGCTGGCTTCTACATGTCAAAGAGAGACTAAATCTCTACATTCATTTTTAAAGGCTTTACTATTCAGATGTTGTTGGCGTGTGTCTTCAGTTCATTTCCAATTTATGGTGATAAGGCAAACCCATCACAGGGTTTTCTTGGGCAAAATTTATTCCTACGGCTCAGAGAATGTGAATTCTTTGAGGTCACCCAGTGATTGTTGCCATGGCTAAGCAGGGGTTCAAGCTTTGGTTTCTAGAATCATAGTCCAATGCACATCATTGAGATTTAGATTACATCAGATCCATTTAAAGTTCTGGCTCCTTTTTATTTTTGATTCCGTGGACCTCACAGTGAAACCTTGATTTTAGAGTTTCAGAAATGGGGAGCCGTTCTTCATCAGTTCCATGCATTACAACTAGACACCATCACAGCACTTAGATGAACCCTAAAGTTCCTTCCACATTACATCTTTAGACTGCAAGTTGCACTGACTGGGAGAGGGAAGAGGCATATAATATCTACATGTTTCCATCTTTCAAGAATGGCAGACTCGCAGGCAGAGGCGGCCCTAGGTAATTTTCAATGGTAAGCAAACAGTATTTTGGCACCCCCCCCCCCAACCAATCACTGATATATATTTTCTGTTCATTGTGGGAGTTCTGTGTGCCATATTTGGTTCAATTCCATCATTGGTGGAGTTCAGAATGCTCTTTCATTGTAGGTGAACTATACACCCCAGTAACTACAACTCACATATGTCAAGGTCTATTTTCCCCCAAGAGTGCCTCAAGAGCGCCCCTGGGCAAAATCAACTATACTGCAAATGCTTACTTTGCGTAATGGGTTGAGCCGCCCCTGCTCGCAGGAGCATTTGCTTTAGTGTCATTTAATTATTTTATCAAGCACAGTATATTTAATATGGCCTGAGCTTTTCTTGACTTGGGTTCACCAAAACATTCTCTGTGTAATGTAATGTTTTAATTTCACCATCCATGATTCAATATAACCTTAGCATGATCAGATTCCATCTTATCTGAACCTGGACAGAGGCATGTCCTTTCAGGGCTAAACCATGGCAGAGAAGTGGAGCAGACGGATGATGAAGACTTTTCTTGCAGAGATCCAGAACTACCCACCAGAGATCATTAAAGCCCTAATGTCTCCTGCTATGGGCCTGTCCCCATCTTGAGTTTCCCATGTCTTGCCTTTTTCCATCTCACCCATATCTTTCCTTTGTTACTTTCTGTCATCCCAGTCCTCCTTTAGATCTGAATATGTTCAATCAAGAGCATTCTGAAAGCTGGGCCACTGATAGATCATATAGTGACTATTTGGTTGTTGCTTGCTTGCTTTTTACAAGAAGTCCAGATTATGTGGTAGCGCTCTCCATTTGTGAGTATGTGGTAGTTGTAATGTGGAGAGATAGTGAGGAAGCTCCTTACAGTTCTTCACATTATGTCTAATTTAAGATTTACACACTTTGGGTATCAACATCAGCCAAAATTTTTCCCGCCTCACCATCTTTGCTTTCTTTTTCCTTGATTCTGATGAAAAGTTTTAGAGAACTGCAATATTTGTGCGGAATTGTGGCTTCAGGCTTAGTCTAAAAAAGATATTTTCCAATATTTTGAATCCTCCTCTCCCCGTATTGACTACTTTCTCTCTTCTGTTAATTGTCAAAGGTTTCTATATCTTTAAGATAAGATATATTTGACCAATCTAGAAGCCACTCTGAGTCCCCCTCATGGTGAGAAGAGCGGGGTATAAATATGGGAAATAAATAAATAAATATTTCTTATTTTATTTCGGTACTGCTCACCTGTGTTGTGCTCACTTTTTTCTAAAATTTGGGCAGGGTAGCCATATTGTCAGTTATAAGAAACAGAAAGAAGAATATTTTTAAAAATGAATGGATTTATTGCCACAAAGACAGCTTGTCTGCTGCAAACTATGATGCATTTCTGGTACTCTATAAAAAGGTTTGTAATTTCCACCCATCCCATCTTTCTCAAGTTTTATTTATAGTATTCAAACTATGAACAAAAGCTCCCAACATTAGTTCTTCTATATATAGAAAATATTTATTATACTTTCGTATCATGTCATACTTGCATCAGTTTACTGTGATAATCTGGTTCAGTATTTTTTTCAGGGTGAAAACCTACAAAATCTATTTATTGCAAACTTCTAATTTTTCTGCTTATGTGGATTTTTTTATTATCAGATTATGTAACAGCAGCTTTTAAATTTCATTTAATATAATTTTCGTGTTTCAGTTGCTCTGAAAGCTCTGGGATTAAAGACTGGGGAATAGATCCATTGAAACTAGCATAATAGTGGTTTGAGTGTTGGACCAGTTCTCTGGGAAAGAGGGTTCAAATCTCTGCTCAGCCATGAAAACTCAGTGGGTGACCTTAGGCAAGCCATATTCTCTCAACCCTAAGAAGGCGGCAATATCAAACCTATCTTCCAAGCACACCTTACAAGTATGCGCCCTGAGCCCCCCTGGGGAGATAGGGTGGAATAGAAATGTATTTATTTTACCTATTTACCTTATTTATATCCCGCCTTTCTCTACGCCGACAGGGACTCAAGATGGCTTACAAGTGGCACCTACACAGTGCCTCAAAACATACAATATTCACATAATATTAACATAATATTAAATATAGTTTTATTGTTGTTGCCATCAAGTCAGAGTTGACTTCAAAGCACATAACAATGCTTATTCTCACAACAGTCAATGTTGAGACAAAGTGACTGACCCAAGGCAACTCAGTAAATTTTATGGTTGGGTAGAAATTTGAACCCAGGTCTCCCTGATAAAAGACCAAACACATTGCCACTCCACCATTTTGAATTCCTCATTAGGAATGAATATAAAGAGTAGTAGCTATCCTGGCTGTCCAACTTACAAAGCCAAAAGCTCAGAAAAGTAATTTTACTATGCTTTGGGCTAGAGTTAGGCAGTGATGCATTCACACACACCAGGAGGCGGGAAAATCTATATACATACAGTACTCGGCCTGTAACCAATCATGTTTCTCTGGAATCAGATTTCCTCTGCAGATATTTTTCACTCAATGTCCTTGAAGACACTTGCATTATAGCACATTCAAACAATAAATAATCTGACATCCAGCAGTGCTCTTTGGAGATGTAAAAATTAAAGTAAATTTATCCTAGCTCTTGCAACACAAAAACAAAACAAAAAACTAGCTCTTTTTTCCTAGTGCAACACCAGACCCTCTTCAGTCCTATTTTATGCAGACAAAATTCAGGACACATGTCAATTAAGGTTGTATTGGAGTAACCTCAGCTTGCTCTCTCTTGCATTAGTACTAGTCATTTTCAGTGGGGCTCCAGGATTAAATGAGATTACTTTAAAAACAAAGTCTTTCAAAGAAATGAGAGATGCTGCTTGCTGATTTCTTGCTTACAGGATAGAGATGGACCGACAGAAATCAATTTGATATAGTACAGGATGAGACCAAGCAGGTCAGCTGCAATTAAAATGTTCATTACTGAGCAACTGTCTCAATATGACCCGAAAGACTATCCTTTTTTCACCTGTTATATATGTCATGCCTATCTCCAGACAGAGGGAAGGCATTAACTGAAAAACAGCTGCCAAAATATACTGATACTCATGTGAGAAAAATTCTAAAATCATTGTTTTACAAAGACACAAAACCTCAGGACCTTTTGCTATATCTGTCATACTTGACATCTGCTTTGCGACATCTTAAAAAAATCTGCAAGGATAAGGATTAATCATTCTCTATGTCTGTACGTTTTTTAAAAACTTGCTACTGAAAACAGCAGTGTCCTCTGTTACCTCCAGCTGTGTAATGAATATGTTTAGTAGCTGGTGATGTCAATGCTTGGCTGTTTCAAACAAAGGCTGCATCATGAAATCCATGCTCAGGGGATCAATCTGCTAAAGATGTTTGCTACACTTAAAAGCCCACACAGGACCAGTGCACCAATGGTTAAGTCACACTCCCACAGAAAAGCTTGTTCACACATTTGTAACAACTTCAGAATGCAATACAAATAGTAGAAAGCTCTACTTTAAAAAAAATCAATCTCCAAAAGAACTACACATTTTAGGAGGACAGGACCAGATGTACAGATACTGTAAGTCACCTGCTGAAATTAATAAGTAATTTCCAGTGCATTAAGGACAATGAAAGCAAGACAATCTCAACCATGCAACTGCGTGATTGAGCAGCTTGGACCAAACTAGTACTTACATCAGCAGATGAATAGTCTGCACCAGCACAGGCCAGTCACTGTATCTGACTCTCTAAAAGGAGTGTCCCCGTACTGGCCAGAGTGTCATATCACTTCTTCCATTGGCTGTTTGGAATTGGTTGCATCTGCAACTTGAGGGGCGTGTGTGCCTTTTGTAAGATCAGCTGTTTCTGAAGAGCCATGTGTGATCACTGCTGCAGTCTGAGCCAGTCTAAAATACTGTAGTTCAATGCAGCAAACGCTCTAGCTCCCCCTTCCTTTCTCTCGTTTTCTCCTCCTTTTTTTTAAAGGGCTATGGTGCCACTGCTCTGAGCCAACTGCACAGATCACAGGCAAACTAGAACATCGGTTACATTGAGATAACAAAGACAAAATTCAGAAAAAGAACATTAAATATTTCATATTAATATAATCATATAGAAATAACTATATCATTCTAATGAAAAAGCTGTTTTTTTAAAAAAAATGGCAGGTAAGCATTATTTCACAGCAGTTTGACTTTCTTCTCTTTCTCCTCCCTTCCATCTTTATTCTTCTTTTTTTTTTGGAGAAGTCCTTTCCAACATAGATGACAGAACATAATAAACATTTACCTTGAACTAAGTTTCAAGGAATTCAGTGAAATTGACTTTGACCTCCATGGACTTTAACCCCATTACTACTATCCAGGTAATTCTTTGGAGTGTTATGTTCCTGAGGAGAACTGTATAGAATTGCTACATTTGCACCACAGTGTTTTGGGGATTTAAATGGTTCGAAAGAGTGCAGTTTGTGTGGTAGTGTGTAGAAAAGTGCTGGCCAGTGGACCATTAACCTGCCATTCTGCAGCAAGTTTCTAGAAAATTGTAACCCTAGGCATAAATAGGATACCATCCCAGGCACATTAGAAAAGGAATCGCTGTTCTCAAAACTGAAATGGCAAGTCCTCCAGTATCTCACAGATGAAAACTCTGTAACCAAACAACATTGAATAATAGATAATTATTTGCTTGTCTCCAGTACTTTGGGGAACATGATGTTGGAGTATGTGGTGGCTTCCCACTGGTTGTCAAGATCCATTTCAATTTAGCTTAAGGCCTGGTTATGGCACAGAATTAGCTTTGGTCACCACAAGAGATTATCTTTGCTAGGAAACTGTATCCCTGTTGCTTCCGTGGGACCTTTCACTAGCATTCAGTTACATCTACCATAGTATCCTTTGGGACAGCCTCTCTGGGATAGGACTGTTCTTCAATGGTTCCATTCCTTCCTGGAAAGGCCAATCTAGAAAATGATGCTGAGAGATTTCTGTTTGACTTCTTTGCTCTTGACCTGTATTGCCCAACAGGTCTCTGTTTTGTTTCCCATGCTATCTTACATGAAGCCATTGGAAAAAGTGTGAACAGGTTTGAGACCTCATTACCTCCAAGATGGGAAACAATAGTTCTGTATGCAAACCATAGTTTATGACTGCCGATTGTATACAGGACACACAAAAGAGGCCTGTCATACCCTCCACTTACCTTGTAGAAATATTGCATTTTGACCCATCACATGGCATACTTGTGTGCCTTCCAATCCATCCTCCCCCCATGTCATTCCCATTGACTTCCCCCACTTTATTATTTTTTTTTCAAATATTGCACAGCTACAGAGTTTTAAAGTCTCAAAACGGTGTTCTCGCAAGATTTTGAAGGATTGCACTTCTGCAGTACCAAGGGTCCCTGATCATAGTTTTATAGCTTGGAAGCCATATAGGAAATAGTGAATAATATCCTGGTGGACAGTTTTGTTTTGAAAAATGTGTGTGTCCTGGGAGTCTTGGGCTGAGGCATTCAGCCCCGAGCAAAGCAAGATGATCAATGATTTTTATTGTGAAGTAAAACCCTGCCATTTTTCATGATTCAGCTTTACATTAGAAGAATGCATCAACGAAGAGCTATAAAGTGAGAAAAATAACATAAGATTTGGGGATTTATGTTAGCAGAAAGACACATTAACATAATGGGTCAGAATATTATTAAGGATTCAATTGATCGGTACATGGAATCAGTAAAATTATGCAGATTCTGTCTAAAACAGTGGTTCCCAACTGTTTTTTTAAAAATCAGGGACCACTTTGACCAGAGACCACTCTCCAACATTAGTACCCAAAAGGTTATGAATCAGTGTTTGGTCAACTTTAGATTTGGTTTGATTATTTGGGGTGCTGATTCAAAAAATTGCATTGGATAGACCACATCAGCTCTAGTTTCTGATACAGAACATATGCCATCCAGTAGTCGCCATCTGCTCACCCACAGAAAACCATATTTAACAAGTTAAACTTGAACCAACAATGTAATGCGGCAGCAAAAAAAGCCAATGGGATTTTGGCCTGCATCAATAGGAGTATAGTGTCTAGATCCCCACTATTCTGCCTTGGTTAGACCACATCTGGAATACTGTGTCCATTTCTGGGCACCACAATTGAAGGGAGATGTTGACAAGCTGGAATGTGTTCAGAGGAGAGCGACTAAAATAATCAAGGGTCTGGAGAACAAGTCCTATGAGGATCGCCTTCAAGAGCTTAGCATGTTTAGCCTGAAGAAGAGAAGTCTGAGAGGGGACATGATAACCATGTATAAATATGTGAGAAGAAGTAATAGGGAGGAGGGAGCAAGTTTGTTTTCTGCTGCCCTGGAGACTAGGACGCGGAACAATGGCTTCAAACGACAAGAAAGGAGATTCCATCTGAACATTAGGAAGAACTTCCTGACTGTGAGAGATGCTCAGCAATGGAACCTTCTTCCCCGGAGTGTGGGAGAGGCTCTTTCTTTGGAGGCTTTTAACAGAGGGTGGATGGGGGTGCTTTGAATGTGATTTTCCTGCTTCTTGACAGGAGGTTGGACTGGATGGCCCATGAGGTCTTTTTGAACTCTATGATTCTGTGATTCTATAAGCCTTGGCAATAGAAGAGGGTTTTGTGAGACCAGTTGCTCTCGTTGTAACAGCGTAGTAACAGTAAGGACGCAGACCATATTTTATTTATTGCGGAGCACTAGTGGTCCGGGGCCACTGGTTGGGAACCACTGGTCTAAAATCAGGGGAAGATATAAAAGAAACAGCTCAAAGCAACTCTATAGTCCTTCCACTGGAGGCACTGGAAGTGGAGTGAAAGGAGAAAGATTTGCAGAATCCTGCAGTCAGGAAAATTCTGCTGTCAGGAAAGCACTCCCCCAAGCATGCCTACATAGACACATCAGAGGCACAGGTCATGGGATGCATATGGGGAAAACATGGAAGAACCATCACATTTAAGATGCAGCACCATGCATTCGTGATTAGGAAAAGAGGAACATTGGAAAACTTTGCTTTGAGGACAGTTTTTCCACAGCTTCAGACAAAATGCACACAAAACAGAGTATGCATCATGGAATGGGAAATGAAAGCATAGCAAACAGTTGCAAATACTGTGACAAACATCCATGTGATGTGGTCCAGAATGTTGATAATAACCAGCACTATCTCTCCTTTCCACCTCAATCCAAGGAAATTGCCTTTGTTGTACATTGGTGTTTGCCAACAATGATGGACAACATAAGAGATAAGAAATTGAAACTCAGTCCAGACAAGACAGAGGTGCTCCTGGTCAGTAGTAAGACAGGTCAGGGGATAGGGAATTTTCTTTTTTGCAGAGGTTTTTAAACAGAGGCTAGATGGCCATCTGTCAGAAGAGTTTTGGTTGTGTGGACTGGATGGTCCTTGTGGTCTCTTTTCATTCTATGACTCATAGGTTCACACTTTGGATGCACTTCTGGATTCAGTTCTGAACCTGGACGTTCAGGTTTCTGCAGTAGCCAGCAGTGCATTTACACAGGCAAAGTAGTACACCAGTTATATCCATTCCTTCAGATGTCAAACTTGGCCTCAGTTACATCCGAATTGGATTATTGTAATGAACTGTATGTGGGGCAGCCTTTAAAGTGTGTTTGGAAATAATTGCAGCCAGATTGTTAACAGGTGCTGGTTATAGGGAGCACACAACTCCCACATTGCAACAGCTCCACTGGCTGAAAGTCTGTTTCTGGGCATAGTTCAAGTGAATTACGGAAACACAGGAAAGCACCTTTTCTGTAGTTGCTCCCACACTTTGAAACTTCATCTCTAGGGATATTAGGAGTCTCCTTCTTTGCTGTCTTTTCAACTGCAAAGTAAGACCTTTCTATTCCAGAAAGCCTTTAGAAAGTAAAGAAAATGATTTGTTGTAGTTCCGCACTATACTATAAAATCTTAGTTTTCAATTAATGTTTTAAATGGCTTTAATTCCATTGTTAGCTTAATACTGTTTTAATCTCAGTGTGATATATTTTGGCTATTTCTACTTTTAATTGTCTCCCTTTTGTAAACCACCCATATCCCCCAATATCTGCTTTGAACTGGAATATATGGCAGTGTGGACTCAGATAACCCAGTTCAAAGCAGATATTGTGGGATTTTCTGCCTTGCTATTCTGGAATATAGTGCTGTGTGGAAGGGCCCAGGGAGAATGGAAGAATATAAATGAAGTGATAAATTGATGATGGGTGGATAGATAATTATGTGGCCTGGATAATAAAAATTATTAATGAGGAAGAGGAAATAATTTAAAAGAAGGTGCCTCAATTTGTTTTGTTTAAACCTTCTGGGGGTCTGTCCACAGAGCCATATAACCCAGAATATCAAAGCAGAAAATCCCACAATATCTGTGTTGTACTATGTGTTATCTGAGGTCGGTTCAAAGCAGAAAATGTGGGATTTTATTTAGCTGTGTGGAAGGGACCTGGGAAGGACAAAATCCTATCCCTGCTAAGTGGATGCAAACCTACTTTTACATCTTTAACTCAGTTTTCAGCAGATGGGGAAAAGTGGGACTTTTAAATTCAAAACATTAAATAAGTTATCAATTCACTGTGAACAAATTGTTCCTTACAAGATGGCTGTCAAATACATGTCAGTTCATATTCAGAAGGAATGAAGAGCTTGTTCATTTTTCCTCACTAATAAGCTTTGCCATTAACAACCTTAAATATGCAGAAGGCTGAAAGTGAGGAGCTGAGAAGCCTTCTAACCAAGGTGAAAAAGAAAGTGCAAAAGCTGGGTTGCAGTTAAGCCTAAACAAAACCAAGATTATGGCAACCAGACTGATTGATAACTGGCAAATAGAGGGAGAAAAAAATGGAGGTAGTGACAGACTTTGTATTTCTAGGCGCAAAGATTACTGCAGATGCAGACTGTAGCCAGGAAATCAGGAGACATTTACTTCTTGGGAGGAGAGCAATGACCAATATCAATAAAATAGTGAAGAGTAGAGACATGACACTGGCAAGGAAGATCTGCATAGTTAAAGCAATGGTATTTCCCGTAGTAATCTATGGATGTGAGAACTGGACCATAAGGAAGGCTGAGCAAAGGAAGGTAGATGCTTTTGAACTGTGATGTTGGAGGAAAATTCTGAGAGTGCCTTGGACTGTAAGAAGATCAAACCAGTCCATACTCCAGAAAATAATGCCTGACTGCTCACTGGAGGGAAGGATATTAGAGGCAAAGAGGTACTTTGGCCATATAATGAGAAGACAGGAAAGCATAGAAGATACTGATGCTGGGGAAAAGGGAAGGAAAAAGGAAGATAGGCAGATCACGGGCAAGATGGATGGATGTTATCCTTGAAGTGACTGGCTTGACCTTGAAGGGGGTGGCCACGGCCAACAGGGAGCTCTGGCATGCGCTGGTCCATGAGGTCATGAAGACTCCAAAATGACTGAATGAATAAACAGCAACAAGCAACCTCTGACATCTTAATCGAACTCTGAGGTTGTTTGGCTTGTGTGTTCCACTTTTTAATCTGTGAATTGTTATGGAGTATTCCGTTCCAAAGCAGAAAAGGTGCATGTTGTGCAGCTTTTAGAAAGGGGGCAAGCCTTAACAAATAAAGTGAATACTCTTCTATTTCGGTATCTGCAACATAATTAAAAAATGCATTCTTTTTCTCTAACCTTGAACAGCTAATATCAGTACACAGCTCCAAATGCTGCTGTTTGGATTTTGTCCACAAGAGGCCCTTGCAGGATTATAATTTGTGGTCTATAGCAAATTTTAATCCTGATGAAATCTAATCTACTATATCAATGGGAACTCTGGTTAGTCAGCACATATGTAATTCCTATTGACTCAATGGATCTACTCTAAGTGAAACTAACATTTGGATTTCATGCAAAGATGTTTTGCCTGAAACTAATAAAATAAGCAGCTTTTTCACCATGCAGCGATTCTACTATCCTACTTTGTTGTTTATTTGTTCAGCCTATGCTACTAGTCATGCACAATTTCATCATTAATCTTGATCCATATAAAGTTGCAGTAGTTTCTATAAGGGAAAGATACCTTGATGTCCATAGAAACTGTGTCAGAGCCACTGCGGATAATATGAAACACAACGTACCTTCATGCAACCACTGCCAATATTTAAAAATCAAGCCATATGCACAATGGCATTTTGGCTTGTCTCCAGTTGCCTTTGAGGCAAGGTGCTATGCAGGTGACATTTACGATGATGGTTCAAAAGAGATATGTAAAGAGATATGCATCACTATTAAAAGTGCAAATTGGTAGCAATTTCACAGGCCAATGCAATCAGATGTATCAAACATTATCAATAGAGATGATATTTCCATCATTAAAAGTTCCACAAAATTATTCATCACCCAGGAATGTATTACAGATATGCTTATTAATAAAGCCTCTGATAAAAGAAAACTTATTTTACAAAGTCTTCTAACAGCAATCCAGCTCCGCTTCCTCCTTGGGTGCTTCTGCACTATAGAACTAATGCAGTTTGAGATCACTTAAACTGCTATGGTTCAATGTTATGGAATCCTGGGATTTGTCATTTTTTGAGGCACTGCCACTCTTTGGCAGAGACCTTGTGAGATTGCATCTCCCACTATGATTCCCTTTAACTGCCATGGCAACCTCCTATGGCATCCTGGAATTCGCAGTTTATGAAGATATATTTGGAATATTTGCCAGTAACTAATAGTGCCTTGCCAAGTTATAAAGAGAGTGCAACTATGACCTGCATCAGAGTGCTATAACTGAAGGATCCCTTAACACAATTCCATTTTCTTTTAAAGAGCAACACACAAAAAGCCCAGTTTATGAGAATGCATCTAGTTGTAATGGAGCCTGTTTGATTTCCTTTACCTCATTCTTTGTCCAGTTTTAATTGATCTGGCAATCACTACCACACAGTCCATGTTGGAAATAACAGAAGCAAACACCTTTGAAAACAAGGTATCTTCAGTAGCTATCATGTGGACTTTTTAAAGCCTGAGAAGCCACATGTTAAATTGTCCCATCAGTGAATGGAATCACTTAACTAGGAAGTCTCTAGTCAAAACAATGGCACAAAAACTTGTGCAAAATGAGTGTGTGCCTATTTATATTTTAAAAGTGCATATTTAGAAATAATGTCCAAAATTGAAATTTAAGAAAAATAGTGGCTGTGGTTACAAATCTGTAACCTAGAGTTGTGGCTGGTTTATGTTCATGATCCCTAAGTATTCAACAGTTCGAAATACTTAAGCATCATACATTCCATTCAGGCTAATGTACTAAACAGCAGCTGCTCCAAGTGACAGAGGTTTGTTCTTCTGTCAATCAGGAAGCAGCTGAATGATGTTTCCATCTCACCTCCTACAAGCAATTTCCATTTTGAAGAGAATCTTGTTTCTGACTGTTGTGCTAGAGTTTATGTACACATTTGTGTGTGCACATAATTTCACCATAAAACCAAATATGAGAAATGCTGCAACACTCTTTACACAAACATCACATTTGAGGGAAGAGAAGGCTTCTAAAATGTGGGCAGATAAGTTTAAAGTATTTTTGAATTAAGTTTTCCAAAACAGAAGTGGATTGCTTTGAGCGAGTGAACATATTATAGATAATATCTTTGCATAATGTGCTTGGCAGCATTGCAAACAACCTCTCAATTGGCTCTGCAAAGTGTAAACATAAAATTCCCCTCCAAATGTTTAGAGGAAAAAGCAAATAGAAGTATATAACAAAAATGCCATTTAATTACTATCTAATTACATGTACAGTTTTGGTTTCCCTATTCATATGTTTGGTAAAAATTAACATCAGGCCTTCAAATGTTTACTTTCCCCAACCCCAGTCAACACATGATTGACTGAAAATGTTCTTCCACACACACAAAAAGATTTGTCCTGAAGGAGATAAAAATGTAGTGAACAGAATTCACAGGTGTCATTTGGCATCATTAAGAGGCCATTTGTGATGGCACCAACTTGGATGGCTTTAAAAGAAGCGTGACAAGCCAACATTTCCCCATCTTCCTGTATGCAAAATACTTAGACAGAGAATGCTGTCCAGACATGTCAGTCAACAGGAAACACCACACTCTGTATATATGTAACTTCCAGATTGACTCAGCCCTCCAGAACATATCTGGTTGAGTGAACAACCAGGTCTTCTAAAGCTATTGATTGGGCAGTTCAGGATTTAAAAATGCAGTTACAAATACAATAACCTCTCAGTGCATTTGCCTTGTCTGGAGGATCCCTGTAGTAAATATATAGATTTAGAAACAAGAATGCAATAGGAAATAAATGTTACAGAGCAGGAATATAAAATAACAGTTCTCTTAACAAGCATTTGATGCTTTGAAAAGTTCCTCCTGTAAATGACAGTTTTCAGAATCTCCCAGCTACTGGCCATGCTGGCTGAAGAATTTTGAGAGTTGAACTTCAAAAAAAGTATTATTATTATGTTTACTGTGCTAACTAGGTTTATTATGTTTATTTATCCCTCACTTTTTCTCTTCACAAGGAGACTCAAAGCAACTTACATTAAAAGCATTTCAATGCAATTTAAAATCTATATACAAGCATTAAAACAGAATTAAATATCAATGGTATTAAAAATTCATAGTTAAAACCCATAAAAACATATTCAAAGCTAAAAACCACAGCACCCTTGATCTTAAAAACCTCATTCTTTCAAAGCCTGTCAGAATTAGAAGGTTTTTGCCTGCTGCTGGAAGGACAACAGGGAGGGGGGCATTCTGTCTTCCAAGGTCAGGGAGTTCCAGAGTTGAAGGCCAGCCACCAAGAAGGAAGGCCCACTCTCTCGTTTCCACCAACTGAGCTTCAGATGGAGGTGGGACCAAGAGAAGGGTCTTTCCTGAAGATCTTGGGGCCTGGGCAGATTCGTACAAGGCAATGTGGTCAGCCAAATAGCCTGGACCTGAATTGTCTAAGACTTTAAAGGTCATATCCAGCACTTTGTTCCTGGAAACAAACTATCAGCCAGTGGAGCTGCTGCAACCTGGCTGCAGTTCTTTGGACCAGCTGAAGTTTCCGAGTACTCTTCAGAGGCATCCCTACATAGAACACATTACAGTCATCCAGATGGGATATAACTAAGGCCCTCCTGGCCACTATAGATACCTGGGCCTCTGGGTTCAGCATTGAGTCCAGAGTGACCCCCCCAAGCTGCTGACCTGTGTCTCCAGGGGGAATGTGACCTCTTCGAGCACAGGCTGGATCCCTATTTCCTAATCTGTTTAGTAACTTTACTAAAATCTTCTCTGTCTGTTCATTTCATTTACATGTTATTATTTCGATGAGGATAGTTTAGAGCAGTGGTTCCCAACCTTTTTTTGACCAGGGACTACTTTGACTAGGAACCGCTTTGACCAGGGACCACTTTGACCATGGACCACTCTCCGACTGTACATTTATTTATTTATTTATTTGTTATTATTTGTGGTGCTGATTCAGAAAATTGCATTGGATAAACCGCTTCGAGTCGCCTTTTTAGGCTGATATTTGCGGTATACAAAAGAAGTAAATAAATAAATAAATCAGCTCTAGTTTCTTTTACAGAATATTTGCCATCCAGTAGTTGCCATCTGCTCGCCCACAGAAAACCACATTTAATAATCTAGAGCTGATGTGGTCTATCCAAGGGGGTGGGACTGGTCAGCAACAGGGAAGAAGTGGCAGGTGGTGCAAAATGGATAAATGGAATATGGATAAATGGCATTGCTCATCAGCTTTGTCTAATACAGGTGTCTCTTGTTTTTTGACAGTCTGCTTTTCAATGACCTGCTCTTTTGACAGTAACCAGAAGAACTACTCCCCTCTATCCATTCTGTCTCTTAAAATCTCACCCAATTTACAATATATGTTTTGTGACATTACTCTGTTCCCTAACCTGTTAAATAAAGAGGGAAGGCCTATACACACAATGGACATTCTTTAGACTAACTTGAAATAATAATAATAATAATAATAATAATAGTAATAATAATAATAATAATAAATAACTTTATTTATACCCCGCCACCATCTCCCCCAACAGGGACTCGGGGTGGCTTACATGAGGCCAAGCCCAAACAACAAATTACAATAAAATAAGATACAACTTACAATAAAATAAATAACATAGCATTAAAGTATAAAACAAATAAGCATATAAATAATATACACAGAACACGTAAAAAAAAGCAGTAAACCAAACATAATGACAGTGAACGGGACGCATGAACATAAAATGATTTTAAAAACTCAGGGTGAGATAAAGGAGCAGAATTATTTGTAAGGGGGAACTCGTAGAGAGGCAGGAAAATAAACAGACCTTCGCTCAAGGCGGGGGTGGTGTACTCCTAGGACAAGAACATTGAGGGAGCAATAACATAAGATTATGTGACTATTCTCCGAAAGCCCAATGGCAGAGGCAGGTCTTGAGATTCTTTTTAAAGGTTTCTAAAGTAGGGGCTTTCCTAATCTCTCCAGGCAATGAGTTCCAGAGTGGGGGGGGGGGGCACAGAGGAGAAGCCTCTCACCCTTGTACCCACAAGGTGAGTCTGAGAAACTGGCAAGGACGAAAGGAGGGCCTCCCCCGAAGGGAGGAGTACTGATTGACTGTGAAGCTATGGAATTTGTCACAGAAAGTTGCTATTCCTCAACAGTTATGCTACCATAGATAGGTACATTTTGGGATATCACATCGCTGTTCATTTGCGCAGTTCCAGCAATTTGCCAGTACATAGCGTACTTTTGCACACTATTTTGGAATCCTTCTCCAAGTTTCCAAGAACGTTTATTGTAAAACTATGTCTTGTTTTAAGTTCATTGTCATCTACATGGGAGATCCTTTGCAGTCTTATTTTCTAATTTTGACTATTTCAACTTTTGAGGTGCAAAAATCCATGGAAGATTGAAGTTCACTGGCTTTGGAAGTATAGCCTAGTGAACTGTTTTTCTTTGCAACCTCTCTTGTCCATTATGGACAATAAAAATGCTGCTGCTCTAGCCTCAGGTCTCCAGCTACGGTGAAATAAAAACAGTTTAAGAGATGAGCTATGTCCCCTTGAAGAGAACGTCAGAGATTTTGCAACAATCCCCATCTAGACTAAATATGAGGCCCTGCAAACTGATAATCCTCTCTTCTCAGGGAGATAAGTTCTTCAGGAAAAACAATCTCTTCCCTGAAAGAAATATCATAACCTAACTTGAAGCCCTTGGGAGATAAACTAGAAAGGCTGTTAGAAGGAAGACCTTTCAACAAGAGTCAACATAAAATGCCTCTGATACAGAATGTATTGCAAAATAGGGTCTGATAACACAAACAGCAGTACCTAGATATATATGAACAAATTGCTTCTGCGAATAGGAAAGTATATCTGTTAGTGTAATCTGTTGAAGAACTTAGAAGCATTTGGATTTTTCATCCAAATTTTCAGTCTAATTTAAGAGACAACTAACCCAGATCAATCAGGGAAACGACCTATAACTAATTTGGAACTGGGCCAGCCTCTGATTAGGAATAAAAAGTCTGTTATCTTATATTGATCTGGAGACAGACACATATTATACTTCTTGACTCAAATTTTATAAACCGGGGCGAGTATTTGTGGGCCTTTCTAGATCCTTCAGTGTATTTCTATGATATGTTTCCAACCCTAGTGAAACAGGTCTTACAGTTTCACAGTTTCAAGTATCCATGGGGTTTTGAAGATACAGAGATTTTCCTTTATATTGGTATAAAAGAGCCAAAGGCTATTAATTAAAAATGCTTGCATCTGGGTCAGAACCATCTCCAATCATGCTTTCATAGTTGTATATATGCCTTCTAGTTGCTGATGGTCTTATGATAACCAGCCAATGAATTTCATAGTTTTCTTAGGCTAGGTGTTTCCAGTTCCTTTCACTTGAAATCTAGCCTACAGCACCTGGTATTTGTTGGCTCATACAAATATAATTAAAAGGCAAAATGCCAGTTCCAAAATTTTGTCTTAATCCCTAATCTCACTTCAACTAGACCAACAAGATGCAAGAAAAACATCTACAAGATAGTAGATAAATATTTTATGTAAGATAATTCTTCATCTGATAGGCCTCTTGCCATATTGCTATGAGGTTCTCTGAAGGCTATAGTAACATATAAATGTATCAAAATACAGTAGACTTTCAGTTAACTGGCACCCGTGCAGATTTGTTTGCGGGATAAATGTAATTTCTGGTTACTATTAAAATATGTATGTACAAATGGTCTTGAGTTCCTGCTTTAAAATCCCAGGAGCAAAACACAAGGATGTCCTCTCTGTTCCTTACTGCTTGCATTAGCTGTGGAACCACTTGCCATCAAGTTAAATCAGAACACCTATCTTAAGAGAAGTATACATACAAAATTGTAGATATCTATTAAATCTATTTGCCAACAATTTCGTAAATGAGAGATTGTTCTGCCCCCATGCTGTCTAACTGCTTGGAAGATGAACTAGTTACACAGGGAACAAATGAAGCATGTGTAGACAAGCAATCAACAAGGATTTAATAACTGATAAAGGCTTCAACCTCTTTCTCCTCCCGACACAATCCTCAGAAGATAAAGTTCTTGAGAGAGAGGATCTAAATTACTTAACTTCTCTGATGTTCTTGCTATAATAATAATCATCATCATCATCATCATCATCATCTTTATTTATATTCCGCACTATCTCCCCGGAGGGACTCAGGGCGGATATATTGTTGGTATTTGTCTGGAGTCATTCTGATATTTGACTTAACTTCGTAATAACTCTGACTTGACTCCATCTGTGATGTGCTGTTTTGTGGATCTTCCTAGCCTTCCTCTCTTCTCACCTTCCACTTGTAAAATGGCTGATGCACCAAGGAACAAGAAAGGTTTTGCCTGAGGCTCTGCCCTTGGGAAGATTCTTAAAAGGGCAGGGAGGGGTGCCTTAAAGGAAAAGAGGCTATCTACACTGTCCCCCTCCAGCAAAGGATCACCGCCTTGTCGGGGCGCTGGAGCTTGAGCACCTCAATGATGTCATGAGCGAAACCGTGAAGGGCCACCCAAGACGGGACGGTTGTGACAGAGAGGTCAGACCAAGCGTGATCCCTGGGGAAGGCAATGGCAAACCACTCCAGTATCCTTGCCAAGAAAACTAAATGGACCAGTACAACCAGAGATATGTCGGTATGCCATTGGAAGATGGGACTCCCAGGTCGGAAGATGGCCAAAATGCTACTGGGGAGGAGCAGAGGATAAGTTCAACTAGCCCCAGATGTGATGACGCAGCTAGCTCAAAGCCGAAAGGAAGGCTAGCGGCTGACGGTACTGGAGGTGAACGACGAATCCGATGCTCTAAAGATCAACACACCATAGGAACCTGGAATGTAAGATCTATGAGCCAGGGCAAATTGGATGTTGTTATTGGCGAGATGTCAAGACCAAAGATAGACATTCTGGGGGTCAGCGAACTGAAGTGGACTGGAATGGGCCACTTCACATCAGATGACCACCAGATCTACTACTGCGGACAAGAGGAACATCGAAGAAATGGAGTAGCCTTCATAATTAATAAGAAATTCGCTAAAGCGGTGCTTGGATACAACCCAAAAAATGACAGAACGATCTCAATTCGAGTGCAAGGAAAGCCTTTCAACATTACAGTGATCCAAATATACGCCCCAACCACAGCTGCTGAAGAAGCAGAAGTAGATCAGTTCTATGAGGATCTGCAGGACCTACTGGATAATACACCAAAAAGAGACATTATTTTCATTACAGGAGACTGGAATGCCAAGGTGGGAAGTCAAATGACAACTGGGATCACAGGCAAGCATGGTCTAGGAGAACAAAATGAAGCGGGACGCAGGCTGATAGAATTTTGCCAGGAAAACTCGCTGTGTATAACGAATACTCTCTTCCAACAACCTAAAAGACGGCTTTATACATGGACCTCACCAGATGGTCAACACCGAAATCAGATTGACTACATCCTTTGCAGCCAAAGGTGGCGGACATCCATCCAGTCGGTGAAAACAAGACCTGGGGCTGACTGTAGCTCAGATCACGAACTTCTTATTGCCAATTTAGAATAAAACTAAAGAGATCAGGGAAAATACACAGACCAGTTAGATATGATATCACTAACATTCCTAGCGAATATACAGTGGAAGTGAAGAACAGATTTGAAGGACTAGATTTAGTAAACAGAGTCCCAGAAGAACTATGGACAGAAGTCCGCGACATTGTTCAGGAGGCGGCAACAAAGTACGTCCAAAAGAAAAAGAAAACCAAGAAGGCAAAATGGTTGTCTGCTGAGACACTGGAAGTAGCCCAAGAAAGGAGGAAAGAAAAAGGAAACAGGGATAAGGGGAGATATGCCCAGTTAAATGCGCAATTCCAGAGGTTAGCCAGAAGAGATAAGGAACTATTTTTAAATAAGCAATGCATGGAAGTAGAAGAAGACAACAGAATAGGAAGGACAAGAGACCTCTTCCAGAAAATTAGAAACATTGGAGGTAAATTTCAGGCAAAAATTGGTATGATAAGAAACAAAGATGGCAGGGACCTAACAGAAGCTGAAGAGATCAAGAGAAGGTGGCGAGATTATACAGGAGATCTGTATAGGAAGGAGGGACCTAACAGAAGCTGAAGAGATCAAGAGGAGGTGGCGAGACTATACAGAAGATCTGTATAGGAAGGATAATAATATTGAGGATAGTTTTGACGGTGTGGTGAGTGAATTAGAACCAGACATCCTGAGGAGTGAGGTTGAATGGGACTTAAGAAGCATTGCTAACAACAAGGCAGCAGGAGACGGGATCCCAGCTGAACTGTTTAAAATCTTAAAAGATGATGCTGTCAAGGTGATGCATGCCATTTGCCAGCAAATATGGAAAACACAAGAATGGCCATCAGACTGGAAAAAATCAACTTATATCCCCATACCAAAAAAGGGAAATGCGAAAGACTGCTCCAACTTCCGTACAGTGGCCCTTATTTCTCATGCCAGTAAGGTAATGCTCAAGATCCTGCAAGGAAGACTCCAGCAATACATGGAGCGAGAGTTGTCAGATGTTCAAGCTGGGTTTAGAAAAGGTAGAGGAACGAGAGACCAAATTGCCAATATCCGCTGGATAATGGAGAAAGGCAGGGAGTTTCAGAAAAACATCTACTTCTGCTTCATTGACTATTCTAAAGCCTTTGACTGTGTGGATCATAATAAATTGTGGCAAGTTCTTAGTGGGATGGGCATCCCAAGCCACCTTGTCTCTCTCCTGAGGAATCTGTACAAGGACCAAGTAGCAACAGTCAGAACTGCCCACGGAACAACAGACTGGTTCAAGATTGGGAAAGGCGTACGGCAAGGCTGCATCCTCTCACCCAACCTTTTTAACTTGTATGCAGAACACATCATGCGATGTGCGGGGCTGGATGAATGCAAAGCTGGGGTGAAAATTGCTGGAAGAAACATTAACAACCTCAGATATGCAGATGACACCACTCTGATGGCCGAAAGCGAGGAGGAGCTGAGGAGCCTTCTAATCAAGGTGAAAGAAGAAAGCGCAAAAGCGGGTTGCAGCTAAACGTCAAAAAAACCAAGATTATGGCAACAAGAATTATTGACAACTGGAAAATAGAGGGAGAAACCGTGGAGGCCGTGACAGACTTTGTATTTCTAGGTGCAAAGATTACTGCAGATGCAGACTGTAGCCAGGAAATCAGAAGACGCTTACTTCTTGGGAGGAGAGCAATGTCCAGTCTCGATAAAATAGTAAAGAGTAGAGACATCAGACTGGCAACAAAGATCCGCCTAGTCAAAGCCATGGTATTCCCTGTAGTCACCTACGGATGTGAGAGCTGGACCTTAGGGAAGGCTGAGCGAAGGAAGAGAGATGCTTTTGAACTGTGGTGCTGGAGGAAAGTGCTGAGAGTGCCTTGAACTGCGAGAAGATCCAACCAGTCCATCCTCCAGGAAATAAAGCCCGACTGCTCATGGAGGGAAAGATACTAGAGACAAAGTTGAAGTACTTTGGCCACATCATGAGGAGACAGGAAAGCCTAGAGAAGACAATTATGCTGGGGAAAGTGGAAGGCAAAAGGAAGAGGGGCCGACCAAGGGCAAGAAGGATGGATGGCATCCTTGAAGTGACTGGACTGACCGTGAGGGAGCTGGGGGTGGTAACGGCCGACAGGGAGCTCTGGCGTGGGCTGGTCCATGAGGTCACGAAGAGTCGGAGACGACTGAACGAATGAACAACAACAACACTGTCCCCCCACAAAACTACACACAAAATGCTAATTCCCTCTAACTAAAAAGGGACTGAAATAGGGGAAACAATGAAGATGCTCACAGAGGAATGACAAGGGATTGTAGTATTATATCAAGGATACTAATCAAATTGACAAGTCAGAAACTGGGCAACCGTCCCATGCCTGTGCACCCCAATCCTCGGAAGATAGATAAAGGAAACAGCATTGTCTTCTTTGTAAAATATATAAAAGTAGCTTTGTTTACAATTAGTTTTTCATAATCAGATGGTCCAGGGGAGCGGGGGAAAAAAGAGTTTCTGGTTAGAATGATACAGGGAATTGGTGTGGAAAAACAAACAAGCAGGAAGTCAGCAAACATACAAACTAGCAATTAGTATAGGTATTCAAAGATTGCAGATTCTAATAATGTTGCCCTGGAGTCACAAGTGGCTGTGGTAAAATAGAAACCTTCTCTGAGAAAAGAAAGGAGACAAAGAGTTCCCGAGGAAATGACATTTGGGGCCTGTACGACATTCTTAACTGTGCAGATGAGAATGTCACAGAATGGCATGTAATTATAGATCTAGTTCTCTGTTTGGTGGTTCTCAGCCTGTGGGTCCCCAGGTGTTTTGGCCTACAACTCACAGCCAGTTTACCAGCCATTAGGATTTTTGGGAGTTGAAGGCCAAAACATCTGGGGATCCACAGGTTGAGAACCACTCCAGGTCCTGTTGCAGTCCTACTACATGAGGGTTAAATTGTTTATTTATTTGACTATTTCCTTCATGCTCTCTGCTTTTCCCCTTCCAATTAAATATATCAAACATTTTTGTTTCTAAGTTCACAGACACCCCTGGGAGACTCTCAAATGCAAACTTAAACCAACTTACCAACTTAAACCAACTTACCATTAAAGTGAGGGTGGTGGACATAAGTCCTTTAATGGTGACTTGGACATCTGTGATGTGCTCTCCTCCCCAACGAAAAGGACATTCCAGATGTCCAAGTCACCATTGAAGGACTCCGTACTCCAGTGGCCTCTTTCACATGAAGCTGATTCTCAGCAAAGACTTCCCAGCTAGCCCCCCAAAGGGCTATTTTCTGACCAAAATCTTCCACCTCAATGTGGGCGCCAATGACGAGATCTACATCAATGTCCTCAAGAAGGATTGGAAAGCAGAACTGGGCATCAGACATGTCCTGCTGACCATCAAGTGTTTGCTCATCCATCCCAATCCAGAATCGGCACTGAACGAGGAAGCAGGCTGCCTCCTGCTTGAGAACTATGAGGAATATGCCTCCCAGGCTCGTCTCCTGACAGAGATCCATGTCCAGCCTTTGTTTGGACTGCATACCAAAGACCCACCTGAGCCTTGTTCTTACTCGGCTGGTGCTTCTGGGGAGAGCCCCATGGGCAAGAAACATGCAGGTGACAGGGACAAGAAACTAGCCTCCAAGAAAAAGACTGACAAGAAACAAGCCCTCCAGGGGCTTTAAGGACCAAGGAGCAGGGTAGTGGGGAGTCTGGCACACGGGATGGATAGTGGGCATTGGGGTTCCACAGTCCATTCTCAGTTCCTCCTCTTTTTCCTCTTCCACCTTTTCCACTTTGAGTCTGCAGTCCAACTCTATCTCACATTTGTCAGGTTTTTCTTCTTTTCAGTCTTTAAGTTATTTAAATTATAAAAGCAGAAAAATCTTATTAAATGCCTTTTTTGTTTTGTTTTTTCACCAAAAAACTAATTTTAAAAACCCAACTTACCATCTGAGAGAGATTAATCTAAACATCTGCAGTCTCTATACATTTTGCTACCCCTAAAGTGTGAACATCATCTACTTCCTCTTTTTGCCATCTTGTCTCATAAATATTTCTGGATAAGCCAAAAGCTTGCACTTTATTATGTGAGTATTGAGTTGGTCTTATAATGTTGATATTTCTTTAATACTAGTTTTGGCATATGAAAACGGAAGTACATAATGGGTTTTAGTCACCTTTCCTCTTTCTTAGTCTTCCTCTTTCCTTCTATGAAAGATTTGACTATTTTATGCTGAAATAACCTCTAGATAAGAACTACTACTCCATCATTCCTCACTGTTGAATACAGCTGATTAGAGCTACTAGGAGTTGCAGTCCAAAACCAGCTGGAGAGCGACATGAATCCTGTTCCTATGGCAGTGGCAACAATTGTGATCTAAATGTGCATAAGTTGAGAAATTCAGGGAACAAGTTGCATAAACACATTATTATTACACTGGCAAAATTCCAAACTTCCATGGGCTGTAATGCAGTAATTCTACTTCTTCCATCACATAGCAGAGAGTTTGTCCTACATATGGATTGCGGAATTTTTCAAGCCCATTTTACCCTTTGTATTAAAGATTTAAAAGAGTCATATCACTTAAAACCACATCTTCAGACTTCAGCAATATTTTAAAAGTAGCATAGGAAAGTTTAAAAAAAAGAGTGGGTGTCATTGCCACCTATTGCTATTGTGAATGAGAAACTTTACTTGTGTTGTACACCGAGGACGAGAATTGTGCAATTCTTTGGATGTTGTCAAACTGCAACTCCCAGCATTCCTCACTATTGACTATGCTGGAAGTCTGGCAAAATAAGGGTCTAGCCTAGAGCTTGAAAAGGTTACTTTTTTTGAACACACCCACCCAAGGTAGCCCTGCCCCATTAGGCAGACTGGCTTAGCACCCCATATGTGAAATTTGCTCTTCTAAATGTGAATGATAGATGAATAGCTAAAAGCCTTTTATAATTTTAACCAATGCAGCCTATGCCTTGACAAACCTTGTCGTAATTGTAATGTAATTTAAGGTGCGCCAATTTTCTGACATTAAATCTTTCATGTCATGAACTACTTTTGGCAAGAGAACTTAACGCTGCAGGAAAAAAATGTGCACAGTTGTGCTTTGTTTGGTAATTTCCAAACATCTGGACACCTGTTTTGAATTTACAAAATTGGATTGGGTTCAGCTCATCCTGAAGGCAGAGAAATTATCATCTGCATCCAGCTATGATAAATTGACTAAATAATAATGTATGAAGAACTGCAGATGTTTTCTTTCCAAGAGAGGTAAAGAAATGGTTGCTAGTAATTGGATTATCGACAAACTCAATTTACTGCTATTTTCAGATGTGAATTTTAATTGTTTGGTAGTTAAGCCTAGTTTCCTTGTAAAATTATGGCAGATTTTCATTAAACGGGTGAGGCTCATATACAAATGAGTGGTTTTTCATACAATAAACAGTGTGAAATTGTGGAGCATAATGGTAAATCAGAAGGATCCAGTTAATCCCACACTCACTTCAGAATCCCTTGATTTTTTTAAAGAAACAAGATTTAGAACAAGATTTAACATATATCATAGAACAGTCGTTCTCAACTTTCCTAATGCCGCGACCCCTTAATACAGTTCTTCATGTTGATTTGACCCCCAAACATAACATTATTTTCGTTGCTACTTCTTACCTGTTATTTCGCTACTGTTATGAATTGTAATGTAAATATCTGATATGCAGGATATATTTTCATTCACTGGACTAAATTTGGCACAAATAACCAATACACCCGCTTTTGAATATGGTGGGTTGGGGGGGGGGTTGATTTTGTTATTTGGGAGTTGTAGTTGCTGGAATTTATAGTTTGCCTATAATCAACAGCATTCTGAACTCCACCAACAGTGGAATTGAACCAATCTTGGCACACAGAACTCCCATGACGAACAGAAAATACTGGAAAGTTTTGGTGGGCATTGACCTTGGAATTGTAGTTCAACTACATCCAGAGAGCACTGTGGACTCAAACAATAATGGATCTGGGCCAAACTTGGCACAAATACTCAATATGCCCAAATGTGGGCACTGGTGGAGTTTGCAGAAAATAGACCTTGACATTTGGGAGTTATGGTTGCTGGGATTTATAGTTCACCCACAATGAAAGAGCATTCTGAACCCCACCAATGATAGAATTGGGCCAAACTTCCCACATGGAACCCCCATGGCCAACACAAAATATTGTGTTTTCTGATGGTCTTTGGTGACCCCTCTGACATCCCCCAGGGGTCCCGACCCCCAAGTTGAGAAACACTGCCACAGAACATCCCAGGCATATATCTGTATTCCCCCGGGCAGTTACAGAATGCTGTTCCTTTATGACTGAATAATTAATAATCTTTAACACTAGGAACAAAGGGACAGAGCGGTCAAATATATTTAATTAGTATTTATTTATTACTATTTATCTTTGGTACATGTGCTTAGGGAAGCATAGGACACAGAAAGTTTGCATTCTTGAAGCAAAAAATGAGTTTGATCTGATATTACATACTGCGTATATTTCAGATTTCCTTGTTAGGCTGTTAGGAATTGTGAGAGTTGAAGTCCAAAACACCTGAAGGGCCAAAGTTTGCCCATGCCTGGGGTAGACCGCATGGATCCAGAAAGGGTTGTTATAGTCACTTACGGATCCACCGCCAAGACTCTACTTCTGGAAAACAATCATACTGGGCTCACCTATGATGATGATGATGATGTTAATCCAGGGTTTTTGGCTTGATGTTTTGACAAAATTTCTAAACTGGTGCATGAATATATCGGTATGCCCTGACAACACTCCTCCTCCATTCCTATTTATACCACACTTAGAATAATACAAACATAGGCAGCTGTAATGTTGATGTGCTACAGTTCAAAAAAGAGACAGAAAGAAAATTGCCCTTTAGCAAAATATCACACATGAATGATGTCATTCACACATATTCCAGACAGTCCCAATGCCTGTGATTTTCAGATATATGAAACTATTCTTTAAAAGCCAGAGGATTTCATCATTTCACAAGTATACACCTGATAAACATAGTCATCTTATTTCTTTCTCTTCTGTTAGATTGTATCCTAATCTGCATTGTTTTTGTTGTTATTTGGTATCATGTTGTTGTTGTTGTTATCGTCACATCATTGTTGCCATAAGCAAAAAATAATAATACTGACTTAATCAACTTTCACTACAATTATAGGATAGTATTTGTAGTAATAAACGGAGTAAATGCTGATGTCTCATCCACAAAAGGATGATATTGATGATGCCACAAGATTGAAGCGATACTCCTTCACCATCAACTCCGCTGGACTGGCCATGTTGTCCGAATGCCCAATCATTGTCTCCCAAAGCAGTTACTATACTTCCAACTCAAAAATAGGAAATGTCATGTTTGTGGACAGGAAAAGAGATTTAAAGATGGGCTTAAAGCGAACCTTAAAAATTGTGGCATGGACATCGAGAACTGAGAAGCCCTGACCCGTGAGTGCTCGAACTGGAGGTCAGCTGTGACCAGCAGTGCTGCAGTATTCAAAGAGGCACAAATGGAGGGAGAAAGGGAGAAATGTGCCAAGAGGAAGGCACATCAAGCCAACTCTGACTGGGATTGCTTTCCGCCTGTAAACCGATGCCCTCACTGTGGGAAAACATGCGGATCAAGAATAGGGCTCCAAGGCCACCTACTGACCCACCGCCAAGACACCACATCTGGAAGACCATAATCCTTGAGCTACGAGGGATCACCTAAGTAAGTAAGTAAGGAAGTAAGTGAGATATTGATGATGACTATGAATATTTGCAGCACTCCAAACTCAGCAGCACTGACTTCATTTTTACCAGTAATCTTTTCTCTTTTGGTACTCAAGGCAGCTTACATAGAGGCAGTTATTCAATGCCTTAAAACACATACAATTCCAGAAAATTAAAATTAGATTAGATTAAAATTTAAAACATATTAAACATTTTAAATCATTACATTCCATATTAAAATCACGCCATCCATAGTCGTAATCCAAGCCATTCCATAGTCATTCCATATATTCCACATCTGTTAATTGCACTGCACTATTTTAGTGGAAACAACAGGTTCCCACATTTCTATAATATTCCTGTGATGTTTGATGGTAATAAAATTCTACAGTAATATAAGCTCTTTTCTGACAGTGTAACCACATATTTAAAAGGATTCATATCAAAGAAGCCAGAATACAGAACTTCCAAAGTCGTCTTATGTATCTGCTCTTATTTCCCCCCAGCTTCTAGATATTCAAAGGGGTCTTTGTTTTCTGATTTCTCCCTTCTAATTCTTTGTTCTAAGTTCCCTTTGTTGTTTTTGCAATGATTTTTCTTCTACCTTGCAAGATGCTTCATGATCCTTACTTGAAAGTTAGTATGTTAAGATAATAATAATCAATTTAATTATAAAACAGCCTTTGACTTTCATACTTTTTTATAATGCGGTTGGAAACAGCATAATTGTTGTTTTCATTTCAGGAACTGATTTTAATGGTTGTTGTATGAAGAGTTGTCATGCCAGTTCTTGGAGGTGCCTTGAACATTTTTAGCTGCTTCTTTCTACAGTCTTAGAAAGGTTTGATGTTCTTGACATTGTCCCTGGAAAAACAAATCCAAAAGTGTCCCTTCCAGATATCCTGGACTACTGCCACCCACATCCCCAACCAGAATTTCTAACACCTGGCTGGATGGGGGAAATGGAGGTTGTAGTACAACCAGAGATTAGAAAAGAGTTTTTTGAATGATTATCTAAATAATTTGAAAACATGCAAATGTGAGTAGATCAATAGGTACCACTCTGGCAGGAAGGTAACGGTGCTCCATGCAATCATTTTGTCCACATGATCTTGGAGATGTCTATGGACAATGCTGGCTCTTCAGCTTAGAAATTGAGATGAGCACCACCCCCCATAATCAGACACGAAGAGATTTAATGTCATGGGAAAACCTTTACCTTATCTAAATAGGCCTTGTGAGTATAGCAATTGGTCTTGCTAGCTGGAGAATCCTGGGAGTTTTAGTAAAAAGAAATAACTTCTTCATGCTCCACGGATGTCAGATTGCCAAAAGCTATCCTCAGATGCCATGGTGCTGTGCAATTTTCCAATGATACAATTTAATCCTCAATTTTTAAAAATGTTTTTAGTCTTATCAATCTCCCAATTAAAATATTATGCGGCATAAATATCTTTGTTCTCTTCTAGGCAGACTAGTGAAGGGGAAGACAGTTCTTTATATCTCTGCTGGATGTTGCTTCTAGGACACACACACACCTTGCGTGGCTAACAAAATCCATGGGTGTTCAAGTTCCATTATATACAGTGGCATAGTAACACTCACACAGGGTAGAGGATTCTTCTAGGTAGAGCCATTTTGCCAGGTTGTCTTTTGATCCACTTCTGAGTCTGTTCAGGGACTTCCAAGTTGCCCATTCTTGGTTTGCCCCTGGAGGAAGACCCTCATGGGGGGCATCCATTTGGGATTTCCTGGTTTAGCTGCCCAGTGGGATACTCTTGCTGTTGCTGGGAAAACATTAAGAGGAGTGGTGGTTCTCATGAAGCTTGCTTTCACAGTGTTCAACCTTATTTCTCTTGCAGCTAGCAGCAACGTAGTTAGAGCAGAGTGATTGTTGACCAATATAGAGTCTCTCCAAAAAGAAGTCCATCCTTTCGAGATAGGATCTTAGGACAGGTTATCCATATGATGCACCACTATGCCTTGAAGTATCAACAGTGCTATCATGTAGTGCTTAAAAGTCTGCATAAGCCATGAAGTATCTAAACAAGACCTCATTTCCCCCTGACCATGTCTACATTTATATGAAAATTAATGCAAGGTGCTTGCAGTCCTGCATGGCTCAGCATAGCCTAGTAGTTCTGCACGCAGAGTTATGCTGCAGTGAGCCATTTGCCACTACCTAAATTTATCACATTGCTACCAACCATTTGTTCCTGAAACTGAGTATTCTGAAAATATCAAAAATACACATACACGGGTGTAGGGTTAACTTAAATCTATGCATACACTGATAGGATGGCAGCTGGTATGTATATTTTGCATAACTTTTGAAATATATTCAGGAGAAAATATGCAGGAGTTTCCTAAGGTTAACTGTGTAAGCCCATCTTCTTTCCTTTTTTTCGTGTCAGGAGCAACTTGAGAAACTGCAGGTCACTTCTGGTGTGAGGGAATTGGCTGTCTGCAAGGACATTGCCCAGGGGACGCCCGGATATTTTTGATGTTTTATCATCCTTTTGGGAGGCTTCTCTTATGTCCCCGCATGGGGAGCTGGAGCTGACAGAGGTAGCTCATCTGCATTCTCTCCGGATTTGAACCTGCAACCTGTCGGTCTTCAGTCCTGCCGGCACAAGGGGCCTCTGAAATGAAGATAGATATCAACAAACTCTAAGCAACAGAAACAGGCCCGTAGCCAGGATTTTGATTTGGGGGGGGGGGGGTGAGGATCTACCCTAGCAAACCTTTTGTATCATTATCCCAATACCCCCATGCATATGGGATATATTGAGCATGGTGATCAGATCATGATATGAATAAACATAACAGTTTAAATAATGTACCAGTAAGGCTTTCTCGTGGACCACCCTGAGAATTTGGGGGGGGGGGGCTGAAGCCCCTCAAGCCCCCCCCCCCCCTCCGGCTACATACCTGAACCGAAGTATCAGCCACCAATGTCTTCATCTGGTCAGTTAAAGTGCCTTGATTAAATAGTTTAACATTCTTTGACTGCCATTTAAACATGCAGGAAAAAATTGTGCCTCCCTCCAGCACCTCTGTAATGGCATCCTAAATATCTTCCCACAAGGTATCAAAGAACAGCCTCATTAACTTTAATTACAAGTCATTTTGAATTAAAGGGAAGTAAATAACATGTATATCCTAATGCTCAGCTTCCACTGTAGGCTGTGTTTGCGTAAATAGCTTGGCAAAGTGAAGACAGGAGAACAGAAAACTGTGTTGCTAGGATTGCAAAGGGCAAAATCAGAGAATCCAGCTCTGTTTCTTTTTAGCAGAAAATGCTAGTCTCTTTTCCTGTGGGAAATGTTTCTGTAAACATAGATGGCACCAGGGTGGCCAAAATGTTCCATCCTGTGCAGCCAACTCGTATGGTCTCTCATAGTGTACCAGTTGTGTAGTTTTCATACTACTTATATGTCACACTAAATTATTGTAAGGTTTGTTTATAAATGTATTAATGCCAGATCAGTCTGTTCTTAGCATGGCTGGTGGGAAAATTAATGACAGATTATTAACTCACCTCCTTTAAAACAAATATAAGGCTGGCAGCCTGTTTGTGAATTATGGTGATGTAAATCAGATTTATACCATGGCAAACTCACTTTTGGATATTGTATAGTTTGGAAATCTTTTCTGACCACAAAACAACAAATTTCCCCCAGTATGACAATTTCCACGTTCTGAGAAGCAGGTGAACAGGGATGCATCTAACTACTGTATTTTCATGTGGTTGGATGCAGTACAAAAACATCAGGGATCCCCATATGTCTTTGTAGAGGGGGTATCTCCAGGAGATATATGTGATATGTCTCTTGATGTTGGATCTCAGCTGTATGGTTTCGTGCAGATGGCTGAATGATAATGCATTATGGATCGCAATAAAGCAACTAGTAAAAGGTAAAGGGTAAAGGTTTCCTCTGACATTAAGTCTGGTCATGTCCTACTCTGGGGGGGGGGGGGTGTACTCATCATTTCTAAGCCAAAGAGCCAGCATTGTCCATAGACACCTCCAAGGTCATGGGACCAGTATGACTGCATGGAGCGCCATTACCTTTCTGCAGAAGCAGTACATATTGATCTCACATTTGCATGTTTTTGAACTGCTAGGTTGGCAGAAGCTGGGCCTAACAGTGGGAGCTCACCCCGCTCCCTGGATTTGAAATGCCAACCTTTCAATCAGCAAGTTCAGCAGCTCATCGGTTTAACGCGCTGCATCACCAGGGGGCCCCAAGCTACTAGAGAAATAAATAAATAGTAAGAACAGGGAACGATCATAGATCATTTGACACTTGTTATAGAAAACAGAGCTTCATAAACCATTTTCTATTTTGTAACTGTGGGTACTGTGGTTTTTAAATTTGAATATGTTTTGATGGATTTTAACTCTGAATTTTTTTAGGGCTGTTTGTATTTAATTCTGTTTTAATGTTTGCATATTTGTATATTTTAAATTGTATACTAATGCTTTATGTCAAGCTGCTTTGAGGTCCCTTTGGTAGAGCTAAAACAAAGGAATAGGAGGAGGAGGAGACTGACAAGGAGAAAACATGGATGTGGCTCACAAATGGAACTTTGATAAAGGAGACGGGAGGCCTGATTCTTGCAGCCTAAGAACAAGCAATTAGAACCAATGCAATCAAAGCCAGAACTGAAAAGCTGATGACAGAAGCGAATGAAATGATGAATCTCAGCTACTGCAAGAAAATCATGCAGACGGACTACAAGCAGAGGCATAATACTGTTGCTCACATGATCCATTGGAACTTGTGCCACAAATCCCATCTGCCTGTGTCAAAGGATTGGTGGAATCACAAGCCAGAAAAAGTTTTGGAAAATGAGCATGCCAAACTACTCTGGGACTTCTGAATTCAGACTGACCAGAGTTTTGGAGCACAATACTCCTGATGTCACAATCATGGGGAAAAAACCAAGTATGGATCGTCGATGTTACAATCCCAGGTGACAGAATTGACGAGAAGCAACTGGAATTTAAAGACAGAACTGCAAAGACTCTGGCACAATCCAGTAAAGGTGGTCCCAATGGTGATCAGCACACTGGGTGCAGTGTCTAAAGACCTTGGCCTGCACTTAAAAACTTTAAGCACTGACAAAATCACCACCTGTCAGCTGCAAATCTTGTTATGTATCCAATAATAATAATAATAATAATAATAATAATAATAATATCTTAATTGTAAGCTTTATTTTCTTCCATGGCAACATAGATTTTGTAGCTTTTATTCTACTTTATCATGTATGCATAATACAGAATTCATTCAGGTTTCATATGCACCTAAAAGCATAGCTTGAAGCAGGGCCGTAGCCAGAAAAAAAATTCGGGGAGGGTTGACAATTTTGGCGGGGGGGGGGGGGGGGTGTGAAAATTTCGGGGAGGGTTGAAAATTTCGGGGGGGGGGTTGAAACCTGCCTCCTAGCTCACGCTGAAGCAAAGAGCACAGCAGGGGGCAGAGCAGCCTTCAATAGCCTGCAGCTCCACCCCTGTCAACCACCTCCACCAAGTCTGGCCTCCTTAATGAGAGCATTCAACACACACACGCCCAACTTGGTTGCTTCACTACATCGGCTATTGCTGCAAGTAATGACAGTGTGAATAAATTGTCAATATTTGCCTGAGATAGTGCTTGCAGTTCTGGAGGGACTCTTAATTTTTTGCATCTCATAGACTTAGCATGGAAATTTGGTTAACCAGTTAAAATTCATGAGTAAACCAGTTTTTTTAAAAAAATCTGAAACATTTCGGGGGGGGTTGAACCCCTAAAACCACCCCCTCGCTACAGGCCTGGCTTGAAGCCCTAGACAAGGTATGGAAATAACTTTATGATACTGCATATTTTAACTTAGGCTATTGCATTTACACAGAGATAAACACATATGGTACGTTAAGATCTGTACAACATTCCTGCTAAAGTGTGCACATATTCTAAAATGGAACAACTTCTGATTGTGCATCCAAAGACACAGAAGGGTTATCTGTGTTAGTCCCATCCAGTCACTAGCACCTATACTGAAATCCATTAATGACAACACAACATGTGTCAAAATTACTGAACTATTGTAACACAGCTGAATACTCCCCCAGACAAGATTTTGCCACTCCCAACATTTGTCCTTGCAGTTGGTTAGAAAAGAAATGACATTGCTAGGAATTTTCACATTTGAGGAAAGATGTACAACTTTACATCATCATAAGTCAACAGGTGATTTGAAGGCACACATACGTAGGTGTTTTTCAATGGAATACATTTGCAGTAGATTTGGAACAATCCAAAGCTTCACACAAAACATCCTGACTTTGTGGAATATGAAAACCAGATCAGGACAAGAAAATTGAAACCTAATCCAGACAAGCGATGTCCCTGGTCAGTGGAAAAGCAGATCAGGAAATAGAGATCAGTTTGTGCTGGATGCAGTTACCTTCCTTCTTAAGATTGAGTCGCCTGTTAAGGGCTGAAAAATGCGGTATAGAAATAAAGCAAATAATAATAAATAAATTAAGATACAGATTTTCAGAAAAACTTCTGGGTTTGGCCTAGAGACTGGATACTCAGGGTTTTGTAATGGTCAGGATTCACTGTTAATTTGCAGAGTTAAAGCTAGTGTAATGCTGCACCCATTCTTGGATATTTTCCGATCTGACCATGGTGATACACGACTGAGTTATATCTGATTTGGATTACTGTAGTATGTTCTTTCTGCAGTTGCCTTTGAAGAATGTTCAAAAACTTCAGCTCTGTTATAAACAATAACTGGAGCATATTACAAGGAACATGCAACTCCCTTGTCAAACAATTCCATTGGGGACCAGTTTGTTCCTGGGCTTTGTTCAAAATACCATTAATGTTCTATGCAGCTTGGGTTCAGCCTCAGTTCTAACACCTTTGGTGACAATGCAACAGAAGTTATATCTACAGGAAAAGTACAGGAAAGGAGATTCCATCTGAACATGAGGAAGAACTTCCTGTAAGAGATATTCAGCAATTGAACTCTCTGCCCTGAAGTGTGTTGGAGGCTCCTTCTGTGGAGGCTTTTAAACAGAGGCTGGATGGCCATCTGTCGGGGGTGTTTTGAATGCAGTTTTCCTGCTTCTTGGCAGGGGGTTGGACTGGATGGCCCATGAGGTCTCTTCCAACTCTATGATTCTATAATTCTTTATCTACCAGCCCACCAAAATTTCTCATATGAAAACTGGAGGCTCCTTCTTTGGAGGCTTTTAAACAGAGGGTGGATGGCCATCTGTCGGGGGTGCTGATTAATGTGATTTTCCAGCTTCTTTGCAGGGTGTTGGACAGGGTAGCCCACAAGGTCTTTTCCAACTCTATGATTTTATGGTACATGTGTATGCAAGCAACTTCAGAGTGTGGTCAAAATCACAAAAGTTATAAAGGGGAAAAACTGTTTGTTTGTTTGTTTGTTTATTTACATAATTTATATTCCACCGTTCTCACCCCGCAGAGGACTCAGGGCGGATCACAATGCACATATACATGGCAAACATTCAATGCTAATTAGACATAAAACATATATAGAAAGACACAGAGGCAATTTAATATTTCAGCTATTCAGGATTCATGAGGATATGCTCAATTCCAGCCACAGGGGGAGCTGCTGCTTCACCGTCCATTTGTGACACCGAGTCCTTTAATGGAGTACTTCCTCGTTCTTCTGCACTCTGCTGGAATGTTTTATAACATTGTAAATTAGTTAAATTAGCCTCCCCACATAAAGTGGTACCTAAATTTCCTACTTGACAGATGCAACAGTCTTTCGGGCTGCAAAGGTTGACAGCAAGCTAGACTAATGGCCAGAAGTTCACTCCGACCCAGGCTGGTTTCGAACTCATGACCTCTTGGTCAGTAGTGATTTAATGCAGTTAGCTATCAGCTAGTTGCACCACAGCCTGGTCCTTGCACCACAGCCCAGTGGTGCAGTTTGCTTTTGCTTGAGGTTATTGGGAAGAGCAAGACTATTTCATTGCCCACCTTCTCCCTCTGATGAATTAATTGAATGGAAACTACTTCTGCGGGAATTGAACTTCAGAGAGAAAGTGGAAGGAGAAGAATGAAACAGGGCCATTTAAAAAGCAGCTGAAAAAGCATTTTGACCAAGAATCAATCAAGGCTGTTCCTGCCTAATTGGAGGATATGAGAAAACCTTCTCAGCAGCTGTTCCCAGGTTGTGGAACCTGATACCTTTTACTTTTTTCCCTCTGCCAATAAAAAAAGTTCATTTTATTCAGATGGGCTTTCAGTAATTAGGTATCACTGAGTTGCTGTGAGTTTTCTGGGCTGTATGGTCATGTTCCAGAAGCATTCTCTCCTGTCGTTTCACCCACATCTATGGCAGGCATCCTCAGAGGCTGAGGGCTCTGTTGGCAACTAAGTAAGTGAGGTTTATATATCTGTGGAATGTCCAGGGTTTGGGAAAGAACTCTTGTCTGCTAGAGGTACATGTGAAAGTTGCAATTTGCGAATTAGATATCAAATGAAAAAATAGAGTTTATATGTATAAGTGTATTGTAGCTACATGTTTAAGAGGTTGTTGTTTTTTTACTTTGTAACGAGTTCTGTTTAAACTTTATCTTAATATTTTCCTGTATTTATGTTAGCCTTGTAAACCACCTTGAGATCCAGGCTTGAGAGTAAGGTAGGATATGTGTCAAACACATAAATAAACTGAGAATAAGCTACGAAAATAAACCCTGAAAACACAAGGGACTCAGAAAAACCGTGTAAAGCATTAATGTTTTCTTTTGCAAAACTTATGTTTTCGGGGTTTATTTTTGGATGTTATTATGTAGGATGGAGATTTGGAAGCAGTAAGGGTGGTGGGAAGAAAGACAATTGTCATAGAAATTTGTAAGTTTTTTTTTATTTATCATGTCAGAAGCAAATTGAGGGTACAATTGTAGTGTATTTAAAAACACAAAGTTAAAAACTTGGCATTATACTAAATGTCCTTTGACCAGAAGATGGCCGCTTGGAGTGCCTCTGGTGTTTTTGTGAGAAGGTCTTCCGTTGTGCATGTCACAGGGCTCAGACTGCATTGTAGTAAGAGGTCTGTAGTTTGCCCTTCTCCACACTTGCATGTCATGGACTCCACTTTGTAGCCCCATTTCTTAAGGTTGGCTCTGCAGCTCATGGTGCCAGAGTGCAATCTGTCCATTGCCTTCCAAATCGCCTAGTCTTCTGTGTGCCCAAGAGGGAGTTTCTCAATCTCATGGATTGAGGTTCTGGGTTTTAGCCTGCCACTTTTGGACTCTCGCTTGCTGAGGTGTTCTTGCGAGTGTCTCTGCAGATCTTAGAAAGCTATTTCTTGATTTAAGGCATTGATGTGCTGGCTCCTATCTGAACAGGGAATGGGCCGGAGATGTCACAGCCTTGGTCCTTTCATTACTGGCTGCTACTTCCCAGTGGATATCAGGTGGTGCAATACCAGCTAAACAGTGTAATTTCTACAGTGGTGTGGGGCATAGACATCTTGTGATAATGTGGCATGTGTCATTAAGAGCCACATCCACTGTTTTAACATGGTGAGATGTGTTCCACACTGGGCATGCATATCCAGCAGCAGATTAGCAAAGCACAAGGACAGATGTCTTCACTGTGTCTGGTTGTGATCCCCAGGTTGTACCAGTCAGATTTCATATGATATGATCTGTAGTGTCCATTTTTTGCTTGATAGACAAGCAGTGCTTCTTGTAAATCAGAGCATGGTCCAGGGTAACTCCCAAGTCTTTTGGTGTGCTTACAGTACATTTGTAAGTGTAAGCTGCCTTGAATCCACAATGAAAAAAATGGGATATGAATAAATGAAATTAATCACATAAATGTAGAGGTAGGTGATGTTATGACCCTAATAAGTTTCGCAATTTCGTCCCTATGGACAATGTTGCTAGTTGCAGATGCTCAAATATAGTTCCATAGCCAGGAAGACATAAAACAAAAGATTTAGAAGGACAAAGATGAATTAAATGATAGGTGTCTATTGCTGGCTATTAGTCATGTCTAGAGGGCTTATTTTTGGATAGGTATGCAATACATATGTCATATTTACATAAAAATCCTAGAATCACTCGTAGGAAGGATCATATCATTATAAAGTAAAATATGACTCTGTTCTGTTTTCTTAATAACGATGTGGCAGTATTTTTTATTTAGGGAGCTGGAATATTTTAATAAAGCAGTTGTATATAACTATTTTAGTAGCTTTAGTGGTAAAGGAAAATGATGAAATTTCATTTAATTATAGCACTCTTACTCCCTTCTATGATAGAAAAGGCTTTGAGGATGGCTTTTATGAGATCAGTAAGGCTTAATGCAATCTCTTCCCTCAGGCTTAGAGCCTAAAAGATATAAGACAAAAGGAAAACAGGATGCAGATGAAGAAGATGGGAAAACAAACAACATATCCTCTCTTAAAACAACAATAGTCTTAGACATGAATGGAAACAGCTAAGAGCCAAGAAGTGCCAAATTGAGCTAGGGGTATATCTACACTACAGAATAAACACAGTTTGGCACCACTTTAACTGCAATGGCCCATTGCTATGGAATCCTGGGAGTTGGGAGTTTTACAAGGTCTTGAGCTTTCTCTGCCAAAAAGTGCTGATGCCTCACCAAACTAGAACTTCTATGCTTCCATAGCCTTCATTCAACAATGTATATCAGGCATGGGTAAACTTTGACCCTCCAGGAGTTTAGGAGTTGAAGTCCAAACCACTCGGAGGCTCAAAGTTTGTCCATGCCTGATGTAGATAGACTGTACATTAGCAATAGAGTTGATGGAGAAACCCAGCTTCGAAATCCTTGCCTACCTTCCCATCTTTCTTTTTGTTGCTGCATGAATTCTGCCTTCTGTGACAAAGACTATACCTAACCTGGTTTCCAGTCTAGTTTTTTAGTGCCCCAACCTTAACTTGTGTGTTGTGTGTACTTCTTTTATTTAAGTTTCAAAAGTTAGGTATTGCCCTTTGAATTCTTTATGTAGAGACTCATAAAATCTATGTGCTTTATTTTTTCCATGTGCATGTAAATGAAAACACAGTATTGTTTTTAGCCTTTGTGTGTTTTATATTAAATTTAGATTGTGAACAGAAATGTTTCTAAACAGCTTGGCCTAAAATAGTGCAATAGTTTTTTCCCCTGAAACTTGGGATACAAGCCAGTCAAAGGTAAGTATTTTAGGGCTAAGTGGGACTTTTAGGGATCTTCTTAAGTGCCGCCCATTGAAATCTATGTACTTAATAAGCACTACATTGTGCTAGTATGCTTTCTTATCTGTGTGAACTGTGCAGCCAAGCAATTTCTACTTATTTTTTTTACCTTATTTTGCCTGTACTTTAAAACAATTCTACAGAGTACAATAGCAAACTTAATTACTGCATGACTCATAACATCATAGTGGTTCTAAATGACACTGTGTTCCATTTCAGAGAAAATTATTATTTGCATTAGGGTCACAACAATCTTAGCATACTCATATTTAAGTATTGGGATCTTATATTTAAGGATTGGGACATTTCGTACGGAGACCAAGATGTTTGTTTATAAAGCTATTGTTCTCCCAACTCTGCTATATGCCTGCAAAACGTGGACCATCTAAAGATGTCACACTCAACTCCTGGAACGATTCCATCAGTGCTGCCTCTGAAAAATCCTGCAAATTTCTTGGGAAGACAGGTGGACAAATGTCAGTGTCCTGGAAGAATCAAAGACCACCAGCATTCAAGCGATCATCCTCTGCCATTAACTCCACTGGACTGGCCACACTGTCTGAATGCCTGATCACAATTTTCCACAGCAGTTACTCTACTTCCAACTGAAGAATGGAAAATGGAAAGTTGGTGGACAGGAAAAGAGATTTAAAGATCTGCTTAAAGCCAACCTTAACAACTGTGGCATAGACACCAAGAACTGGGAAGACCTAGCCCTTGAGCAGCCTAATTGGAGGTCAGTTGTTACTAACAGTGCTGTGGAATTCGAAAAGGCACAACTGGAGTACAAAAGGGAGAAATGCAGCAAGAGGAAAATGTGTCAAGCCAACCCTGACCGGGGCCACCTTCCATCTGGAAAGTGATGCCCTCACTGTGGAAGAACATGCGGGTCAAGAATAGGTCACCACAGTCACCCATGGACCCACTGCCAAGACCCGCATGCTTGGAAGACTATCCTACTCGGACACGAATGATAGCTGATGATGACTTATATTTAAGTAACAAACCATTTCAGGTATTCTTTGTTCCAACTAAAACATTAGAAGAAGACAAAGATTACACTTTGATTTTAAAATTATTATTACCATATTTAGTATTCATGATGTGCTGTATGCTTACAAAACACACAAAAATCTGGAGCCCCACAGTCTAGAGAGCCCAGTTTTTTGTTTTTCCATTTCCTGTGGAAATGGCTTAATTATTAAGTAATAAAAGATATATTTTTTGTTCAAACATTACAAAATACTTTCCAAAATGGGTCATGGTTATTTCTGCTATGTAATGCACAGGGAAAGCTTAAGTTACATGTTTTCAGTGGATCTGTGATGAGATTATAAACAGATAGAAACAGAATTATAGGCAATCTGACTCCAGAACCTCCTCCATGTCATTCATCCCGTACTCTGAATGGATGTTAGATGGGTTATGATTCTCTCCCAAGTGATGCTAAAATATCCTGTCTGCGTCCTATCCTATCACACTTTTGAAATTCTTTAATGAGAGTCATTGTGATATAGTGCTTGATCATTAGACTCTGGAGACCAGGGTTCGATTCCCTGCTTGGCAATAGAAACTCAGGGCACTCTCAATCCTAGAAACCCCCATGAAACATTTACCTTAGGTGTGTCATAGATCAGGAAAATGTGGAATCACATACCAACAACATTCAACATATACATGAGGGAGAGGTTCACAGATTTGATGCCACCAGGATGCCATTGATTCCCAACTCTACTTCTCCAAGGAAGCTGTTCTGGTACTACACCAGAGTCTCATGCTAGTAATGGACTGGCTGAGTGAAAATAAACCAGTAATTAATCCAGACAAGACAGAAATGCAGAAATGCAAGGCAGAATATTCAAATTGTGCTGGATGGGTATACACTCCACATAAAATCTCAGGGTTGCAGCTTAAATGTACTTCTAGACTCAGAAGTGCAATTGCACAATTGAAATTAGCATGTCGGTTACACCCATTCCTGGATATGTTAGATCTTGGGACTGCCTTCAGAAACAAAATGCTATGGCCAGAATGTCGACAAAAATGGGCTATGTTTGTGTATATGTTTTCAGATTGCCTGCCAATTTCTTGGGCAAAGAACTCAGAGGTCATTTTACTAGCTCCTTCCTCTGAAATACAACCTGGTATTCCTTGGTGGTCTCTCATCCAAGAACAATGTTAACCAGGGTTTACCCTGCTTAGCTTCCAAGATCAGACAAGATCCAGTGCCTTTAGAGCAGTGGCTCTTAACATGTGGGCTGTGAGGATGAAAATCAGATCCGTAAGCCTCCTTCCTATTTATTTATTTAATTTCCACTCCTTTTGCGCTGTCTGCCACTCCTTCCCTGTCGCTGACCGTGGCATATGTTCTGTTTCAGTAACTAGAGCTGATGTGGTCTCTCCAATGCAATTTTCTGAATCAGCACCCCAAACCAAATCAAAAGTTGACCAAAAACTGATTTGTAACTCTACTAATGTACTAATGTTGGAGAGTGGTCCCTAGTAAAAAAAAAAGATTGGGAACCATTGCTTTAGAATATTCAAGCATGATGAGATGGGAGGAAAACACCTCTTTCTCTTCATGTAATGGGTGAGAAACTCTATCATACCCTTCACCTCTGCTTGACGAAAGCTTCAGATGTCTCTATTCTTGGGAAGGTAAACCTCTGAAAATGTTTGGTTTACTTTCTGTATCATTTCCATCTTGATAATATTCTTTTTCAGAAGGTGTTGTAACCTTAAGTCACATCTATACATGAAGTAATTGCAATCCAAGCAATATTATTTTCATTCCCTTTTCCAGTGGCACTGAGTTAAGCAAATTCACACATTATTTTCTTCTCCAATACCTGATAGTGTGTGTTAGGCAAGCTGAGAATTAGATCTGGCTGGTGAGCCTTTTGACCACAAACAGATTCAAATGAAGGCTACCTAGTTCTACATCCAACTCTAACAGGTGTACAGGACTCTAAATCCATGGAAGACACTGTGCCTTGCTACAAAGACTATGCTGATTATCTTGATCCTCACACATTTACTGTGTAGGATGATATTTATTGCTCACTTAATTTCTTCCCCTGAAGGAGAAATGGGTGCACATCTTTGTTGCTGCGAGGGTGGGGCTCACAGCAGCTTCAGACAAAGAAGGCATGTGCTTACTCATGTCCAAATTAAAACTTTCATGCCTGTGCTGCTCCTAATGTAAGGCAGCTTGTTCATGTTTCCCTGGAAAACCGGTGTGAAATCTCTGTTCCATATAATACTTGACATAATTGCATAGATCAGCATTTCTCAACCTGGAGGTCTGATGGTCATGGGGGTTCTGTGTGGGGTTCAGAATGTTCTTTGACTGTAGATGAACTATAAATTCCAGCAACTACAACTCCCAAATGTCAAGATCTATTTTCCCCAAACTCCACCAGTGTTCACATTTGGGCATATTGAGTATTTATGCCAAGTTCCATCATTGTTTGAGTCCACCGTGCTTTCTGGATGTAGATGAACTAAAACTCCAAAACTCAAGGTCAATGCCCTCCAAACCCTTCCAGTAGTTTCTGCTGGTCATGGGAGTTCTGTGTACCAACTTTGGTTCAATTCCATCATTGGTGGAGTTCAGAATGCTGTTCGTCGTAGGTGAACTATAAATGACAGCAACTACGACTCCCAAATGACAAAACCAACCCCACCAGTATTCAAATGTGGGTGTATTGGATATCTGCCAAATTTGGTCCAGCAAATGAAAATACATCCTGCATATCAGATATTTACATTAAGATTCATAACAATAGCAAAATTACCGTTATGAAGTAGCAATGAAAATAATTGTATGGGGGTCACCACAACATAAGGAACTGTATAAAGGGGTCACAGCATTAGCATAGTTGAGAACCACTGGCATAGATTATAGCTTTGTTACATGCAAACCAGCATGGCAGAGTAATACAAGTCTTGTGCTAGAGTTTGAATTCCTGCTCAGCTTTAGAAACACACTGGGTAAATTTGATAAAGTTATACTCATCCCTAAAGGCCAATGGAGCTTCTTAAACAGCAGTCAACCCCCCCCTGTTTAAGGAGCTCCATTGGCTGCTGTTCAGCTTCCGATCCCAATTCAAAGTGCAGGTTCTTACCTACAAAATCCTGAATGGTTTGGTACTCACCTACCTGTGTAAATTTATCTTCGATCATCTGGAGAGGCCCTGCTCTCGCTCCTGCCCCCTTTGCAGTCATGATTGGTGGGGACGAGGGAGAGGGCCTTCTCTGCGGTGGCCCTCTGACTCTGGAACTCACTCCCTAAAGATATCAAACAAGCCCCCACTTTGGCAGTCTTTAGAAGGAGCTTGAAAACATGGCTGTTCCAGTGCGCCTTCCCTGAATAAAGGAATAAGTGCCCTGGTCTGACCAATTTCCTTCTATATGTCCTCTGAAGCACTTTATCTATCCATTGGATTGATCTCCCTACATCACTCTCTAAAACCCCCATGTCTAGACATACCCTACTTGTACACGCCCAGTGTTTTAAAATTGTAATCTACTACATCTGGCCCTGTCATAGTGTTTTTAAATCTCTTGTGTGTTATTACTTTATGTTCTGTTATATTATTTATATTGTTTTATTTGCTTGCTTGTTTTGTGATGTACCGTTGTATCTGTATTTGATGGGCTTGGCCTCATGTAAGCCACCCCAAGTCCCTTCTGGGAGATGGTGGCGGGGTATAAATAAAGTATTATTATTATTATTATTATTATTATTATTATTATTATTATTATTAAAGGAAGACAATGGAAAACCTGATTAAAGCTTGTCCGCAAAGATAGGGTCACCATCAATCAGATTAGACTGGAAGGCACATGACAGCGCATGCCAAACCACTCTCTGCATGAAGGAAAACAAAGAGATCACCATCTTGCAGCAGGATCAGGTTTCCTCGCCATAGATCTGTAAGGAAGGGCGGACAGATCAAGGGCTGGACTCAGTTCACACGCAGAAGCATTAATTAACAGTCTTGCACAAATCTCACACGAGTACCAGCGATAAGCAAAGCAGTGCCACAGTTCCCAAGAAGTTGTCTAACCATTTTGATTCACTCAAGTCACAATCAAAGGCTGCACAGATATTATTTAGTCAGGACTCCCATTTCAAATCAGTGAAGTACATTTCAGAATAGTTGGTATAGGATTGGCCTGTCATAGAATCATAGAGTTGGATGAGACCTAATGGACCATCTAGTACAACCCGCTGCCATACATGAAAAGCACAATCATGTACGCCTTTCATATCGAACAAACCTCCTTCCAACCAAAGGCAGAGTTGTGTGCTAACGTATTTGAACTTAAAGCCTCTTCAGTACTCAAACTAAGGGTGCATCTACCCTGTATAACAGCGTTTCTCTACCTTCCTAATGCTGCGACCCCTCAACACAGTTCCACGTGTTGTAGTGACCTCCAAACATACTTTTTTTTTCATTGCTATTCATAACTGTAATTTTGCTACTGTTATGAATTGTAATGTAAATCTCTGATATCCAGGATGTATTTTCATTCACTGGACCAAATTTGGCACAAATACCCGATATGCCTAAATTTGAATACTGGTGGGGTTGGGTGGGGGTTTATTGATTTTGTCATTTGGGAGTTGTAGTTGCAGGGATTTATAGTTCACTTACAATCAAAGAGCATTCTGAACTCTACCAATGATTGGGAGTTATTAATTTTGTCTTTTGGGAGTTGTAGTTGCAGGGATTTACAGTTCATGTACAATCAAAGAGCATTCTGAACTCTGCCAATGATTGAATTGGGCCAGACTTGGAAAACAGAACTCTCATGACCAGCAGAAGGAAGGAATTGGTGGGCATTGACCTTGAGTTTGGAGCTGTAGTTCACCTACATCCAGAGAGCACTGTGTACTCAAGCAATGATGGATATGGACCAAACTTGACACGAATACTCAATTTGCCCGAATGTGAACACTGGTGGAGTTTGGGGGGGGGGGGGGGGGTTGAAGTTGGTGAGATTGTTCACCTACATTCTCAACCCCACAAATGATAGAATTGGGGCAAACTTCCCACACAGAACCCCTATAACCAACAGAAAATACTGTGTTTCCTGATGGTCTTTAATGAACCCCATGACACCCCCTCGTGACCCCCACCCACTGGGTGCCAACCCCCAGGTTGAGAAACACTGCTTTAGAATAATGTAGTTTGTCATGACTTTTAACTGCCATAGTTCAATGCAGTGGATTCCAGGGTGTTGTAGTTTTGAAAGGTCTTTAGCCTTCTGTGCCAAGGAATTATGGTGCCTCACCACACTGAAACTCCCAGGATTCTGTGGCATTGAGCAAAAGCAGTTAAATTTGTGTCAAACTGCTCTAATTTCACAGTATAGATGCATCCTGAGTGTGGGAATCTGGGTGCATGTATGTGTGTGGGGAAGGGCAATTCTTTTGGTATCTTTTGTGGGAATTTCTTGGCAGCTGTTACAAAGCATCCCACCAGTCTGTCATTGAACTCTTGTGCAGGGGAAATGTCGGTTGGATGCAGTGCTGGCAAAGAAATCGCCTTCTGCAAAACGAGGACCAGATAACTTTATTAAAACGAGGACATTTGAAGCTCACGGTCTCCCTTTCGTGAGTTCGTATGAAAATTCCAGAGAGGAGGAAACTTTGCAGAACGTTTCATGCAGTGTTTACAACGGCTAACTCAATTAGAAACCACACAAGAGCCCTGCTGCCATTCAGCTGTGTTTCCCTACAGGCTGCATTATATAGCTCTCCAACCAGTCCCACAACGCTGGGAATGATGTCATGGGATCAGTTCAGGGAGATGAAAGGCTGAAAGCGGAACCCGCTGGCACTGGGGAAAGCTTCCAACACACAGCTTGAGAACAAAAAGCAAAGAAAGAAAAGCCTACAGATCCAGCCATTCAGCTCCAAGAAGCACGACTTTTCCCAACCAAAAAAATATAAAAAAGGAGGGCAGATGGACCTATAGGGATGAGTTTTGATGCAAGGCGCTTGAGAAAAAAAGAAAAGCAAGCCAGCAAAGAAGGAAACATAACTACCTGCTGAAAAGAAAGTTCTTTCTCTCGTCTCCAAAGCCCAAGCCTTTGATGTATGGCAACAGATCACTGATCAGATTACAGGCATTGGGTTTCACTACTCGTCTGCCTTTGATCTGCATGCTTAATTTTATTTTCCTGGATTTGAAGGTTGCCTGGGCTTGTGCTGACATACTTTGAAAGAGAGAGAGAGAGAGAAAAAAGCAGATGAAGGCATTTTATACAGAAGCTCTGGCAGAGTGAAATTCAGTTGCAAGAAAGGGTGGCTGTTGGATAAGTCTCAGCCTACATCAGGTACTGTACTTTTAAAACTTTTGTTTCAACTTTTATGTTGCACTGAAGGAATGCCAGTTTAGGAAAACTGATTATATGAATTGTCTGTCCATCTTTTCCTGCTTCACGATTGGCATCTGAACGTCACAAATAGATTAGTACCAGTTGTTTTTGCAAGATATCATTGTGCAATATTCTCCAAGTATGTTTCGGGGGGGAAAGTGGAAGTATTTGTAGTTATTTTGATAATAGTAAATGTGTGTTTCTCAACTGGGAGTTCCTTTTAAAAATGCATATCTAAACATTGATTTTCAGAGCGTTGAGATTTAGAGTATATGCGAAGATTGTATTATTTTCTGCATGCAGTTTTGCAACCTGATTGATATAGATCAGGCATGGGCAAACTTTTGGATTTCAGCTCCCACAATTCCTAACAGCCTACCGGCTGCTGAAGTCCAAAACACCTGGAAGGCCAAGTTTGCCCATGCCTGATATAGATGGTATGTGTTTAGTTGAAATTATCTGAGAACCATAGCATGACTTAGTGAGATATCAGTGAAATTCAAATGAAAAGAAATGTTTAGAAGTGGGTTTTTTTGGTCTGTGCCGAGAGTAGTACTATTCTGATGCTGTAATTCTTAGTTTGTTTACTGTGAGATGAATTCCATTCAGTTTGGTGAAGCTTACTCACAAGTATGCCGTATTGTCACCTACTGTGTGGATGCCTGATATTGTTGTAGGATTGCATACCCTGGCTCCAATCCAAGGGTCTTCGTATTCTCACTCGGCCAAAAGGTCAGGTTCTCCAAATGAATGAACGGCCAGGACAGCTCCACATGTGCTGCAGATGATGGAATGAATGGGGAAATCCTTTCATATTCTTAAATCTTCATGAACAATAGATGCTCCTGTGCATGCCAGCAATTTACTATGGAATGTAAATGACACATATATTTGGTCTTTCTAACTTATGGCCACGTAACATCCATGACTAACAAATATACATTTATGTAAAAATTGACATTAAAATTGGCATTTTTTAAAACCCTCTAAAATTAGGGCAGTAAATAAAGAGGAATTCTAAAAAAATAAAAAACAACAACAGGGGAATTCCTGGCATGAAACAATCATGTAATCCTCCAGGTTACAGACAGTATTTGACAATATGAGTATGAAGTCAGTTTAATATAATTGTTTGAAATTTGGCATTATGAATATATTATAGGAATAGTTGGACAACAGCAGGTAAGTCAGTATTAAACTTGAATGTACTGTATCTTTAATACAATTGTTATTCTCGGGGTTTTTTAAAACCAATCATGGCCAGCTAACACCTCCCAACAAAGGATTCCCCCAGGCAGGAAGCAGCAAAGCTTTGAAGCTGCAAGACCATTCAATGCTAATCACGGTGGCCAATTCACACATTCACACTTGGCTCAAGCAGACAAGAGTTCTCTCCCCCACCCTGGACATTCCACAGATATATAAACCTCACTTGCCTAGTTTCCAACAGACCTCACAACCTCTGAGCATGACTGCCATATATGTGGGTGAAACGTCAGGAGAGAATGCTTCTGGTACATGGCCACACAGACTGGAAAACTCATAGCAACCCATTGACATTTCTGTATCACTATCTCGATCCTATGCATATTTACTTTGAAGTAGGCCCATTCAAAGGTTAAGCTTCCATTGAAATAGAGGCACCAGAGGTTTTTTTTAAAATGGGAGTGATAGCTGGAGCATGGTAGAGTTTTATAAAACTACCCATGGCATGTGGAGAAAGGGATGTTTTTCTCCTTTTTTCCATCAATATATCAAGTACGAGATTATGTAGGATCTTAGAAGCTAAGCAGGGTCAGCCCTTGTTTGTACTTAGATGGGAGACCGCCAAGAAATTTTAAGTGCTGTAGGCTACATTTCCAAGGAATGAACTGCCAGAAGCATCTCTGGTTCCATGTTAACTGACATATACAATCCAGATTATCTGCTTTGAATCTGATTTTTTTTGGCAGTGTAGACTCATCTAATCCACTTCAAAGAAAATAATCTGGATTATCTGATTTGATCATCTGGATTATATATGGCAGTGTAGATCCAGCCACTATGAAATTGAGGTCGCCATCAAAAGGCAACTTGAAAAGCTACCCACACACAGGGTTTACTTCCTTGCCTTTAGATAATGAAGGGTATTACTTAATGCCCTTGGGGACAGAGGGTGGAACATAAAGTTTTATTATTAGTTTATACTATTATTATTACATTCTCCCTTTACGAATAGGAGAGTGACACACATTTCTTAAAATTCAGTAAATTAGGATGGATCTGCTGTACTATATAATCCAAATTATCTGATTTAATCTGAGATATATGAGTCTACATTGCCATGTAATCCGGTTCAAGGTAGATAATCTGGTTTTTATATGGCAGTGTACATGGGGACTCAGGGCTCATCCACACAGCCATATAACCCAGAATATCAAGGCAGAAAATCCCACAATATCCGTTTTGAACTGGGTTATCTGAGTCCACACTGCCATATAACCCAGATAATGTGGGGTTTTATTCAACTGTTTAGAAGGGGCCCTAGTCTTTTAAACAGGAAAAATTGTGGGCTGTATTACATATGCATTTCTGTATTAATCAGAAACTACCTCCGTAAATAGTTACAACATTTGAAAAGGCTAATAAAGAACTTTGTTATTATTGTTGTTGAAGTTTGTAAAACCCAGGACATGTTAATGGAGGATTATCTGCTGTTCACATATTTTAATACTAAGTATCTGTTAAAGCTGCCTAAACACCATAAAGGCATCCGTTCCTGTTTGATCTTGGAAGCTAAGGAAGGTCAGTCCTGGTTAGTAAAAGAAGGCCCCTTCTACACTGCAATATAATCCATATTATTTGCTTTGAACTGGATTATATGAGTCCACACTGCCATATAATCCAGTTCAAAGCAGATAATCTGGATTTTATATGGCAGGGTAGAAGGGGCCAAAGAAACTGGCAAACCCCCTCTCTTTATTTCTTGCCTAAAAACGCTGAAATTTATGGGGTTTCCATTAGTCACATTCTCTCTGTGTTTTCTGACGTAGTTATTGAAGGAAACAGTATAATCAGTGCTAGGACAGTGTATTATGATAGCCTGTGTGTTGGATGTAATGACTGAGAAGGGTAAACGTTCACCAAAAGACTGTAATTTCTTCATTTAATAGCCACAGCCGAAGCGATTTAGGCCTCTATGCATGATTTACATCATTGTTTGATTTAACAGTTTTCTTCTTAAATAGCCCACTAGAGTAACGTGTTATTACTAATTCATCTCCAATCTGCTTATCTTCTTTAATATCCATTTTCCATAAACTGCTTTTGTTCCTTATTGGTATGTATGTATACATTAAAATAATTGGAATTTCAGCATTATATCTCCTTCCCATGACATTTTAAAGATTTGCAAACAGCTGATGACATGCATCTCACAGTTATTATAACTGCTTTTGTTCTAACACCCATGTGGACAATTTGGAATTTTGGAGCATTTTGCATTTTTGCACAAGTGATATTCAAGACAGTAACAGATTATTAGGTAAAATAAAGGTTTTCCTTGATATTAAGTCGAGTCATTAACTCTGGGGGGGTGGGGTGGGATTTCCATTTCTAAGTCAAAGAGCTGGCATTGTCCGTAGATGCCTCCAAGGACATGTGGCCAGCATGACTGCATGGAGCACTGTTACTTTCCAGCCGAAGTGGTACCTATTGATCTACTCACATGTGTATGTTTTGAACTGCTACGTTGGCAGAAGTTGGGTCTAACATCAGGAGCTCATCCCGCTCCCTGGATTCGAACCGCTGACCTTTTGGTCAGCAAGTTCAGCAGCTCAGTGGTTTAACTTATGCATCCCTGGGGGGCTCCACACAGATTATTAGGCTTTGGCAAATCTACATGTTCTTAAATTGCATTCATACATATACATTCAGTAGCATAGGCGATTATCATATGTTACGCTACTTAAATATGGGCTGTATAAAAATGAAGCTTCCTTCATCAAAATGCATGTGAATATTATTCCAGTCAATAGGTTAATAATATTTTATGACAAATTTCTAAAGCGATTAAACTTCTAAAGGTATGACATGATATTAAACATTGAGAAAGTGGAGGAACGAAGAATAGAATGGGTCACCATAAGTTGATAACAACTTGATTATTACCAACAAAGCCCTATATGGTTTGGGTCCAACCTATCTTTGAGACCACATTTGCTTCTATGAACCGGCATAGGCCCAAATATCTGTCAGGGAGGCCTTCCTCTTGACCATACCTCTATCTCAAATGTGGTTGGTGAGGACAAGAGAGAGGGCCTTCTCAGTGGTGGCTCCCTGGCTTTGGAATGCCCTCCCTAAAGAGATTCGGATAGCCCCACTCTCCAAGTTTTCCGCAAACACCTGAAAACATGGCTTTTAAAGCAAGCCTTTGACTATGTTTAGTGATTATGACCTTAATCACTAAACATGATTAGGACTTTGTGATTTGCTTCAGTCTTGCACTTTACTGCATACATCCGCTATTTTCACAGCCTGCTGGGTTTTATAGTATAGTATCTTTTAAATAAATAGGGTGGTTTTTTTGCTGGTTTAATGTAAAATTGGGCTACTTTTATTATTGATTTTTTAAACTTTGTTGTATTTATATATTATTGCACTATTGAGTGCTTTCTTTGAGCTGCCCTGAGTCCCTCTGGGGCGATGGTGGCAGGATATAAATAAAGCTATTATTATTATTATTATTATTATTATTATTATTATTATTATTATTATTATTATTATTCTGACACAAAAACACAATATGACACAGCAATTAAGATATATATGCTGGATTTCGTATCACAAAATCACAAGTCTGCTGCTGTTGTTGTTGTCAATGATGATGACATATAGCAACCACGAAATATCCCACACAATTCTTTATATTTTAAAGAAATCATTCCAGTACAATGATAACAGCTACTTTTGTGACACAGCACTAGATGAGCTCTGTTACTATTAAAGTTTGAGCAGATAATATATTATTATTTTTAAAGTTTTGTGTGTTTTCCAGTCATTTCCAATTTATAGCAACCAAATGGAGTTTTCTTCACAGATAGTTTTAGAGGTTAGATTTGTCTTTCTCTGGGTCTGAGAGAGTGTGATTTGACCAAGGTCACCCAGTGGATTTCCATGCCTGAGTGAGGTTTCGAACTCTGATCCCCCAGGGTGTTAATTCAACATTCAAACAACTAGATAACTCTGGTTCCCGAGAGTTTTACATATCCAAACATCCTGTTTTCACTAATAATAATAATAATAATAATAATAATAATAATAATGCCCACCTCTCCCTATGGCTGGAGGACACAACATCATCAAAACAAGAGCTAAAACACTATTAAAAGACATATGACAAAATACACAGAGTTAAAATGAACGTCAAAATCCATTGATACAGTGCAGATTACAATCCACAATTTAAAATTGATCAAGTTTGCACATGCATACACTTTTGGGGTACTTCTGTTCATATCCATTAGCACGAGAAATCCAGGGTGTCAACTAGTTACAATGTAATCCTCTACATGTCTACTTAGAAGTAATTCTTTGGAGTTCAATAGGTCTTGTTCCTGGACACATAGTCTAGATCAGGCATGGGCAAACTTCGGCCTTCCTACCAGCTGTTTGGAATTGTGGCAATTGAAGTCCAAAACACCTGGAGGGACAAAGTTTGCCCATGCCTGATCTAGACTTTAGTCAAAAGCTGCTACTTGCTCTTCATTCACTATTTCCGCAACACACCAGAGTCAATTTACCTCTAAAATAAGGTTTGCTTAAACTTGCAACTGGTTTATATAAACTTGCCATTATGGCTTTATAACTAGGTTCCATGGACTAATCAACAATGGCTTTGATTTACTGATCTATCAACTCAAGATTGCAACTTTAATACATATAATTGTGACATAGTACCATAATGATTCCAATCCATGCAATATATCATTGTAAATTTCTGGCTATACAGACATGCTGATCACCATTCAGCACAGAGCAATGGACACTTACTGACATTAGGAGACTTAAGTGTACTTTACTCAATTGAATTGTGGCCTCCAATTTTCATGTACAGGTAATCCTGCCACAACTACTACAGTTCTAATGTATACACAATCCACAGTTATACATTTTCACGGTTAGTTCTTAAACTACATGTTAGAGCAGGGCTTCTTAAACTTTCTCCACACTCAACTGAAACATTTTTATGTGATCCTGGTTATATAGGTATATAAAATAGGTATAAATATCAAACATTTACTGAAAATACATCAGCATGTGCAACGCTTGCTAAAACAGAGTAATTTTCCTCATTTGTGGAGTAAAGCAGAAGCATTTTCTGCAGAGTCCAATGTAGACTCTGCACATTGTTGGTAACAGACTTTTGTAAATGGATGGCATTCAGAAACCTTTTACCATTGCCAATTTTTGTGACCCCAATATTGAGCTAAGGAAACCCCATTTGGGGCTAGAACCAATGGTTTAAGAAGTAGTGCGTTAGAGAACAAAACGTTGACTGCAAGAAAATATGCCAGAATTCCCTTTTCTTGAGCCAAATGAATTTTAATATGTTTAAAATGTCTTACAATAGGAACTAGTTAGTTCGACTGGATGGAACGTTACACTTAACATGGCCTCATTTCAGACCTCCCATTGTGTCACCCAGGGACATAGAGGGTCACTGTGTGGCCTTGTAAAAGTCAGTGGTTTGTAGCTCATTGCATAATAAGTACTTGCTGCTCTAGAAGTATATTTTCAAGCTTATAGCAAACATAAAAATCAATAAAAGGTGCCAAAATATATAAAACATATAAATATAAAAACCCAAAATGTAAAGCAAGAGGAGCCTGGAGAAGTGAAAAGGCTGTATCTGTTATCGCCAAAGTGTCATCACTGAATGTTTTTTTGTCCATTTACAACCTAATGTATGTCAACTGGTGTGGCTACGCAAAGAAGGACCTCTTGTGTTGTTTGGCAAATACAGAGAGATCCAAATCTATCACATGTTCTGGCCAAAAAGCACTATACCAGTTCAAATTATTCATGGGAAGAAAATGGAAGCAACAGTAGCAAAGTACAGTCAACCTCTTAGATTTACTTTCGAGGAATCTCTAAATCCTCTGGTTTGACTCTTATGATCAACTGCCAGCAGATGCCCTTGAAATTTCTAGAGAGGCTTTCTCTGATTTTAAAAAAGTGTTGTTGTGTTTTTAATTTTTAATTTTCTTACTTTAGTCTTTTCCACCCTTTGTCATGGGGATCCTGGATACTTAACCCCAACAAATGTAGAAGTGTGACTGTGGTGTCATGATGTGCTGTTCCTGTCTTATGCCAGTTATAAATTCGGCATAGTGTACATCATAGAATCATAGAAATCGAAGAGACCATGGACCTCATCACATTGAGGAAACCAATCCAGGTGATAGTGAGGGAATTTGCCATGGCTTATGGTAAATCAGGTGGGGGGCAAGGTGAACCCATCATCCTGTGCCTTCACCTCATCCCACAAAGGAAAGTGATGCTGCTTGGCTTCTTTCCATCCCCATTGTTGTCTATGTAACACAGGAAGCTTCCTGTGTTTCCGGTGCTGCCTCTTGCGTCAGTTTGACCACACTTCAAGCACTGAGCCCTGCTGGAAGTTGAATGGTGTCATGTGATGGGATCCAGTGAGTTCTGTGCCTCAAGAGAGGTCAAACTGTCCTAGGACGGGCAATTTGCCCCTCTGATGAGGTCATACAATGGCCATCCAGTCTAACTCCTGCCATGTAGGAACTCACAATAAAAGCACTCCCAACAGATGGCCATCCAGTTTTTGCTTTAAAATCTCTAGAGAAGAAGATTCCACACACTCCAAAGCAGTATATTTAACTGTCAAACAGCTCTTAGGATCAGGAAGTTCTTTCTAGTGTTTAGGTGGAATTCCCCCTGAAATTTAAATCTATTGTTCCACGTGTTAATCTCCAGAGCAGAAGAAAAGAAGCTAGCCCTCTCCTCAAAGTGACAGTCATTCAAATATTTAAGCATATTCTTTCTCAGCTTTTCATTCTCTAAGCTCAGCAGCACTAAACCATTTCTCGAAGAGTTTGATCATTTCACCCTTCTCTGGGCACATTTTAGCTTGTCAAATAGTCTTCTTGGATGGTGGCGCCCCAAACTGGACACAATGTTATTCCAAGTGAGGTCTAGGTAAAACAGAATAGAGTGGTACTATGACTTCTCTCAATCTTGACAAGTATTACTATCAATGCAGCCTAGAATTGCATTGACAGTACTGCTGTAAGGATACAATATAATAAAGTCTGCCTGTGTCCTCATTTTTTTGAAGTGCAAGATGCCAGCATGATAAATAATCATATAAATGTGAAAACTAAAAATGTAGACAGGATAATTAGAAGCAGTAACAAAGCACAAAGACTCCAGTGGTTTACCTATTAATGGGCTTGATCCATAAAGGATGTAGTAATAATACCTGGCACTTACAGTACTTTAGACTTCCAAAGTGCTATACAAACATTCACTAATCCTCTCCACAAAGTTTTCAACAAAACTGAATCAAGAGACATGAATGTATACTATTTATTTACTCAACAGATGGGAGCAATTATTGATTCCTTTCTATAATCAATCTGTCTCCAATGACACTATAGACATATTTTAGAACTGGCAGAGGTAAAGATTACTGCAACACTTTGTAATATAATATTGACATCCGTTTCCAGCATCTGCCAAAAGATGGGCAGAGCTGTCTTGAGTGTTGTCTCAGTCATCAAGCTACACAAAACATATTCCAGATCGTTTGTTTGATGATAAGGGTTAGTCCAGCTAACTTCACAAATATTACAATGTTTTTGCTTTTCCACATGCAACCAAAATTAGGCAATAAAATAGATGATAAACAGAAGGGAGTGTTCAAGTTTTAGTTTTAGACCAGTGTTCCTCAACCTGGGAGTCATGAGGGGATTTCAGAGGGGTCGCCAAAGACCACCAGAAAACACATATTTTTATGGTTTTAGATACCCCTTTGGCAGAGAAGGCTGATGATCTCTCTGCCTGCCCTTCTCTTCCTTTTTGGAAACTGATGGTGAATCCTCCCACTAAAAGTCCTCCTCCTGCTGTGATTAGCCGGCCTCTCAGTTGGCCTCTCAGCCAAGGGGAAGACTGTGTCTAAGACTTCAAGTGGGGAGGGGAGAACAGGCGTGCTTTACGCATGCGTGGGTGAAAGAGGATGGAGCTTGTGGTGGCAAGACCCTTCAAGGCAGGAGGGAAAGTGCCCATGTGACGTGGGACTGAGAGTGGCCCAGCAGCATTAGAAGAAGGAACAGCAACAGCTTAGTAATTTGTAATGCTATTTATTAGAAAAAAAGTCTTTCCATTTGTTTGTTTTTTTTAAATTAATACTCCCATTAGAAAATGGATAAGATGTGGGTGAACTACAACTCCCAAAATTGTGGCTCAATCCCATATTCCACCAGATTTCACAGTTAGCCATGTTGGGTCTGTGTACCAAGTTTGGTCCAGATATGTTGTCAGCTGGGTTCAGTGCTTTTTGGATACAGGTGAACTGCAACTCCATATGCTAAGGTCAGTTACCCTCAAACCCCGCCTGTATTCACAGTTGGTCTGTGCCAAGTTTGGTCCAGATCCATCACTGTTTGAGTCCACAGTTCCCTCTAGATGTAGGTGAACTACAATTCCAAACTCAAGCTCAATGCCCACCAAATCCTTCCAGTATTTTCTCTTGATCACAGGAGTTCTGTATGCCAAGATTGGTTCAATTCCATCGCTGGTGAAGTTCAGAATGCTCTTTGATTATGGGTGAACTATAAATCCCAGCAACTACAACTCCCAAATGACAAAATCAACCCCCCTCCCAACCTCACCAGTATTCAAATTTGGGCATATTGAGTATTTGTGCCAAATTTGGTCCAGTGAATGAAAATAATCCTGCATATCAGATATTTGCATTACGATTCATAACAGTAGCAAAATTACAGTTATGAAGTAGCAACGAAAATAATTTTATGGTTGAGGGTGAACACAACTTGAGGAATTGCATTTAAAGCATTAGGAAGGTTGAGAACCACTGTTTTAGACAGAACTTTTCACCAACTCATCTAATGCGATCACGTCCAATAGTCTACCTATATATATCTTTTCCAATCTTAAGGAACCATTTCCTTTATTTTCCAGCTTCAGGTGTAATGGAATTACTTATGGGGTCAAGAAGCAACAACTACACATAAGGGATAGGGTCAAGGACACTGCAGAATATGCAAACAGCAACATAAAATAAACCCAGAACAATCTTTAAGAAAGGGTGTCACAGCTGCCTAATGATAACTAGTGAGTATAGTAAGCAAACTGACTGCTAAAAGAAGAAATCTGAAAGCCATGGAGTGTTTTGAAGAAAAGCATACTTGCCTAACTAAAACTGTGCAAAGTAGAATTCAATACTACATCATTTTTGTTGAATACGCTAATGGTTGAGGTTTTGCACAATATCTGCCTGTGACATATTGTCTCTGTCACAGTAAAATAATCTGTTGGTGTCAAGCTGCTCATGGCCCTTTCTCTCAATCTGCTCCAGTTGGATAGGTATGAATTCAAGCATACTTAATTCGAGCAGCCTAATTAAAGAACACCCCTCCTCCTAGACTAGATGAGTTGGGCAACAGAAATCCATGCAATCAACCACAAATCACCATAAGGTCTATCAGCTGAACCTAAAAATCAACTTCTTTCATGCCCTTGCATTAAATTACATTTTTCTGGACACACCGCTCTCTCTTGTTCTTTGTCCTCATAATATTTTCAGAACTCACCCCTCATATGCCTTGATCTAGGTTGCTATAAGGACCCAACTACATGTTACACTGTACGTACTTTTAAAAAGCATGCTTAACAATGCAACCCTTGTTTTGAAGGAAAGGCAACGGAAGAAGAGCTGTTTTTGGTGGAAAGAAGTGATAAAAGTGTACTCAGAGCCAGGACATTCATTTGGCCTCCTCTGAGCTCCACCAAATGCTACTGCCTTTCCCCCCTCTTACTGCTCCATGGTTGTGGTGTTTGGGCCTTGATTCAATGCACACTTCTCTATATGATGCAGCACAGAAAGACTACTATGATGTTATCACACCGGGGCTATGAAGTGGACAACCCCACATTTCTGCCACCTGTAGAATTTTGGGAAATGTAGTTTAGGGGAGGGCCTTCTGAATTATCAACTACAGAGGTCCTCACTTACACAAACTGCATTTCCCAGAATTCTGTGAGCAGAATTCGTTTTCAAGACCTGGTGTGATAATGTGGTTGGACTGTGCATCAATCTCATCCATTTGTCACCTGAATTCTCCCTCGAGGGCTGTCACAGTGCCCTTCCAGACAGGACCCAAAATGCAGGTCGTCAGCCTTTTACCAGAGGCATCCAAGCAACACATCCAGTAAAAAAGGATTAATTCAGGACAAAGCAGGAAAACATTGCTTTATCCCGAATTAATTTGATACCCCCATTAGATCCGTGCCTTTCTGAAAGACCTGGGTCTAATGGGATATGGACCTTGTGGGGACTCAGAGAAGGGGATTGTTACTTTTTAAAATAAGAGTTAAGGTACATTACTCACATTGACCAACTGATAAGTCTACCCAGGTTCTTTGGGTTGATGTTTTGACTAAAATTTCGAGCATATATAAGGCAATGCTACATACCATTGATTTGTTTTCTTCACACTTTTTGGCCACCAGCAAGAAAGAGAAATTACAGTCATGACACTTCAGAAGGAGGAGAAAGGAAGATGAAACTATTAGTTCCCATGCAAGATCCATTGCACATTAAAATGAGAAAGTTGACCATAGGAACGAACAAAACCATCATGCCTGATACATCTGAGATACGATCTAGATCAGTGGTTCTCAACCTGTGGGTCCTCAGGTGTTTTTGGCCTACAACTCCCAGTAATCCCAACCAGTTTACCAGCTGTTTGGATTTCTGGGAGTTGAAGGACAACACATCTGGGGACCCACAGGTTGAGAACCTCTGATCAAACACCAGAGGTGTGGTAATTTTAGTCTTATTTCTGCAAAAGAAGTTCTGTGGCAGCTTAGAAAACCTTCATTAAGACATAAGCTTTCATTGGCCCACACAATGAAATGTTGTTCGCAATACATTTTGCACTTACACAGGACATTAGGACATAAGCTGTCAAGAGCTTAGAAGAAATGGTTAAAAACAATGGGAGCGAATTGATTAGAAAAAAAGAGAATAATATTCCTGGTGAGTAACAGCTACAGCAAGTTATATAACTACTACTTTTGAGATAAAAATGTGTTTGGAGAAATACAGATGAGGTGCTAGCAGGCCAGCCTTGTTAATGCTACAGCCCTGTGTCATAACATTAAAATACTTTTGATCAGCTATGCAAGAGGTGTTTTACTCTTCATGGAATCAGATTGTTAATTCTATTGAAATGTGTGTTTAATTTAATTTTAAGCTTTATTATATGGAAGACTGATTCACTAATTAAAGCCTGATGTGTGAAAATTCCATACCATTGTATTATGCAGCCCAGGTCCTCAGAATACAGAAAGGGAGAATGCCAGAAAATCATTAAAATCACAATTAGGTTTAATATCTGATAAACTAAAGGCGAAAATAAATTATTTTGGGGTTGAGTGTGTTGGTACTCTGCTCCAGAGAATTCTATATGACCTGCGAAATGAAATCTATCCAGACGAGAGACATATTTACATTTTAGAGCAGGGATAGGCAAACTACAGCCCTACAGGTGTTTTGGATTTCAACTCCCACAGTTCCTAACAGCCTACTGGCAGTCCAAAACACCTGGAGGGCCAAAGTTTGCCATGCCTATTTTAGAGCATATTTTCACTCAACATGGGGTAATGGATCTTACTGAAAGTAGATCAGTTGTGGTGTGGGTCATGCAGGTTGAGTATCCCTTATACAAGTGTTTCTCGACCTTCTTAAAGCCATGACCCCTTCATACAGTTCCTCATGTTGTAGTGACCCTCAAACATAAAATTATTTTCATTGCTATTTCATAATTGTAATTTTGCTACTGTTATGAATAGTGATGTACATATCTGATATGCAGGATGTATTTTCATCCACTGGACCAAATTTGGCACAAATACCCAATACACCCAAATTTGAATACTGGTCGGGTAGAGGGGGGTGTTGATTTTGTCATTCGGGAGTTGTAGTTGCTGGGATCTATAGTTCACCTGCAACCAAAGAGTGTTCTGAACTCCACCAACAATGGATTTGAACCAAACTTGGCACAGAGAACTCCCATGACCAAGAGAAAATACTGGAAAGGCTTGGTGGGCATTGACCTTGAGTTTTGGGGTTGTAGTTCATCTACATCCAGAGAGCACTGTGGACTCAAACAATGATGGATCTGGACCAAATGTGGCATGAATACTCAATATGCCCTAATGTGAACACTGATGGAGTTTGGGGAAAATAGATTTGACATTTGGGAGTTGTGGTTGCTGGGATATATGGTTCAAATAAAATCAAAGACCATTTTGAACCCCACCAATGATAGAATTGGGCCATACTTCCCACACAGGACCCCCATGACCAATAGAAAATACTGTTTTCTGATAGTATTTGGCAACCCCTCTGACACTCCCCTCGCAACCCCTCCCCAGGGGTCCCAACCCCCAGGTTGAGAAACACTGCCTTATATAGAATATTTAGGACTGGAAACGTTCTGTGTTTTTGTTATTTTGGAGGATTTTGGGATGCTTGCATACACATAATGAGCTATCTTGGAAATGGGACCCAAGTCTAAACATCAAAGTCATTTTGGTCTCATATACATCTTATACTCATAGCCTAAGGCAGTTTGATACACAGTATTTGTAATAACTGTGTTCATGTGCATGAAAGAAAGTTTGTGGACAAGGAACCATCAAACAGCAATGGTGTCACTGTCTCATTCTCCCTTGATGGACAATTTAGGATTCTGAAATATTTCAGATTTCAGAATTTCAGATAAGGGATACTCAACCTGCATATTATAGTCCTACATCATGCAAGATGACCCATCAGCAAGATTCCCTGCTCAAGGTTGTTTCCTTTGAGTTAATATTTCCTTCAGCTGGCAATAAAGTAGTTGATTAAAAAAATTGTAAATGGCCTATATTTGATTCCTATCCCAGGAAACATGACGCAGCCTTCTGTACACAACCATGAACTAATATTATGATACCCAAGAGTGAATTAAGATTAGGACATCCTAGACCATCTGAGACAGTATTTGTAGAAGGCAGATGGCATTCCCAGAACAGCATGACTCTCATCCTGCAGAAATACATAATGCACTTTATCACTCTAGATAAAAACCTTGTTTTGACTCATATTTCCTTTCTACAATCTGCTCTGCAGGGACTTTGTGGCGCCATTTAGACCCTTCTCTCACCCCTTCCATCTCTTATTAGCCTGTTTATTAATATATTATATTTATATTCTGCCTTTCAAACAGTTAGCTTAAGGCAGATTACAGTTTATATCCCATCTTTCCTCTTATTAGTCTGATAATTATTAACGTATTACATCCTATCTTTCCTCTCTGTTTCTTCCCATCACTCTGCCATCACAGCAGCCTTCGCAAGTTGGAATATGATATGGAGAATGAAGAACCCAGGGCCACATCTATACTATAGAATTAATGCAGTTTGACACATTCAACTGCCAAGGCTCAGTGCTATGGAATCATGGGATTTGCGGTTTCAAACTATCTTTTTCTTTCTGTGCCAAGGAGGGTTTGGTCCTCACCACACTACAAATTCTAGGATTCCATAGCAGCAGGCATGTAGCCGGGGGGGGGGGGGGGGTTGAGGGGGGCTTCAGCCCCCCCCTGAAATTCTCATGGTGGTCCAGAAGACCTTACTGGTACATTATTTAAACTGTTACGGGGGGGGGGGGGGGGGGTGGGGTGCTCATGTCCATTTCAAAGCCTCCTAGGTCATGTGGCAAACATGACTGCATGAAGCACCATTTACCTTCCTGCCGAGGCGGTACCTATGAATCTACTCACATTTGCATGTTTTCGAACTGCTAGGTTACAGGAGCTGGGGCTAACAGCAGAGATCAACCCGTCCCGCAGATTTGAACCACCAACTTTCTGGTCAGCAAGTTCAGCAGCTCATTGGTTTAGCCCATTCCATCACCACTGCACCAAACACTGAAAACCACTGCTTGAGCCATTCCTTGACTCAGAAAACAATCCATATACTATTTTTGCTTTGGAAAGTACCATATACATTGATAGCAATGTATATAAAAAATAGCAAAAATCATGTCCTATTCATAGTCTGTACTAGGAGAACCTAAAAGAAGCACCCCTTCCCCCACTTTCTCCTTTGGTGCAATGCTTATATTAAAGCCTGGATGTTCATGTGGCTCCCTTGGTGCTTTCTAACATTTTTTTTTAATTTTTTAGTTGCTAAATAAAACTCTAAATGTTAATGTTACATAGTAGAAAGAAAATGGGCTACATCTGTTGCACTTGTGGTTACAATTCAAGATATACTTTTGTCTCTATAAATGCAGGAAAAGACAGATGGAGTGGCTTGTTTTCAGTTGACTTCAGTTCAGTACTACTTGATAGCAGTAAAGAACAAATTTGCCCAATGGAGGCCTATTATTAAGTGCAGCAAGGTCTGTTTTTAGGCCACAAATGTTTGAACTGGAGACTGAAACAGGAAACATGCAAGCTGACTTTATTTTGCTTCTTTCAAGACTTGCTTCCAGGCAGTTAGTCAGTTATTTGCATGCGCCAACTCTTTTAATTTCTAATTTAATTTTCTTTGTGAGTAACATCATGCTATTATTGCATAGTCTGATACAAAAATTTTATCACATGCTGCAGTGGATATAAATTCTACCTATATTAGCTAGCCTATCTCCAGGGATTTTTTTTTCTGTAAATTGGTCAATGCCTTTAAAACCGGTGTATTCATTTTCCAGTGTTTGGATATATATTTGCTGTAGAGTAGTGAGAAGAATTTGCAGCTGTTGAGGCTGTACAGGTTCTCTGAAGTGTAATATCCAGATGTTCACAAGCTTCTTTCTTTGGAAGTTCCAGCAGTCATAAACTTTAGCTTTGAGTCTTTTGATCAATTACGCTCTTTTGGAGGCTGCATAATCCTTCAATGTATAAATGAGGCAATTGGCTTAGCACTGCAGAATGAGCAGATGTACTGGGCTAGTATTAGATTCATGCCAGATGAAATGCTTAATTTTAAAGTCTGATGCTGCATTTTAGCATGTGAGATTCCTGGCAATGTTAGCAGGAAAACATTAGTTTTGCCATTCAATAGGAAAAAATACTTAAGTTGCATAAGAAAAAAATATATTCTGTAGAAAAGCTGACAAAAATATGTGTGGTTTTGGAATGGTGTGCACACATAATTCTTTGGTTATTATTTTTCTTTTTGTAGTACATAGTTGTTGTTGTGTGTTTTTTTCCTAATGAGAGATAATTGGTTACAGAGATGGATTTTTATTTCATTATATTTATATCCTACCATTAGTTTTTTTTATTTAAAAACTCATGCATTATATAAAGTCTAAAATACAAATGGATCCAGTTCTGACCACCGCAATTGAAGGGAGATGTTGACAAGCTAGCAATGTGTCCAGAGGAGGGCGACTAAAATGATCAAGGTTCTGGAAAACAAGTCCTATGAGGATCAGCTTAAAGAGCTGGGCATGTTTAGCCTGCAGAAGAGAAGGCTGAGAAAAGTCATGATTTCCATGTATAAATATGTGAGGGGAAGTCATAGGGAGAAGGGAGCAAGCTTGTTTTCTGCTGCCCTGGAGGCTAGGATGCAGAACAATGGCTTCAAACTACAGGAAAGGAGATTCCACCTGAACATTAGAAAGAACTTCCTGACTGTGAGAGTTGTTCAGCAGTGGAACTCTCTGCCCTGAAGTGTGGTGGAGGCTTCTTCTTTGGAGACTTTTAAAGAGAGGTTGCGATTTTCCTACTTCTTGGCAGGGGGTTGGACTGGATGGCCTACGAGATCTCTTCCAACTCTGTGATTCTATGATTCATGCTGGAAGATCTTGCCTTAAACCTAGGACCAGACAACTGAAGGATGTGTATTGTGCATCTGGCATACAGTGACCAATACATCAAGTTGAGGAAGCATATTTAACGTATATTGTCATTTCTTACACAGCATGACTTATAGACTGAAATATAATAAAGCATTCAAAATAGGACCACAGCATTACGCTAAACAATATATGATTAAATTCTTGTTTTGGGAGGAGACAAGTTTATTCTGAAACAAACGCTGAAAATAAGATTTGATCAAAAGGACGCTGAGTTGAATCCTATTGTGGAAAAAGGCAGAATAAAATTAACCAGATATGGGAATGCAACATAACAGGCAATTTGACTAAATGCTCAAGCACCAGGTGTCCTGTATCCAAGTCCTGCCACTTCCTCCTTCTTGTCCTGCCTCGGCCCACCGGGGAGTACCACACTCAATCAAGGCTTAAGTGCTCATACTTCATTGTGTGCTATGGGGTAGTATGGTCAAAATTTGCATCTTCTGTCCCTTTAATTTAAAATGATTTCCTTTGTTTACAGATTTAATACAGCATTAAAAGGAAGATTTCAGATATGTATATAAAAAGATGTCAATGGTCGTCCATAGCAAAGCTGCTGATATTTTTGATATATTATGTAAGTATATAACCAACATTTCTTATTGTGAATTGTAAAATTATGCTTCAGTATGTTACTGTGTGTATTACTAAATACTTTTGCGCTCTGAATAACTAAATTAATGGGCCATAGTAGCACAGTGGGTTAAACCGCCAGCTGTAGAAAATCTTGCCAACCGGAAGGTTGGTAGTTCAAGCTGCAGGTGGGATAAGCTCCCTCCATCAGCCTTAGCTTCTGCTTACCTAGCAGTTTGAAAACAGTAATGTGAGTAGATCAAAAGGTACTGCTTCGGCGGGAAGGTAAAAGGCGCCCATGAAGACATGCTGGCAATTCGATCAGGAAGGCGTCCACAGACAACAGGCTCCTAAGCATGAGAAATGGAACAACATTACCTCTCCATGGCTGGAATTGAGCACAGTCTTCAGATGCCGGAGATGGAAAAGAGAGAAGCTTTTGTTTTTGTCTATGTACTGTCTGTCTTTGTTGTTAATTGGGTAATTACATTGAATGTTTACCATATATGTTTTCTATAATCCACTCTGAGTCCCCTTAGTGAGATAAAGCAAAATATAAAGTATATTATTATTATTATTATTATTATTATTATTATTATTATTATTATTATCAGACCTGAAGAGACCTGTGGCTAAAACAAAACTAATTTTGTGGCTGAAAGATAATAAAGGAGTTAAATTTGACATCATCCAAAACATTACAAAAGTTTATTTCCTTTTTGGTATAACTTTAAGATGTCTACAAAATGTTGATAATGAAGAAGTTTTCAATTATTTTAGGTTTGGGTGATACTAAGCTTGGATATTGTGTCAATAATTTATTTCTTTGGGAGATATTGGCCCAATAGACCCATTGAATCAATAGAGATTTGACAAATCCTGTACACACTTACTGGGGACTATGTCCAACTGAATTTAGCAGAGCATTGCTGTGTTGCCAGGTATAAAATGGTACAGCTAGATAAACAGATTGTACACTTAGATAAACTGAAGCATCACTAGAATTACTACTTTCTTGTTTTCAGTCAAATCCTGTAATTTGTGAAACGGGCGGCTGCCGAGAACAGGAGTTTAGAGATCATGATGGAAACTGTATGTTGTGTGAACAGTGCGGACCTGGAATGGAGCTCTCTAAGGTATGCATATTAATATGAATGTTCTGTAAATCATTTGCTTGATGTTATCGATTTTTACTACAAGTATAATTAACGTGAATACCTTCCTGTTATACAGGTAGGCATGTATATTGAGCCACAATTGGTGGTGAACCAACACTTGTAAAAGCAAAGTAACTGTTTTGAAAATATAACGTTTGCATTGTGACTCACTAGTAAAGTTATTTTTATAGCCTGATGAGGGTTAAGATGTTAAGAAGGGTTTAACATTTTTGAAGTGACATCTAAGGTTATTTATTTCCATTGAAAGTTAAAATGTGTTGTTCTTATATCCTTAGCTATATTCTTCTCAAGAGGGATTTTTTTAAATGAATGTTTGTGGTTTCTGGGTGCTTTGAAAAGATTTGCTAAAAAAATCCATGAGCTTAAACGTTGCAGGAGGATTTTCAAACATTATGATCTTTCTTCACTACTCTGTTTTTGTTTTGTTTAAGATAACAAAGTTTTTTTCATAGTAGTTTTGAATGTCATAACTGCATTTAATCATTCTTCTATGTGCTGCTTTCATAGCAAGGATTTTTCATGCTAAAGTGCATTCTTTTGTTATCTAGTGCCATGGAAACAGATTATGGGCAAGTTGGCAGGTTTTGATACAAGATTGTTGTTGTTGCGTGCCTTCAAGTAATTCCCAAATTATGGTGACCTTAAGGTGAACCTATCACAGAGTTTTCTTCAGAGGAGCTTTACCTTTGTCTACCTCTGAGGCTGAGAGTGTGTGACATGCCCAAAGTCACCCAGTGGGTTTCTATGACCAAGTGATGATTTTGACTCTGGTTTCCAAAGTAATAGCCCAGTGCTAAAACCACAATATTATGCTTCTTCAAAATATTCATATCTTCATATCTTGGGACATGATCCAAAAAGCTTTATCACATGGTACCCATTGGAATGCTCTCCTTTTTACTCCTTTGACTGTCATATCATCCTGTAATGCTAAATACTTCTGAAGTCCTCTCATTTCAAAAGTAGTTTTATACGTGACACTGAAGTGGGATGAGGTTGGTTGATAATTTTATAGAATAAATCAATAGATGATGTGTGATGGATAAGCCATATACCTTGACGGGGAAAGCTATAAGCAAAAGATAGTAATCATTCAGTCTGGCATACTCAAACATCTATTGCTACGTCTCATAGATTGGTTCTCCATCTATTTAAAGCAGTGGTTACCAACCTTTTTTTAACCAGAGACCACTTTGCAAGGGATCACTTTGACCAGGGACACTCTTCAACATTAGTACCAAAAGGGTTATGAATCAATTTTTGATCAACTTTATATTTGGTTTGGTTATTCAAAATATTGAATTGAATAAACTACATCAGCTCTAGTTTCTGATGCAGAACATATGCCATCCAGTAGTCACCATCTGCTCACCCACAGAAAACCATATTTAATGAGCCTGGGCTCTATAAGACAGTTTCGCAAGACCAGTCACTCTTGTTACAACGGTATTTTAGTTCTTGCAGACCACTGGTGGTCCACCAGCCACAGGTTGGGAACCACTGATTTAAAGATAAATCATAGGGAATTGCCAGTATGAGGCAAGTTATGGTATACATAAAGATAATAAAGTTTTCATGTTGCAAGGACCACTTGTCACCATACTATAATGTTAACAGTCTAGTTTCTGGGAGCACCTCCAAATAATAGAATAAATGTAGTTTAACTTCCATGGCAGAGAAGGCTAAAGACCTTGTAAAAACTAAACAGTTGCCTTTGATGCATGCTTGATTTTTTTTTATAACAATATCCTCTAACAGCACAAAGTATGTATGGGTTTACTATTTTTGCGTTGTAGTTCATGGATTTTGTTATCTGATTTTCTTAAAATGTTGTCAGCTTTTGGTTCAATAAATATCCATATGTTGCAAAGTAAGTGTTAAATATCAGTGAGTAGAACAGATGTTTCTTGACTAACTCTGTCATAAGATTCATCCAAGTTAATTTTGAATTTGATTTGATTATAAAAACAAGTTGTTAGTAAACAGATGGATTGATCATCATATCCATATGTGATAATAAGAACTAGATTCCTGCAAGTCTCCTACAGATGTTTTCTTTGTTCTAAAGTATTTATGATTATTTATTTACAGTATTTATATTCCACCCTTCTCACCCCACAAGAGACTCAGGGTAGATTTCAATGCACATATGCATGGCAAACATTTAGTATCTGTATCTGTCTACAACATATGTAGACAGACACAGAGGCAATTTAACATTCCAGCTTTCCGGCTTTACGAGGGTATGCTTGATTCTGGCCACAGGGGGAGCTGTGGCTGGAATGTTCTGTATATCTGTAGCATCCCTATACATATATATGTTTGTTAAGATGTAAGCCTTATTCTTTTTTATGAACCTTATTCCTCTGTATATGTGTGTAAAATTAGAGTTTTGATTGGGCTGCTGTGAGTTTTCTGGGCTTTATGGCCAAGTTCCAGAAGCATTCTCTCCTGAAATTTCTCCCACATCTATGGCAGGCATCCTCTGAGGTGTGAGGTCTATTGGAAACTAGGCAAGTGAGGTTTATATATCTGTGGAATGTCCAGGGTGGGAGAAAGAACTCTTGTCTGTTGAGGCAGGTGTGAATGTTGCAAATGGCCACCTTGATTAGCATTGAATGGCCTTGCAGCTTCAAAGCCTGGCTGCTTCCTGCCTGGGGGAATCCTTTGTTGGGAGGCTTTTTGAAGCTGCAAGGACATTCAATGCTAATCAAGGTTGCCAATTACAACATTCACACTTGCCTTAAGCAGACAAGAGTTCTTTCTCCCACGCTGGACATCATTCCACCGATATATAAACCCCACTTGCCTCATTTTCAACAGATACTCGACTTTCTGACTTTTTAATTTTTCTTTTACCATCTAGACCAGGGGTCCTCAAACTAAGGCCCGGGGGCCAGATACGGCCCTCCAAGGTCATTTACCCAGCCCTCGCTCAGGGTCAACCTAAGTCTGAAATGAAAGTACACAACTACAACAACAACAGCAACAATCCAATCTCATCAGTCAAAAGCAGGCCCACACTTCCCATTGAAATACTAATACGTTTATATTTGTTAAAATTGTTCTTCATTTTAATTATTGTATTGTTTTAAAGTGTTTTTGCACTACAAATAAGTGTGCATAAGAATTCATGTTTTTTTCAAATTATAATCCGGCCCTCCAACAGTTTGAGGGACTGTGACCTGGCCCTCTGTTTAAAAAGTTTGAGGACCTCTGATCTAGACATGTGAATGTGTGCATACATGTGTATTATGGCAACATCACATGTTTTTACTAAGCAACATCTATGCTAAAATCCAGGATTCCTCCATGGACTTCCATTGGGGGCTCACATTTCTGTTAGACAGGGTGAAAAGACCAGTTCTGGTAATTTGAGTTAAAATTAATCCTGCTTGTAGCCTCCAAATCCCACTGTTTTATTGCCTTCATGGAGCTATGAAGTGAAAAGGGGGAGTTAAGCCCTTTTTTCCAAGTAGTTTGTTGATTTTATTACATTTTGTTTTATGTCCTGCCTTTTAGGATACAAATCCTGCCAAGGATTGCCCACATCAGCCTCTGAAGAAAAGCACATTAATAATTTCTAGAGAACTATTTATATTCTACCCAGTTCTGTGTCCTTTACACATACCTTAGGTCATCTTGTTTTCTTTTAACATAGCAACCCCTCAAGAGTACTTAGGAAACTGGTTTATTGTATGTGCTACTTAAAATGTATATTCTTTATCTGGCAAGTTTTTCAAAGGGAACTGTTTTGAAGCAATTACTGGTTAGTATATTTTTTTTGTCTTTCAAAATTAGATCTTTCAAACAACACACTTTGAAAACTGTCTAGCTACTTTATGTATGCGGGGTGTTCACTAAAAATTTCTCCTGACCCACTTTCTATGGACTGAGAGCAATGAAACTTGGCAGAGTTATTAGTCCTTCTCTACATAGGTGCCTCCTAGGGACACACACTTCTCCCATATTTTTAAGCAACTGTAAACACCTCACTTTTAGAAGCCGGCAGGTTGCTCCAAAAACCATGTTGTGACTTTGGAAATCAGAGTCTCAGTATCTGAGAAATGCTTGCACTTCAAAAATAACTTCATTGTTGAAAAGAGATAGAAGTCCAATGGTACGAGGTTGGGTGAATAAGGGGGATGTGGTAGAATTTCAAAGTCACAGGAACATGCTTCCATTTGGGCAACATGTGAGTTGCGAACTGTTGCACTGTCTTGCAGAAGGCAGACATCTTTGGTGCGCATGCCACGTCTCTCAGTTTTGATGGCCTCCCGCAATTTCCGCAGCAGTGAAGCATAGTATGCCCCAGTGATCATGGTACCCTTTGTTAGAAAAGCCATCAGTACTACTCCGTGCTGGTCCCAAAATACTGTGAGCATAACCTTTCCTGCCAAGAGTTGGGCATGTGCCTTCTTTGAAGGTGGTGAGTCATGATGCTTCCATTCCATTGACTGGGTTTTTGTCTCAGGATCATAGTGATGGACCCATCTTTCATCTTGTGTGATCAGTCTGTTGAAAAAGTCCTCCTGGTTTCCATGGCATATGGTCAATAGAGCCTGAGAGCATTCAACTCATTCCTTCTTCTGGAAAAGTGTGAGCAGCCAGGGGACCCAGAAAGCAGATACCTTATGCATATGAAGATGGTCTTGGATGGTTTTTTTCTACAGACCCCACACTAATCTTGACATTTTGGGCTCAGTGATGGTTATGTGGTGATTTTCCAAAATGGTGACCTCCACTTGCTGAGTAGTGTGTTCATCAATAGCTGAGTGGGACTGCCTCATGTGACAGTCAGTCTCACCATGGTGGAAGCCAAGGAGAAGGACCCAAGATTTAAAGAAGACTTTATGGATGGGTCTGAGGAAGACGACAGTAAGGAAGAACCCAAGCTGAAGTATGAACGGCTTTCTAATGCGGTAACAGAAATTCTCAAGGATGTTGCTAGTTGCATGACAGTACATGAGAAGTTTTTGGTACTTGGAACACACTATGGCAAGATTTATTTACTAGATGTCCAGGGGAATATCAGTCAAATAGCAGAGTGCGATCACCCGGGAATTGGAGCTATTTCCACCGAAGTCCGTCCACATTTGAATTCCAGATCTTGACTACATATTACAACGGGGAATCATCACCATAAACCTCTTTCATCTCATTGAATGTCTCCTTGGGTTTGTGGCTTTTCAAGTAAAGGAACTTGTTGAACAAGTGTGAATATTCCAGACATGAAACAATCAGGGCCAGCTACACCTCCCAACAAAGGATTCCCCCAGGCAGGAAGCAGCTAGGCTTTGAAGTTGCAAATCCATTCAGTGCTAATCAAGGCAGCCAATTGCACCATTCATACTTGCCTCAAACAAGTATGCCTTCTTTCTCTCACCCTGGAAATTCTACTTAGCTAGTTTCCAACAGACCTCACACCTTTGAGGATGCCTGCCATAGGTGTGGGTGAAACATCAGAAGAGAATTCTTCTGGAACTTGGCCATACAGCCCAGAAAACTCACAGCAACCTTTCTGTAACAATATTTTCTGTAATATAGTGCCAATATGCCATAAGTTAATATGATTGACAGACTTGTTTGGTTTCATTGAATAACTGTTTTGAAACAACAGAAGTCTTTAGATGCTGACTTGCTTCTCATTGACACTGACAGGTTCTGTTCTTTACTGTAGGAGAGAAGGACTGCGAGTGAAATTTGCTGCTATTTATTCTGGATGGTTATTATAATAACAATACTTTGTTACAAAACCATTCTTATAACTGAAGATGAATTTGGGCTGAGTGACTGTTTTCTTTTAGTAGGCATTCTACAATCTCACCATCTCCAACTAATCAACGCCATACCTAAGTATTCTTTTAAAAACAAGATGGGTGCCAAAAGCCTCCCAGTAGGGAAAAGCAGTCAAGTGAGAGAGCCCTTCGCTGTTACCTAAGGGCAAAGTGAATCATTATGTCTAGCAGATGTAATATTAGCAGTTTTTAAAAAATACTCGACCGGACTGGTTGAAGCAGCAAGAACATACAGGAAAAATAGTGAAGTCGTTCCAATCAGGTTAGAAAGGAACTAGGAAAGTATAACTTAAAATCCAATGGCTAGTTCCAACTAGATTATCCCAACTGAACAAACCGTTGAATAGTAAATCAACACTTACGTAAAGCTCACTGATTGACTGGATCTACTCTAGTTAGGACTAGTAATTGGGTTTAGGCCAAGGTCTTTCTTCCCAAAGAGTTGTTTTCATCAGTCTTTATCATGAAAGAGACTGCAAAGCTGTAAACTGACATGTCAAAAGGAAACAGTTGCATTTGTAATCTAGGAATATAGTGTGTACTTAGACACTAATTGTCTTTCTTTGCAACATTGTTTTTTAAATTCAGTTTTCTCTTTTATCCCCAAAAGTTCTTTGTCCTGCTATAATTGGAAACAAAGTATGATCTCGGTGGAACAACAGTGAGCTGAACAAGTTAGTGGTGGGAATGGGAATCTGTTCTGTAGAACCCAAAATATACATTTGCTTAATTAACATTTCTGGTGCCCCCTCCATAAAATGAAAACAAGCTTTGTTTGGGGAATTTTTTTAGACCTCTTTGAAACAATGCAAAACTGTTTTCGAAGAGATGGGTACAGTAGAGTTTACTTATCCAACCTTCGCTCATCCAGCGTTCTGTGTTATTCAATGCAGTCTGCCTCCCGCCCGGATCCACAGCGGTTTCAATACATTGTGATGTTTTAGTGTTAAATTAATTCGTAAATACAGTAATTACTACATAACATTATGTCTAGCAGATGTATCTTAAAAAAAATACTCAAAAAATACTCAACCGGACAGGTTGAAGCAGCAAGAACATACAGGAAAAACAGTGAAGTTGTTCCAATCAGGTTAGAAAGGAACTAGGAAAGTATAACTTAAAATTCAAGTGCTTAAATCCAATGGCTTTTTCTGTCGATTTGTTGTAAAACATGATGTGTTGGTGCTTAATTTGTAAAATCATAATGTAATTTGACATTTAATAGGCTTTTCCTTAATTCCTTCTCATTATCCAACATTTTCACTTATCCAACATTCTGCTGGCCTGTTTATGTTGGATAAGTGAGACTCTAGTGTATTAGGAACTAGGAATGTGTCTAAATTGCTTGTTTAATGAGGATTCATATATTGCGGTAGCACAGCTGCAGAAAATCTTGCCGACCGGAAGGTAGGCAGTTCAAAGCCATGGGTCAGGGTGAGCCCCTGCCATCAGCCCTAGCTTCTGCCTACCTATCAGCTTGAAAACAGTAATGTGAGTAGATCAATAAGTACCACTTTGGCAGGGAGGTAAAAGGCACCCATGCTGACATGCCAGCAATTTGATCAGGAAGGCTTCCATGGACAACAGGCTTCTTGGCATGGAAAATGGAACAAGAGCACCTCCCCATGGCCGGAGTTGAGCACAGCCTCCAGATGCCAGAGATGAAAAGGGGGAAGCCTTTGCCTCTGTCTATGTACTGTCTGTCTTTGTTGTTAATTGTATAATGGCATTGAATGTTTGCCATATTTGTATTCTGTAAACCGCTCTGAATCCCCTCAGGGAGATAGAGCGGAATATAAATAAAGTTTATTATATTATATTATTGCACCTTTACATAGAATGAGAATAACGTGAGAATGTTTTGGCTCCAGATCATGGTACTTGATGTCATGTTACTTTATTATTAGCATCACACTGTGGTGAAGTCTTCCCAAATTCTCAAAATTGCATAGTAATGATAACCAATTAGATACAACATATTCCAAAATCCACAGAAGAGTGATGCTTTTATTGTACAATAGAAATACACAAAACATATGGTGCAGGATTTCAAACGTCACTGACTTCTTCATTAGGCAAAACATATTTAAAAATCATACAGGAAAATAAATATAGCAGTGGTAGAGTCACAGGGCTACATTTTGTATCTTAGGTTGTTTCGGTTGTAGTTCAATCATTCTGGAGGGATCTCGGTGCAGTCAAAGGCCACGAAACTCTTTTTTTTTTTTTTTTTTGGTCGTGTCAGGAGCGACCTGAGAAATTGCAAGTCGCTTCTGGTGTGAGAGAATTGGCCGTCTGCAAGGACGTTGCCCAGGGGACTCCCAGATGATTTGATGTTTTATCATCCTTGTGGGAGGCTTCTCTCATGTCCCCGTATGAGGAGCTGGAGCTGATAGAGGGAGCTCATCCGCCTCTCCCGGGATTCGAACCTGCGACCTGTCGGTCTTCAGTCCTGCCAGCACAGGGGTTTAACCCACTGTGCCACCAGGGGCTCCTACGAAACTCTAGGTCATTAGAAACAAGAGAGAAAGGTTAATAAAAGACAGACAATACAATGTTAATTCTTTTAGCAACTTCTCTTTCAACCAAGGTTGTCCCTGCCCTATGCCTTTAGAACAGGTATGAAAAGATGTGAGAAAGAGAAGGCAAAGCATTGTTATGACTCTCTCATCCTAAATACAGCTACAACTCTGGTTTTCTTATCCACTGAGAGCTTTTTTAGGGACCATCTCCCAGGTTATATCCCCATCTGAAGTGAGTGCATCATAATGACTGGGGAAAGAGGCTTCCCAGTTGTGGCACATCAGTCATGGAAGATTAGGCTACTCCCTTTGTCATTCCATTACAAGACAAAAATACTTTACTTCAGTTCCCCAAATTTTTTAATTTAACATTTCTTGCAGGTTTTTTTCAATTCTACCACATTGTTATGTTTTGGATGGTATAGTTTTAATTGATGTTTTAATTCAGGTTTTAATTGTAATTTATTTGATACATGTATGTATGGTGTAACGAAATAATTATAATGGAGGTTTTGCCTATGTTTATTAATGTTGATGTTATGACATGTTTATGAATGTTGATGTTATGGCCACCTTGAGTCCCCTCCAGGGTGAGAAAGGCAGGATATAAATGTGGTAAATAAATAACTGGATTATTTATAGTCATCTATGTTTTTAATTTGTATCTGAACCACAATTGGGAATGTATGTTGAAGAGTAGGGAACACATTTCTAAAACATATAGTATTTGCACTCCTGTATTTATAAAAATTACAATTACTAACAGATCCTAAACTCGTGGTGGTGCAGCGGGTTAAACTGCTGAACTTGCTGACCGAAAGGTTGGCGGTTTGAATCTGGGGAGAGGGGTGAGCTCCCGCTATTAGGGCCAGCTTCTGCCAACCTAGAAATTCAAAAACATGCAAGTATGAGTAGATCAGTAGGTATTGCTTTGGCAGGAGGGTAATGGATCTACCTGCAGTAATGCCGGCCGCATGACCTAGAAGGTGTCTATGGACAACACCAGCTCTTCAGCTTAGAAGTGGAGATGAGCACCACCTCTCAGAGTCAGACACGACTAGACTTAATGTCAGGAAAAACCTTTACCTTTATCTTACCTAAACTCATGGGTTGCAATCAAGTAATTTCAAAAAGTATAATAATCTTCTCTATTTGTAGGGAAAAGTTTGTGTGCTTTTTGTAACCATCTATGCAATTTCTTACAAATGTTCAGCACATTTTTGGTTAATTACACATTTCAGTACATGCATTATTGCATCTTATTACTAATTGTGCGCTTTTTAAAGCTTAAATATATCAAAGCTATATCTTTGCACTTTTGATCAAACTGTCTGAAAACTTCACGTTCCAGGTTCTTAACTTCCTCATACTTCCCTTAATTAAAAAATGGACAGCTCAATAATTCCTATAAGCCTGTAATAATGTAACAGTGGGAGTCCATAGAGCCCTTTATCATTCAAATGCTCAGTGGTTTCTCAAATAAAGTGGATGAATAAGCATTGCTTATAAAAGTAAAGGAGATTATTAGTAGTGAAAGGCATATTTGAACCGGCTGAAAGGATTGCTTTTGTCTCTAGAAGACGCTTATTCTCAGAAATAATTACTCTGAGTCTTTATTTCATCCTTGAAGTCTCCCTTTATTCACGCTTCTCTATCTCTGAATAGTGTGTCCTTGCTTTTTAATCCCTCTAGGAATGCGGCTTTGGGTATGGGGAAGATGCCCAGTGCATGACATGCAGGCCAAACAGATTCAAGGAGGACTGGGGCTTTCAGAAGTGCAAGCCATGTTTGGACTGTGCTATCGTCAATCGGTTTCAGAAAGCCAATTGTTCTGCTACCAGTAATGCCATTTGTGGAGACTGCTTACCAGGGTGAGTTGCTGAAAGGGTAACAAGAAAACTGCACATAAAATGCCCTGAAGTCTTAGAACAGATCAGTTTAGATTTAGGAAATCCTGTGCTCTTACTTGGGTTCTATACCAGTATATACTCATGTATAAGTCAAGGGAAGATTTTGGAGCCAAAATTATGGATTTTGATATGACCTATAATTTGAGGGTAAAACAGAGACATGCAACAAAATCACAAAGGTTCACAAACTTTAATGTTACCATATATACTTAAGTATAAGCTGACCTGAATATAAGCCAAGGCACCTAATTTTACCACAAAAAAACTGGGAAAATGTGTTGACTCAAGTATAAGCCAAGGGTGGGAAATGCAGAAGCTACTGGTAAATTTCAAAATAAAAATAGATACCAATAAAATTACATTAATTGAGGCATCAGTAGGTTAAATGTTTTTGAGTATTTAAATAAAAGTAATTTAAGATAAGAATGTCCAACTCTTATTAAAACATTATCCTAACCTCGTTCAGTGTAAATGTGCTCTGCCCATTGGGGAAATCTTGAACACAGGGACCTTCCAGATAGGCCCTATATCCCAGGATCTGATCCCAGGTTTTTCTGTTTATCCCAGATTATCTAGCAGTGTGGCCTCATATAATCCAGTTTAAAGCAGAAAACCTATATACAGTAGTTCTTGCTAATGAAAACCAATGCAACTCTTCTTCTTTTTTTTTTTTTGTTAAGACTCTAGAGATCGGATATGAGAAATATATGATTTTCCCCCCTCTGTATTCCAGTTTCTACAGAAAGACCAAACTTGGAGGATTCCAGGATATGGAGTGTGTTCCTTGTGGTGATCCTCCTCCTCCTCATGAACCTCACTGTAAGTGCTGTGATATTACAGCTTTGTCCTTTTGAGGCATAGTTTAAATATATTGTGAAAATAGAGACTGATGTGTTGTTTTGATTATTATTCTTAAAAAATCAAATGTTACATTACTGAAATCAACTTTTAAGAAGCAAAGAAATAGTTGAGCGCATAGCACAAGGTCTTCATGTGTTACGATGCAGTAGAAGTGTAATGGGATACAATTCAAAGTTTAACCATCTTTGGTTCTTATTGATTTCACTGGAAAAACAAAGAATCACAAGGATATAGAGTTCTTGACTTTGAAAGAATTGTTCCCAAATTCTATTGTTGGATGTGATTTACATTGTATCCCATTATTAATAACTAGGTAGGGTGGGCCTGCTGTATCGAGGTGGCAAGTGGAACGGTTTAGTGATGGGTTGTTGTAGGTTTTTCGTGCTATATGGCCATGTTCTAGAAGCATTCTCTCCTGATGTTTTGCCTGCATCTATGGCAGGTATCCTCAGAGGTTGTGCGGTTTAGTGATGATCTGAACATGCACTTCAGCCTGTCTGCGTTCACATCACTGCCATTTAATAATTTGGGGCGTTACAATTGGAGTTTAATGAAATTGCGGATCCACAGATCCGGACGGCCCATTGTATTCCAAAGTCAACCTCAGGTAGTGCCATTGCAACCCTTCCCCTTTTGCCATGTTCTGGTGGCTGGGCTTGAAGCACATTTGATCTTTATAAACATGGATACAGTAGGCGAGGTTGCACATGTGGTTTTGTGAGCAATGACTATAAGGAAGGAATTGCAAAAATTGTGCCACAGGATAAATTAAATACTCAAAATGAGATTTTTCTATTTAGAGACAAAAAGCCTTTCTGATATAAAGCAAAATGTACTCAGGAGCAAAAGAAATGAATGCAATACAATGCCTGACTATGCTACTTGGAACCTTGAATTGCTTGAAGGTTAACAGCCACTTCTGTATGGGGCAAAGACTGGCTTAGATTGAATCTGCCTTCTCTCTCTCAGGCTAACAGCATACGCACTCTCAAACTGACATGAGCCAAATGATACTGTGCTCTCTTCCCCGATGCTTACTTGACAGGAGAACTCCTCTCTTGTCAGACCCGCAGTTGCTGAGTTTACCAGATCACTTTGTTAACTCTACGTATCTTCCAAAGGCATTATTTTAAAATTCCTTTCAATGGAGGCATGTAACGAGGGCTGTAACCTTTGTCAGACCCATGCAAGTGCAAGAGATTTGTATCAACAGATTGGTAGAAGAGATACAGTTCACAATTATGTAACTGTAATTGAATAATGTGTTGTCGAAGGCTTTCATGGCTGGAATCACTGGGTTGCTATGAGTTTTCCGGGCTGTATGACCATGTTCCAAAAGCATTATCTCTTGATGTTTTGCCCACATCTGTGGCAGGCATCCTCAGAGGTTGTGAGGTCTGTTGGAAATGAGGCAAGTGAAGTTTATATATCTGTGTACTGGTAGCCAGATTTTGTTCATTTTCATGGTTACCTCCTTTCTGTTGAAATTGTCCACATGCTTATGAATTTCAGTGGCTTCTTTGTGTAGTCTGACATGGTAGTTGTTTGAGTGGTCCAGCATTTTGATGGCTTCCAGTATTAAAGAACACTCAAAAACAGGGCAATTACAGACAAGAAATAATCAGGGCCAGCTAACACCTCCCAACAAAGGATCCTCCAGGCAACAATGAGACAGGCTTTGAAGCTACAAGACCATTAAATGCTAATCAAGGTGGCCAATTGCAACATTCACACTTGCTTCAAGTAGACAAAAGTTCTTTCTCCCACCCTGGGCATTCCACAGATATGTAACTTCACTTGCCTAGTTTCCAACAGACCTCCCAACCTCAGCAGATGCCTGCCATAGATGTGGCTGAAACGTCAGGAGAGAATGCTTCTGGAACATAGTCATACAGCCTGGAAAACTCACAGCAACCCTGTAATTGTATAGTTCCTATACAATTATAATTAGTTATGCCATATAACGAATTGTGTTATCCAATATTTTGGGGTATTTTGATACTATTAGATTATTACATTATGGCATAGTTTCTTTTGATTTATTTATGTTTCATTCTTCTTTTTTTTAAAAAAGCATTAACCTTCCGTAGTGAAATTCAAGAGCAAAAATGGTGGGGCATAAAATCCTACCAATATAAGTAATGCTGAATCACAAGCCCATGCTGGTGTGCATGAAATGTTTCTCATGGAAAGAAGATTTGAATAACAAAGTGCTTGAAGTGCCATAATTCCAGTGGTCAGTTCCATGAGCTCTGTGGTATCATGAGATCCTAGTCCATGAAATAAGATAAAATGAATATATAATAATATAGAAAAATATAAAATATTAATCGAATTCTAAGCTATTAAAAACATGCAGTACTCAACTCTTCCTCCAAATATGTAGGCATTCTGCAGTGAAAATTTTGTATTTTAAATAGATGAAAGGGACAACTATTAAATATCTGTCTGTGTAAATTAATCACAGTGTGTATACTTTGGCAAATTTTTGTTTGCTCTTGGGGCTAAGTTGGGGAAACATATTTCCTGAGCAAAAATCCCATGATATGACTGGGATGTTAATGGGGGCTGCAGAATGTGGGTAGCAGTTGATTATTACCCAGTTAGCTATAAATTTCTGGACTGGCTTTCATCTTCTCTCTGTCTGCAGACCTTTCAAAGCAGAGTAGTGGTTTAAATATTTACTCATGAAAAACTAGTTGTAGGTTGTTAAAAGACCATCAGAAAGTTGAAAGGATTCCACAGTGGACATGTAAGGAGTGCAAAAGGCTATGAAAATTGTAATTGTTCTTGGGTAAACTTTAAAGGGTAAACATTGGATTTTGTGTGATTTCATAATAGCCAATGATATTTTTGCACTATGTAGTTCATTTTAAATACCAAGTCACATAGATCTGCTTCTTATTAGGGAAGTTTTTGATCACATAATAAGAATGCGTGTTTTGTTTTTCAAAACTGAAATCTGCCTGTGTATTTTTATCTCATTGTATATCATGTAACAAGGCATTGAATGTTTGCCTGTGTCTGTAATATACTGTACTGTGTTCCCTCACTTATTGCAGGTGTTCCGTTCCAGGACCACCCGCAATAAGTGAAAATCCACAAAGTAGGGACACTCTGCCCACTCAGTGGCAGGCTCCTCCTCACTGCCTCTGCTGCTCCCAGCCTCAGATGGCCCCTTGGGCACCATTGACGGCACTGCCAGGCTGGGCTGAGGCCTGGTCTGAGGCCTCAGCCCAGCCTGGCAGTGCTGTCAACGGAGCCCAAGGGGCCTCCGAGGCAGGGAGCAGCAGAGGTGGTGAGGAGGAGGAGGCCACTGCTGAGTGGGCAGAGCCTAGCAGCCTTGCAGTGCTGTCAATGGTGCCCAAGGGGCCTTGGGGAAAGGAGCCGGGAGACGCAAAGAGGAGGAGGCTGCCGCCAAAGAGCCTGGAGACAAGTCCCAGGGTAAGACCCAGTGCCTGCCTCCTCCTCCTTCCTCCTCTTATTTATTTATTTATTTATTTGCTATACTTGTATACCGCCGTTTCTCAGCCTAGCCGGCGACTCAACGCGGTTTACAACAACTTATAACAAACAACAGTATACAGTTTAAAAGCATAAAAACACGATCCACAATACATATATCAATAAACAATCCAATTCATCTCTTGACTAAAATCGCGATCCAGTTTCGTCGTCCAAATTGCCAGTCCTTCAATCATTACACTTATTGCACTGAGTTAACCGAACGCCTGCTCGAACATCCAGGTTTTTAGTCTTTTCCGGAAAACCATCAATGAGGGGGCTGATCTTACCTCCATGGGGAGGGCGTTCTATAGCCGCGGGGCCACCACAGAAAAGGCCCTGTCTCTCGTCCCCGCCAGCCGCACCTGTGAAGCAGGCGGGATAGAGAGCAGGGCCCCCCCAGAAGATCTTAGGGTCCTGGTGGGCTGATAGGCTGAGATACGTTCGGATAGGTAAGTTGGGCCAGAACCGTTTAGGGCTTTAAAGGCCAGCGCCAGCACTTTGAATTGAGCCCGGTAGCAGATCGGCAGCCAGTGGAGCTGGTGCAGCAGAGGAGTTGTATGCTCCCTGCGCTCCGCTCCAGTTAGTATCATGGCTGCCGAGCGTTGGACTAATTGGAGCTTCCGAGCCGTCTTCAAAGGCAACCCCACATAGAGAGCGTTGCAGTAGTCTAAACGGGATGTAACCAGAGCGTGGACTACCGTGGCCAAGTCAGACTTCCCAAGGTACGGGCGCAGTTGGCGCACAAGTTTTAACTGTGCGAATGCTCCCCTGGTCACCGCCGAAACCTGGGGTTCCAGGCTCAACGATGAGTCCAGGATCACACCCAAACTGCGAACCTGCGTCTTCAGGGGGAGTGCGACCCCATCCAACACAGGCTGTAACCCTATACCCTGTTCGGCCTTACGACTGACCAGGAGTACCTCTTCCTCCCCCTCCACAGCTCCAGGGGGAGGAAAAACCCGTGAAACAGTGAGTCCGCAATAAGCAAATCGCGATGTAGCGAGGAAACACTATAATCCATTCTGAGCCCTCTTGAGGAGAAGAGTGGAATATAAATATAGTGTTAGCTTTGTTGTTGTTGTTGTTGTTAAATAAGGCCTTCCTAATCCACATACTTTCTTCAAATGTTAATGAAATTCCATTTTAATATGGGATCTTATTAACATGTTCCTTGTTACAGACATTTCAGTACCATTGTTAACAAGTCAGCTTGAGGGAGAAACTTCATGGAAATAACGGAAACAAAATCATTGTTATGCAAGTTTGGTCCAAGTCTTCACATATGCCTGTAATGTAATTCAATCTGGAATTTTCTGATGATTCCCGTATGAGGAAATATTGATTGAAATACTAATTTAGAACAGAGAAGTGATATTTTTGATTTAGTGCTAAATAAATAGTACAAGTATTTATAGTTTGAAAGGAATGATCAATGGTTAGCAAATTTTCAGATTGTCAGTTGAAAACTTTGGAGTCAAGGGGAGAAGTCTGAAACTGATTTCCTTTTTGATACATTTTCCTAAGAAACTATTAAGAGAAAATTGGAGAAATGACCCATCAACAGCCAGATAGATGTCAAAATGTCCTTCCTGAGTAATTTCCATTTAAAGATTCAAGGAAGGCTTTGGAGGAACCCACACAAGCTATACTATTGCAACCACCATATGTGGAAAAGTAAATAGGTTTCCCTGCTGTTTACTTTATTAAACTTTTAAGACTTAGGGCAGTATAATTCCTTGCCATAGATCTATCTCAACTGTAGTATCTTTAACCGCTGCCACCAAAATAAACAACCATCATTGAGTAGATCGTTCCGATGACATCACTTGGGATTGATATTACTACTAGAAGCAAGATAAACAAAATTAATGGAACCGTTACAAAGGAGATTATTGCAAAAGGAAATAAACATCTGATCCTCAGCTAAGATGTATGATGATCGTATATACTTGGCTTGCATGGCTAGAGCCTTGAGATAGAATGGAGGAAGAACTACAGATGTGAATAGATTACGCTGTATGTATTTGGTAACATGCAGGTTTTAAGATACCCTTATAAAATCCAATCGTTGTAGAAGATAAGAAGTGTTCTAGTCCTGATGTAATCCTTTCTTATGTGTGGAAATGGTTATGGTTCAGAAGCCATAGAAAGCTGATGCTAAAATGTTTCCCAACATAAGATTAAATTTCAGTTCCAAGGTTCATACTCCAGTTGTAATAAGGGGAGTGTGGTTTTATATCCATAGGATGAGATAGTATCTACATCTGTTTTAGATTTATGAAATTTTCTGATAGCTTTACTATTTCCTTAGAATATAGTGGGCTATAATTCCCACTGATAAGAATAGGGTTTTTTAAACAGCATATTAAAAATGTGACATGTGATCTTCAGAAACATGGGCGACTGACATAAGCATGGATAGAAGTTATTTCTAAGATATGATTTTAAAGGCCTGATACAAGCAATATGGTTTTTTAAAATACAGTTATATTTGATAAGGCTGTATTCATCTCTCTGTTTGTATCGTGTCTGGTTTGGCTACAGAGGAAAAAGAGACAGATATGAAGTAGTCAACACAGATTTATCAAAAATAAGTAATGCCAGACTAATCTGATAATCTTTTTTCAATAGAGTTAAAGGCTGGGTAGATGCAGGGAATGCCGTGGATGTGGCATATCTGAATTTCAGTAAGACATTCGACAAGGTCCCCCATGACCATCTGGCAAACACACTAGTCAAATGTGGGCTAGGCAAAACTACAATTAGGTGGATCTGTAATTGGTTAAGTGCCCTATGAGGAGCGGCTTAAAGAACTGGTTATGTTTAGCCTGCAGAAGAGAAGTCTGAGAGGAGACATGATGGCTTGTATAAATATGTGAAGGGAAGTCATAGGGAGGAGGGAGCAAGCTTGTTTTCTGCTGCCCAGGAGACTAGGATGCAGAACAATGGCTTCAAACTACTGGAAAGAAGATTCCACTTGAACATTAGGAAAACATTCTTTTAAACAGAGGTTGGATTGCCATCTATTGGGGGGTGCTTTGAATATGATTTTCCTCTTTCTTGGTAGGAGGTTGGACTGGATGGCACATGAGGTCTCTTCCAACTCTGTGATTCTAAGTGGGATTGTCTATGTGCCTGGGTGGGTAGCAAGATTTTTGTCTAAGGTTTCATACACATGACTTCATATTCTTTGAAGTTTTTCTACATGGCTGTTGCTTTTTTCTTAGTTTATCTTGCCGAAGATGAAAGAGGGGTGTTTATAAACTTCTTTATGCTCTTTGCCTGTAAATTAATTGTTCAAACTTTTGCCAAGTTAGAATCAGCTAAACACTCCCTTTCTCTGCATTTTAGAATTATTTGAGGAAGTCCTTTTGCAATGGTATTGCAGCCTGAAACTACCACAGATTTTATGCAGAAGTAAGCCCATTGTAAATGGAACAGCTGTTGCTCCTGGGAGTATCCTCACTAAAAAGCCTCACTTTTAACTCTTTTAGTGAAACTATACATATATAACAAAATATTATGATGATTTTGAAAGAAAAACTTGTCCTGAAAACTTGTAACTGATTATTTTCAGTAAGGCATAAAAACCCCATTCTTTGTGTTGTCGAAGGCTTTCATGGCCAGAATCACTGGTTTGCTGTGAGTGTTTCGTGCTGTATGGCCATGATCCAGAATCATTCTCTCCTGACATTTCACCCACAACTATGCCAGGCATCCTCAGAGGTTGAGAGATCAGCCCTCTTGATCTCTGAGGATGCCTGCCATAGATGTGGGTGAAACGCCAGGAGAGAATGCTTCTGGAACATGGCCATACAGCACAGAACTCTCACAGCAATCCAAACCCTTTCTTTGTTCTGTAATTACTACTCATGGATCTCTTTGTCTGCATATTCACAGAAATAAGGTGAATGCTAGATGGGTGGTAGGTCTGTTCACTGGAGACCTCCTTTTTAGCTGATATTCTCCCATTGTCTGCAAAAGTCAACACTGAGCTCAATACCTCCCACTCCTCCTATACACACACTAGTAAGAGATTGCACAGCAATGTGGCCCTCTTTGTATCAAACTAGTCAGGAAAGAAGATAGCTAGCTACATTACATTTCACAGCAGCTGTTGTAGAGGAAGGAAAAAGGAAAACAATGCATTAAAGGAAAGGAGGAAATAAAAATGGAATGAAACAACATTTAAAGAAACAGTAAGGATTTTCTAAGTCCCAATAAAACTTAAAGCAACTTTCAAAAAGTACTCATGAAGGAACCATTTCTACACAGCAAGTAGGACTGGAAGAATGGTTGAAGAACTTTCCATTTTTGTTTCTCCTTTGATATAAAGATAGCCAGATGCTGTCTTCATATCATCTAGAACACACTTTAGAAGCTTGTAATGCCTGGATCTCAACTAATGCATCTGCCCAGCCTTTCAGACCTTTTGACCAGAAAGAGATATAGCAGAACATTAAACAATGGTAAAATTTTGTGTCATAATAACCTGCTGTCCAGATGTTCCATGTGCTGCTTTTCCACTGCTTTTGCTAATATTTTTATTGATAATTTTGGTATCACTTTCAAGTGAACATAAACACATGGCTATGGTGGCAGATGCAATGTAAATAGAGTGTATAGAAAGATAATAGGGGGCTTATTAAGGAATCAGAACAAATACATTTGTTTAGTAAACACTGTTACAGGTGCTGCATATTTTGTCATGAAAAGTTGAGATAAATCACCTTTCTTATCTCAGCTGCTTCGACCTTGCAAGTTGTTCTTGAAGTTGGAAAAATACCGGATTCATCAATTCAGCTTTCAACGAAAGCAGCACTGTATCTTTGTTTACAAAATATATACGCTACAATCTCCGGTCATGTCCACATCTCAGCACACTGCACGAAACACATTTCTGACCTTCTTTTCCAGTTTGCACAGGAAACTCCAAAAGTGACACTTTACCAATTCTACACATCTCTATTATTTTAATCCATACATTTCCGAAACCATACTATAAGCAATTTTCACATATCCTAAACCATTATATTCTGACAATCTGACATATTTTACCTCCATTATGTTTTTCAAGAAAATTGGTTGGGTGAACAGGGGAAGACCATTTTTTAACCACAAGCATAGGGTAGTGGTCTGAGCACTGGATGTTTCTGGAGATTCGAGTTCAATTCCTCGCATAGCCATGAAAACCGAGTCACACATTTTCAACCCCAGGAAATCCCAGGACAGATTAACCTTAAGATTGCCATAAATCAGAAACAAATGGTTTACAGTATACTATATTTAGGAAAATTATTTCTACACAGATTTAATACTATATATTGCATCTCAGTGTCATCCAGTCAGCATTTCTTCTACCATATTTTGATTTTTCAAATGTTTGGAAAAGAAGATCTTTTATATATGGTCAAGATTGTTTTCTCAGAATAGTTCCTTTGAATCAAGAACCCCTATTCAGACCGATAAGAATAAGAATTATATATATATATATATATATATATATAGAGAGAGAGAGAGAGAGAGAGAGAGAGAGAGAGCGCAACCTGTGGCACAGTGGGTTAAAACCACTGAGCTGCTGAATTTGCTCACCGAAAGGTCATAGGTTCGAATCCAGGAGCAGAGTGAGTTCCCGCTGTTAGCCCCACCTTCCGCCAACTTAGCAGTTCGGAAATATGTAAATATGAGTAGATAAATAGGTACCACTCTAGTGGGAAGGTAATGGTGTTCCATGCAGTCATGCCAGCCACATGACCTTGGAGGAGTCTACGGACAACGCCAGCTTTTCGGCTTAGAAATGGAAGTGAGCAACAACCCCCAGAGTTGGACACAACTGGACTTAATGTCAAGGGAAAATCTTTACCTTTATCTACTAAAATTGATATTATAACAGTTTAAATCGATATATCATGTTTATTACTATATGTGTAATGCGGCATTGTATGCCATGGTTTGCAAGCCAACCTGAGTCTCCCATTAGGATGAGAAGGGCAGTGTATAAATGTAATATAATAATCATAATAAAGAAAAAGAAAATGTTCGTCCGTTTCCACAGATGAACATATTTGACAGTGTGTTTCATTGCTCTTATCACTACCAGCAGGGAATCTGGGCAGAAAAATAAGAGGCCTTTTAATGAAAGCCAGCCTGCTGTTATGAAATTTGCAGGCATAATTTTTATTCTCTCTGTTTAAGATTTCGGGTCCTATTTTCTTGAAAACAGGAAATTGGTTAACAGTTCCTCTTTTGAGTAACTACTCTCTAGGTTGCTCCCTAAGGTTTGATCCTATTCATCACCATCAACATCCTCCATTAATAAGAACCTGTTCCAAAAACTCCAAAATATAAAAGTAAGGGCTTCTCTGTCAACTGGAAAGTTTTTATTTTTTGTTTTGCATGTATTATGCTTGTCTGCTCCCCCTTCCAACTTTTCTGTCTAGACTGCTTCTTCCCTGAGGCACAGGGGTCCTCTGAAATAACTCTAGGACAAGCAATGCTATCATGATTTCCTTCGAGCTCTTCTTCCTATTTTCATTTAGTGTTTTCTTCTATGGCTGGACCTCATCCCCTCGAAGAGACTCCAAATGAGGGAAATCTCCCCAGCACTGCTGTGATCATTGCCTCATGAATTTCTTCAAGCAATTTGTGTTCTCGATATTTACAAATCCAGACACACACATTTTTTTTCATCTACTTATTAAATTTCATCTGGGTGGAGGGATGAAAAGCTCCTCTATATTAAAACTCTAAAAATAGAACATATTTGTAAAGATTGCATCCCCTTTTGGATTGGAATGTACATTTGGCTTTTCTGTGCTACAACATCATCTTATAATGTACAGTACGCTGGGAGTTTTCCAAATCCTGTATCTGTGTTTAATTCAAAAGCTAAACTTCTCTTGAGTTTGAATATCCTTCTCTAAACATACAACCCTTAATTCTCCTTACAAACAAGATTTTGGAGATACCTTGTGATGACATCTCCACTGTAGGCAGATGCTTTCATTTCCATTAATCATGAGATCTTCTAGGTTGTCTGGCTGTAGAGGGTCTGGGTGACTGTGCCGATACCTTAGGCAATCCCTTGTTGACTGAGTAAGATTGTCTTCCAAGTTCGGTGTACTGGCTGTGGGTATGTAGGTGACTGTGGAGCCCTATTCTTGACCTGCATGTTCTCCTGCAGTGAGGGCATCAATTTCCAGATGGAAGGCGGTCCCGATCTAGGTTGGCTTGATGCACCTTCCTCTTGGCATGTTTCTCTCTTTTGCCCTCCATTTGTGCCTCTTCAAATTCTACAGCACTGCTGGTCACAACTGACCTCCGGCTATAGTGCTCAAGGGCCAGGGCTTCCCAATTCTCTGTATCTATGCCACAGTTTTTAAGGTTGGCTTTGAGTTCATCTTTAAATCTCTTTTCCTGTCCTCCAACATTCTGTTTCCCATTCTTGAGTTCGGAGTAGAGCAACTCCTTTGGAAGATGGTGGTCGGCTGTATTTCTGGCATTGCAGAGGGGTTGGCTGGTGACTGCTGGAAGAGCACTTTGGTTTTCTCAATGTTCAATAGCAGGTCAAGCTTCTTGTATGCTTTTGTGAAGGTGTTTAGAGTGTGTGCCAATAACAGTGTCTCTGAACCTTGCAGTTTGGACAAACATAGTAGTGTTTGGGACATCTAAGATGCTGTAAGATCTCCCAAAGCCCTCCTTAAAATTATTTTCATTGCTACTTTATAACTGTAATCTTGCTATTGTTATGAATCTTAATGTAAATATCTGATATGAAGGATGTATTTTCATTCACTGGACCAAATTTGGCCCAAATTTGAATACTGGTGCAGTTGCGGGGGATTGATTTTGTCATTTGGGAGATGTACAGCTGGGGTTTATAGTTCACCTACAACCAAAGAGCATTCTGAACTCCACCAATGATGGAATTGAACCAGTCTTGGTATACAGAACTCCCATGACCAAGAGAAAATACTGGAAGGGTTTGGTGGGCATTGACCTTGAGTTTTGGAGTTGTAGTTCACCTACATCTAGAGAGCACTGTGGACTCGAACAATGATGGATCTGGACCAAACTTGACACAGATACTCAATATGCCCAAATGTGAACACTGGTGGAGTTTGGAGAAAATAGAGCTTGACATTTGGGAATTGTAGTTTCTGGGATTTATAGTTCACCTACAATCAAAGAGCACACTACACCAACAATAGAATTGGGCCAAACTTCCCACACAGAACCCCTATGACCAACAGAAAATACTGTATTTTCTGATGGTCTTTGGTGACCCCTCTGACACCCCTCGCAACCCCCCTCCCTCCGGGATCCCATCCCCCACATTGAGAAACACTGTGCTAAATCTACATGTTGTCTAGATGCTTAAAGGAATTAAGTGGATGAACAAGACTGCTGGAATTCTATATTGATTCCATTAGTTGCCTGCTTGTTCCTCCTTTAAATGTAAAAGCATGTTCACACTCTGACATCAGGTTGCTTCAGCATATTACTTACAAACCTGCCTGTTGTTGTTGTTGTTGTTGTTGTTGTTGTTGTGTGCCTTCATTTTCCCCCCACTTATGTCGATCTAAAGACCAACCAATTGTAGAGTTTTCTTGGCAAAATTTGTTAAGGGGCAGGGGTTGAGTTTGTCTTAGTCAACCAGGCATGAGAAAAAGGAGCTTTTCAATGGTGACCCCATATTTTGGAACTCCTTCTCGCAACAAGTTAATTTTCACATAACTATGTTTTCTTACATGTGAAAAGTTTTCTTATAGATATTTTAAATAATCTGTGGTGTTAGTGATATTCTCTGAGAAGGGAGAACAACGTGTTAATTTTAGCTGCAGAGTTTGATGTCAGTACTGTACCTCTCTTCCACCTTTCTGCACAAGTTAGTACTAGACTCAAGCTTTCATCTGTTGAGTCAATCCTATAATTAGTATCCTTCTTGCCAGAGGCTGACTGAGGGTTTGTTTCAGATCTAGTTTGTCTCCTAGATATTTCACTTAATTATTACTTTTTTATTAACAAAGATATTGTGCTTAGTTATCAGATTTAGATGAACTTGAAATCCTCCAGAAGGAATGGGGGTAATGATTGACCTATACTGAGTGAATGATTTTTGTGGTATATCTTACATATTTATTATTACTGCTGTCCCTTAAGGCTTTTTAGGCTACTTATTCATTTATTATTTGAATTGAGAAAGCAACACTTGAAATCAATTAGTGATTAAACTGATAGATATGGCTTCTTAAACAACTAGCTTGAATTGTTTTTTTCTATATATATTTTGCTGTATGAACCTTACTATCCGTCTGAATAAATTTAAGTAAGCTTTCAGTAATATTTCATTTTGGCTCATGCAATTAAGTAACATATTTCAGGAAATATTACGGTATTTTACTCAGTCTCTAGGTATGTTTTCTAGCTCCTCCAAGCTTTGTCTTTTCAAAAGTTTGTGTTTTGTCAGTCTCATATGTGAAGAATTCAGCCCTGTTTGAGTGATCTGTAGTTTCAGTATAAAATAATAATAATAATAATATACTTTATTTATATTCCACTTTATCTCCCCAGAGGGACTCAGAGTGGATTACAATACACATATGAGGAAAACATTCAGTGCCTTTTACACACAGTAAATAATGACATACAACACAGACAAAGGTAAAAGCCTTCCCCTTTCTTCCATATCCGGCATCTGGAGGCAGTGCTCAACTCCGGCCAAGGGGAGGTGCTCTTGTTCCATTTTTCTACGCCGAGGAGCCTGTTGTCCATAGACATCTCTGATTGTATTGCCAGCATATCTGCCTATCTGCAGACATTTTTACCTTCCTGCCGAGGTGGTACCTATTGATCTATTCGCATTGCATGTTTTCGAACTGCTAGGTAGGCAGAAGCTAGGGCTGACAGTCAGGAGCTTACCCAGACTCATGGCTTCGAACTGCTTACCTTATGGTCAGCAGGTTTCCTGCAGCTAGCATTTAATCTGCTGTGCTAGAGTGCAAGCTGTCAAGAATCTGAGATTACTATCATTTTTGCAGAATAAATCTATTTGCAAAATGGTACTTTACCATGATATGTCTTGATATCTTGTGTAAGTAAAATACAGACGTATACATTATTTTATCCCAAAGCACATGAGCTGTTCACACTCTTCTGTATTCTTCTCCTGTCTTTAGAAATTAGAAAGCCTCTATTCACCCTAATCAGCAATTTAGTGAACTCCAAGACAACAGATATTACGTTTTTGGGGGTTTTTTTTCATTTTAAAAAATTACCTTAAGGAAAATATCAGATGACTCTTGATAAATCTACAGGATATCTGAAAAAAAAACCAATTATAATGAGAGACTTACAACATGAGTGGGAAGGTGATATTGTTCTCTCGAGCTGCTTGTATATTTCTCATAGGCAACTGGTTGGTCATGTCAGGAGCAACTTAAGAAACTGTAAGTCGCTTCTGATGTGAGAGAATTGGCCGTCTGCAAGGACGTTGCCCAGGGGACGCCCAGATGATTTGATGTTTTTATCATCCTTGTGGGAGGCTTCTCTCATATCCCCGTATGAGGAGCTGGAGCTGATAGAGGGAGCTCATCTGCCTCTCCCCAGATTCCAACCTGCGACCTGTCGGTCTTCAGTCCTGCTGGCAAAGGGGGTTTAACCCACTGAACCACCGGAGACAAAAAAAAACTGGTTGGTCACATGCAGATAGGATGGAGTACTAAATAGACATGAGATTTGATCCAGAACAGCATTTTTTATGTTCTTAACAAAAATTACTGGCAGAAAAGCCAAGTGGTCATACCCTCACATGACTCCATTGGTCAGGTCCAAGAGCCTATCCACAGTGGTCTGTGTACACGCATGCTGGGGGAGAATTCCAAACAAAGAGCAACTTGATATTTTCTTATTTTAAAAAAACTTGTTTTCCCCTTCTGAGGACATCCCTGTAATTTAGAAATGAAAGACTTCTGAGATAGCAATAATGCACACTGGAAAATGTGGTCTGTTATAATAAATGGTTTGATCTTTCCCATAAATTGTTTTTATGTGAAGTTTATGGAAAGTTTATGATCACAAGATCGTGCCTGGGAGGTGGAGGGTGATACAGGGAGAAAATAAGACTACTTTTTTTTCTTTAATGATCCAGTTCAGGTACTTGGTAAAAGGCTGGTGGGCAAATTCAGCTGTTATATACATAAGCACTAGCTGTTGCTTTCATGATAAAGCTCAGATTCATATGTTTAAGTCTTGCCACAAATATGGCATACTTTTTCTGCAAAAAAGCACCCCCTTAAAAAAAATTAGAAAGAGCAGACAACAGCATTAAAAGCCCAACCATCATTAGTTTGTAAAAGCCTGGTGACACAAAAATGCATTTACTTACCACTGGAAAGAGAGAAAGGATGGAACCATCCTGATCTTTGAGAAGAAAAGGATGGAAGGAAAGAGAGAAGAGTGCTTACTGGTCTCATACAGGAACATACAGCCTTTCAAAAACCCTGGATCCAAGCCATATAGGGTTTTGGCAAAGCCAGCATTTTGAATTCTGCCAAGAAACAGTCAATGGAGTGGCAGCAGAAACGGGATTTGTTCACTTCCTATAGACAGCCCCAATTAACAATCTGTCTGCCGCTCTTTGGTCCAACTGAGTATCTGAGCACTTTTCGAAAGCAAAATTGGATTACATTAATCCAAACCAGATGTAACTAAGCAAGTACTACTGTGTGTTGTGTATATTGGAAGCTACAATGGAATTGAATGATTTCTATCAGTCATCTATTTCATTTTAGTCACATTCTCACTTAGGTTTTTTCTTTTTCTTTTTTGAAGCAAGGATTTGTGGAAACTAATTACATTTTAATTATATTGTCAGTATCTTAATGCCCTTCTCATGAATTCAAAGTGCTGGTTTTGACCTACAAAACCCTATACGGTTCCGGCCCAGTGTATCTGTCCAAACGGATCTCTCTCTACGTCCCACCTCGGAGTCTAAGATCTTCTGGGGAGGCCCTGCTCTCGACCCCGCCTCTATCACAAGTGAGACTGGCGAGGACGAGGAGCAGGGCCTTCTCGGTGGTGGCCCCTCACCTGTGGAATTCACTCCCTGGGGAAATTAGATCAGCGACATCCCTCCTTTCCTTTAGGAAAAAATTGAAAACATGGATTTGGGACCAGGCATTCAGACAATCCGGCAGATGAAGCAAGGACTTTGACGATGGACAGGAACTGACTAAGTGGAATGGAATTATGGAACTCTGAAAGACGAACGCTGAGCACGAGATTAGTTTTATTGATTATGTGATATACTGACTGTTTTAACTGTGATAACTGTTTTAATCTGCTGTGTTGTACGTATGTGTATTTTGTAATTTGTATAGGCATCGAATTGTGCCTTTTTGTAAGCTGCCCTGAGTCCCCCCTCGGGGGTTGAGAAGGGCAGGGTAGATATACTTGAAATAAATAAATTTCACTGTATGAACACCAAGCACAAAGTAACTGCATGCAATAACATCCTGCAGAAACTTACTAGCAGCGTATGGGGTGCAAACCCAAAATGACTCTGTGAAAGCTATCCACTGCATGGCTATCAGCCTCCTCCCAGTAGACTCAAATCAAGGAAAAGCTTCATGAGAACTACAGTAGTCTTTTAATGTTGGAAACTAGGCAAGTGAAGTTTATATATCTGTGGAATTTCCAGAATGGGAGAAAGAACTCTTGTCTGCTTGAGGCAAGTATTTATTTATCATGTCAGGGGCAGACCAAACAGTTGCATTTTTTAACAAACAAACAAACAAATCACAAAGTTTGCAAGCTTGGTAGTTRATTAAATGTCCTTTGACYAGTAGCTGGCCACTTGGAGTGCCTCTGGTGTTGCTACAACCTTGATTAGCATTGAATGGCCTTGCAGCCATTCCACAGATATATAAACCACAGATGTAGAAACCTCACTTCACATTCACATTCCACAGATAAATAAACCTCACTTGCCCAGGTTCCAACAGACCTCACAACCTCTGGGGATGCCTTCCACAGATGTGGGCAAAACGTCAAGAGAGAATGTTTCTGGAACATGGCCATACAGCCCGGAAAACTCACAGCAACTCGTTTTATTTGGGGGGGGGGAGGAATCAGAACACATATTTAAATAAATATTTTATTTAAATCATTAATATTGTGAAAAAAATAAATGTGAATTTTATATTAAGGATTCATGAACCATTCTTTCAATATATCTGCTTCATTTGAATAATACAGAGGCAAGTTTTTGATCTGGGCTTATTCTGTTAGCAGTATTAGCCTTGGGTTGTTGTGAGTTTTCTGGGCTGTATGGYCATGTTCCAGAAGCATTATCTCATGACTTTCCCCCTGATTCCGTGGCAGGCATCTTCAGAGGTTGTGAGATCTATTAGAAACTAAGAAAATTAAGTTCATCTATCTGTGGAATAGGGTGGGAGAATATGAGCGTTCTTTCATCTCTGCAATTGTCGGATCACTTTGCTTTTGCCTTTCTGCTCTTTTGATGTAAGGCAGAAAGTCGGTCTTTCCTCAGTTTTCCCAAAAAGAAAGTTTTTCTTCTTCCCCTTATACCAATTTATACAGGAAATGAGAGAGAAAAAACATAATGAAGAAAATCAGATGGAGTCAGTTTTTCTCTTTCAGTATATTTTATAGGCTTGGTACAACAGCCTTTTAAATGTTAGAATATATAGTGATTTTACCATACTTTTGGCAGTGCTTGATCTCCTAACTGGCCATTATGATTGCAAAGATAATATTTCAGGAAATTATAGTCCTTCAGTCTTGTCAGAGCATGCTTGTGGGAATAGAGACATTCTACATGTTTTCAGAAGCTAATACATCGGGTTGTTTCTTGTCATCTTTTGTCATGCCAAATCCTTGTTATTTTTTGCCTGGGAAGTTGTAGATGTGGGATTCTGTAAGTACTGCTATTTGTGGTGCTTGAATTGTCAGTTGTGAGACGGAAAGAAATAAAAGAACCATGTAATGACGTTTTGCTCCCCCCCTTAAATGCTTAAGACAGTGAGTCAGAAGGCACATCTACATGGGCCACATACTCTGGGGCCGATCTGGAGTCCGCAGGGCCCACCTATAAACTACTATGGCAGCGGGAGGGTGTCCGCACTACTTTCTCCTTGTCGCTAAGAGAGTCCGCACTATCCATAGTGCCCAAACCTAGATGGTGTGTTGGATCTCTTTCTCCAAAAAAAAATCAGTGCTTAGAGAGGGAGATCCAACCTCAGAAGCCCATTCCTAGGCACTGAAGACATGCCATGTCTGGTGGAATAATATTCAGGTGATGAATAAGGAGAGTGGGTTGTTGTAGGTTTTTCAGGCTGTATGGCCATGTTCTAGAAGCATTCTCTCCTGCTTCTATAACATGGCCATGCAGCCCAAAAAACCTACAACAACCCAGTGATTCCAGCCTGAAAGCCTTCGACAATAAGGAGAGTAGTGAGAATGAAGGACCTGCTGGGTAGAGGCAGTGGAACCACACATCTCCTGGTCCTGAAAAAATATCCTCNGTGGGTGTGCAGGTGATTCCCTGATTGACTTAATGTCTCATTCCGAAGAAGGCAACAGTGCCAGGCACAGAACACAAAAGGTGATCATGCCACAGAGCCAGAGGGCCGGGTATCCACTCAAAAGGCTCATTTATTCACCTTTGCTTAGCCTTTGCATCTGTGGGAATCCTAGACCTCTGGACACACCTGGCCAGGTAAAGAGTGCAAAACAGCCCAACTGATAAAGGGATTGTCTATCTGTCACTCTCACACAAGAGGGATTCCATGTCTAGGCTGGGAGATCGCTAGAGGGAGGTTTACTGAGGGTAGAGGACTCTCCGTTCCCAGGGTTGGATGTACATAGAAGGGAAGGGGACCAGGGGCCTTCACCATACATTTGAGACACTAGGAATACAGCACACCCCAAAATATAATTCAATAAATTTGTGAAAGGTTTGGGGTTCCCTTGCCAGGTATCTCCTGAGGCTTTCGGGGGCTTCCAAATGGTGGAACTCTGTGCCCTGGGTCTCTCCCCGCATCCCCTTCCTCGCCTCCTGAGCACTCAGAGCCTGGCCAGGCCACGAGAGAAGGTCTCCTGGAAAGGGAGAGGCCTCTTCTCATCCAGAGGAAATCCCAGTCCTGGCCACGGAGTCTCTGGGTTTGGCATTCACTGAGATTTCACACTAACAACTATTGATATTCTGCATTTTGTAGCTGAAGGCTTTCATGGCCGGAATCTCTGTGTTGCTGTGAGTCTTCCGGGCTGCGTGGCCATGTTCCAGAAGCATTCCCGCCCACACCTCTCTATGGCAGGCATCCTCGGAGGGGTGAGGCCTGTGGGAAAGCAGGCAAATGGGGTTAATATAACTGTGGGAAGCCAGGCAGGAAGCAGCCAGGCTTTGGACCTGCAAGGCCATTCAATGGTAACGAAGGTGGTCAATGGAAACAGAGAAGAGTTCTTCTTTCTTCCTCCTGACGGCGAGCGCATCTTGTAGCCCCGCCTTTACATTAGTGTGAACTGCAGCAGGGAGTTCCGCAGTTCCTGGGCCAAGCTTTGAGGCCAGCAGATGGAATGCGCCCCAGCTGCTAGCTCCAAGACCAGGAATGCCTGCAACTCCAGGTAACTTCCCCTCTCCTTTGACTTTGTATCTTTCCCTAATAAAGTGCTTGAAACCTGAAACTTTCCGATGTAATTGATTTCTTCAATTGATCCATGGCAGTTTGACAATTTGGAGTCCAAATTACCTGGTTCGGGTTCTTCTTTTTGGTAAGATCCGAAAGAGGGGCCGCCAAATTACTAAAAGATGGGATAAATTTGCGATAGTATCCAGCCAATCCAAGGAATGCCCTAACCTGTTTTTTCGTTTTGGGCACTGGCCACTGGTGAATAACTGCCACTTTAGTAGGGTCAGGTCGAATATGACCTCCTCCCACTAAATGTCCTAAATACTTAGTAACATTGTATCCTATCTTACACTTAGAAGCCTTAATAGTTAACCCTGCTTCTCTCAACCTGCTTAACACCAGATCCAAATGTTCAAGGTGAGCTTCCCAGGAATCGCTGAAAATCCCTATATCATCGATATAGGCCACGCAAAAAGACCCCAGCCCACTTAAAACACTGTCTACTAATCTCTGAAATGTGGCTGGGCTATTTTTTAGCCCAAAAGGGAGGACAGAAAATTCAAATAACCGACTTTGGGTTCGGAAGGCGGTTTTGTGTCGATCCTGTGGTGCCATGGGCACTTGCCAGAATCCTTTAGTCAGATCTATACTACTAATAAAGTTGGCCTTCCCCATCCTTTCTAGCAGATCGTCTAAACGTGGCATAGGGTAAGTATCTGTCTGGGTTACTTTATTTAACCGCCTATAATCCACGCAAAATCTAATTGTCTTGTCTGGCTTCTGTACCAACACTATGGGTGAAGCCCAAGAGCTAACTGATGGAACAATAATACCTAGGTCCAACATTTCTTTAATCTCCTTTTCAATACACTCATTAATTCTCCCCGTGACCCTGTAGGGTGGAGATACTATGGGAGTTGCATCACCGGTGTTTATTTGATGCTGGACTCCCTGGACCTTTCCTGGCAAATCTGAAAATATGTCTTTATATTTACTCAAAACTTTCACAACCTCTCTTCTCTGTGGTTGGGACAATTCTATGTTCATTTCTACCCGATCCAAATTTTTGTACTGTTCACGATCACCCTCCCAAAAAGAAAAGGGACCGGATTCTTCCTCCGAAACAACAAAACATACATTAGCAGACCTTTCAACATAAGGCTTTAACATGTTTATATGGACTCTTCTTTCTACATTGGAATGTTCATCATAAATATCATAGTTTATTTGGTTGTGTTTTCTGATGATCTTCCAGGGTCCCGACCAATCCAATTGAAGTTTGTTGGTTTTGTTGGGAGATAAAAATAAAACTTCATCTCCGATGTTGAAGATCTTTGGTTTAGCAGTAGAATCATAATAGTCTTTTTGTCTCTGCTGAGCCGCAAGCAAATGTTCTTGTGCAATGTCCCTAGCCAGTTGCATTGTTGATTGAAGATCCTTTAAATACTCCGACACTGGAACTGGATCTGTTGCCGGACTTTCCTCCCAATATTCCTTTATCAGGTCTAATGGACCATGAGCTTTCCTTCCATATAGCAATTCAAATGGACTGTAGCCAGTACTGTCATGAGGGACGGTCCTGTAGGCGAATAACAGTTGTTGCAATTTGACGTCCCAGTCGTATGGCTTCTCTTGACTGTAAGACTTTATCATTTTGACTAAAGTCTTGTTCATATTTTCAACTAGTCCATTTGTCTGTGGATGATAAGCTGTTGAAGTCAGGTGTCTGATACCACATAACTCAAGCAATTTCGACATAAGTCTGGAAGTGAATTGGGTTCCCAAATCTGAAACCAATTCTCTAGGATAACCAGTTCTTCCCCAAATGGATAACAGTGCATTTGCAATCGTTGTTGTCTCGATGTTAGTTAGAGCTACAGCCTCTGGATATCTTGTGGCGTAGTCAATCATGGTTAAAATGTATCGGTAACCACGTCTGCTTGGTTTACAAAGAGGACCCACTATGTCAATGCCCACTCTGTAAAATGGTTCTCCAATTATTGGCATAGGGATCATAGGAGCTTTAATTTTATCCCTTCCAGTACTCAATCTTTGGCAGATGTCACAAGACTGGCAAAACTCTTTGATCTTCTGGAACACGCCAGGCCAATAAAAGTTCTTAGTGATTCTCTTTGTGGTTTTCCTCACACCCAAATGTCCACCTTGAGGGTTTTCGTGTGCCACCCTCATCAGCTGTTCTCTAAAACTTTGAGGCACTACAATTTGACTACTTGTCACTGATTCTTCTGTTGACTCCACATTCCTGGTTTTTCTATATAAAACACCATTCTTTAACACAAACTCGGAGGGCTGTTCTTTTGCCAATATTGTGGGGTTTTGAGCCAAAGCGAATAGAGGTTTAAGAGATTCATCGGCTCCTTGTTCCTGCCGAATTTCTTCAATTCCTCCCGTCTTCTTAACAAGCTCAGCAACCGTAGCGCTGGATTCCGGACTCTCCTCCCCATCCTGTTGTATGGCAAAACACATGGCTTTTTGATCATGGCTTTCGTTGTTATATTCTTCCTCTTCACACGTCATCCTCCAGCTTTCAATCTTCTTAGCCAAATCATTTCCAATTAAACATCTGTATGGTATGTCAGGACTGACTGCAAAATCCCACATACCCTTCCATCCTCCATATTCTATTGGCAAAGTCACTACTGCTGTTGGTATCGCAGGTCCTAAACCTTTTAATCTTATTTCAGAGGTAGGCCGCTGAAATTCCTGAGGTATTATTTCTGGATGCACTATACATACTTCAGAGCCTGTATCTCGAAGTCCTTTCATGTCTTTGTTGTTAATAGAAATGGTTTCTAAGTAATCTTTAGATGGGCTGCCTGACAAGATGAACAAACATTGTTTCTCTTGAGGCTCTGAATCTGAACTCTTCTTTGACACAGTATCTGGTTCTAGCCAGAGTGAACCAGAGGATTCTGGGATCGTTGGTTCCCAAGGCAAAGATGCTTCGATGCTAACAGAAAAAGGGGCCGAGGAAAAGGTTGAACGGCCAAGGCCAGATAGTGATAGTGAAAGGAATGTACTAATTGGCAAGCTGAGGGACGACCAGACACTCTTAATAATAATAACAACAACAACAACAACACTTTATTAGTACCCTGATACCATCTCCCCAAGGGACTCGGTGCGGCTTACATGAGGCCAAGCCCAAACACAACAATGCAGGCAATAATACAACAATACAAGCAATTAAAATAAAACATAAACGATAAACATATAACATTATCAATAAGACAACATACAATTAAAAATTGTGGGAAGGCCAAATGTAAAAATTAAAATTGGAAAAGTGCTGAGGCATGGACGAAAAGGCGATAGTGGCGTTTGTGGAAGACATACGAGCAGACCTAAAAGTATAAAGTGCTTTGGAGGGACAAAGTGCTATGGGATCATTATTCCGGGAAGGCACACTCGCACAACCACATCTTCAAGCTCCTCCTGAAGACCCCAGGGTTGAGGCCTGCCTGATGTCCTTAGGGAGTGAGTTCCAGAGTTGAGGGGCCACTACCGAAAAGGCCCTCTCTCTCATCCCCACCAATCGTGCCTGCGATGCTGGTGGGATCGAGAGCAGGGCCTCTCCAGATGAACGAAGAGATCGTGTGGGTTCGTATACAGAGATGCGGTCACACAGGTAGGCGGGTCCCAAACCGTTCAGGGCTTTGTAGGTAAGAACCTGCACCTTGAATTGGGTCTGGTAGATGAATGGCAGTCAGTGGAGCTCCTTGAACAGGAGGGATGACCTCTCCCTGTAAGGAGCACAAGTTAACAACCTGGCTGCCGCTCATCTAAAATTTCTGGGCCGTTTTCAAGGGCAGCCCCACGTAGAGTGCATTGCAGTAGTCCAGTCTTTGATAGGAGAAGTCAAATCAATCATCATCATACCTGGAAGGGGGCAGAAGACGGTCTGAAAGATTAAGAGAATCAGGGGGTCAGGGAGAGGTTTCCCAAGGGAAAGGGAATGCTTTTGCCATGGCTTTCTGAATAAATATAGGGCCTGTGAGTCTATACTCTTCAGTAAGTCCAACATTTGGTTTTCATGCCTGCTTCATGCTTGCTTGTTCATGCGGGGAATCATGTATAATCTTGCTTTGTATTCATGCACATGCTGAGATTTTTGTAAGCTGGTGTTTGTGATTTCAAGCTACTGCATTTAGATTATTTGATTCAAGTTGGCTCCTGTTTCTTCAAGGGACTTTTGCATTTGCCACCTTTGGAAAAGAAAGACTTTCTTCCTATGGATTTGCTTCTTGGATTTTGGGACTGATTTGTCTCCTAACTTGGATTTGGGTTATTTGCTGATTTTGTGGACATCACCTTTTCTCTATTTGAATGCTTTTTACCTTTTTGACTATTGCTATAT
>NW_026846588.1:251965322-252002567 GCF_025583915.1 Anolis sagrei ordinatus | reverse complement strand
TTTCATCTTTCATTTAAAAAGGGGTATGAGACGAAAGCTACAGTATCTACGGGTATAGTGTCAATCTAAAGACGGAGTCCTATAAGCAGGAACAGGGAGTAAATCTGATGTTCTTCAAGGCGAGCGATAGGAAATAGTCAAGACTGTGGATGGATAAAGGGACATATCAATATTGCATTCCGTGAATTGAATTAACAGGATCTTGGTTAATTTGTAACCAATTTAATTCGGTAATTGACCAATAGACGCGTAGACCATAAAGTTTTCCAGCCCTTGCTAGGCTGAATAGATCCCCTGTATGGGTTTGTGGGTTGTGACTCGAGTACAACTGTAGTTGGTTGGTACTCCTGGGTGATTTGTATATCGAACAATGTGGTGGGTGTTACTCAGGATACACATAGGTAATTATTACTGTTATTATTTTACTCTTATTATTGTCTATTATTTATTATTATTACTCTATTATTATTATTATTATTTATTATTTATTATACTCTATTATTATTGGAAAAGATACGTAAGCACATTTACATTGAAGAAGGTTAGAATAATGGTTTAATCAGAGTTGGACAGTCTTATCTTAAATTACAGTTTTATGTAAATATTCAAAAACATTTAACCTACTGATGCCTTAATTAATGTAATTTTATTGGTATCTATTTTTATTTTGAAATTTACCAGTAGCTGCTAATTTTTTCACCCTCAGCTTATACTCGAGTTGATACGTTTTCCCAGGTTTTTTTGTGGTAAAATTAGGTGCCTCGGCTTATATTCGGGTCGGCTTATACTCGAGTATATACGGTAATTTGTTTCCACAATAGAACACACTGTTTTTGGAGAGGCTTGTTGGCAGCACCACTAATATTGGTCTTTTACCCTTGCGGGCATTATCCAATAGAAGAAAATAATGTGAAAATATCTAACATAAGATTTATTAAACAATACCTATTTTACATTCCTATTTTACACTGTCATTAAAAAAATTCTTCAGAAGGTATTTCTTGAATCTTCCTTGATTCTGATTTTCCCTCCCTTAAAGAGATATGCACTTCCTTATTTTTAGGCACTGCAAAAGTCAACCTGGTGAAAATCCCATCAACTGCTTCAAGCCCACGGGACACTGCTCTGGCTGCTGTGATATGCAGTGCACTGGCAACTGTGCTTTTAGCACTCCTCATCCTATGTGTTATCTATTGCAAAAGGCAATTCATGGAAAAGAAACCAACATGTAAGTTTCTCATGCTACAATTTTAATATTGCTGCCTATGTCATCTTTATTGGAGCATGTAAAAATCAGTTGGTGAGTGTGTTAATTGAAAAATACAAAGCACAAAGCTGATTAGTTGAGCCATGCCTGGGATGCTAGCTGAGTCTGGGAATGTTGACAACACTTACATGTTTAGGTTTTCTGTAAAGGAGCTTGCCCAGACAAGTTAGTATATTTTTTTGCTTCTGAGCTGCTGGAAGAAGATCCTTCACATGGACACCCAAGGAACATTTGAATCTCTTTCAAAAGACATTGTGTGAGTCAGTGCAACTGTTGCTCTGTATAACAAAGAGTAAACACCTTATTCTTTACTGATCATCTGCGTGGCATATCTTTTCTCTAGCAAGACAGCGGTTGGTTTTTGACACCTGGGACTCTGTGGACCATACAAGACTTCAAATACTTCTGAGTTTAAATTTCATTTTTCATTTTCTTTTCTTGAGGTTGGGAGTGCTCTCCCACTCTGAAAATATACATAACTGTTATTTCTAAAAGATTCCAGGTGCCCAAATAGCATTATTTCTAGAAATGTTTTTTGTGGAGGAAACAATGCAATTGAGTGAGGTTTTAGAGGAGTCAATGGCTTCAGAAACAATGTTTAGATTGTGTTCAGTCTGTGTTACCAGTCCCTGACTGAAATATACATGATGATTCTCTACTATGCAGAGAAAAATAATGATAATTGAGTTATCAAGCTGAATTGGAAAACCATTTGTCCAGTTTGAGCAGTGACACCATAGAGGAATATTGTCTGAAGCCTGGGTATTCAAATGTACCCAATGACTGCCAGTCCACACCTTTGCTATTCTTGCCTAGTCCATAGTCAAAACATTCATGACTCTGTGCCAGTTACATGATGACCAGCCAAAATTCATGTTACTGTGTGAAAACAGTTCTGTGAATCACCACTGAGATTTTTTATCGTGTCGGAAGCGACTTGAAAAACTGCAAGTCGCTTGAAAAACCGCACTTGGCCGTCTGCAGAGACATTGCCCAGGGGATGCCCGGATGTGTTACCATCCTGTGGGAGGCGTCTCTCATGCCCCTGCATCTGGAACTGACAGATGGGAGCTCACCCTGTCTTGCGGATTCGAACTGCCAGCCTTCAGGATTTAACCCATTGTGCCACCGTGGCTCTGCACTGAGATAAAGGCTAGCCAATGATCTGGGTTTCCTCTCAAACAACGGACAGTAAACTATGCCTGTTTTTTTCCCATGGCAAAAGAAGATGGAGAAAAGATTCTTAGCTGGCATTTATAAATTGTTTTCAGCTTTAAACAAGAAAGAAGTTTCCATCTGTTACTGGGAGATAATATCAGTCAGTTCTTAAAGCCATCTGAAGTGGACTGTGGACAAGAATATACATATTATAAAAAATATCGTAGAGTCTCTGGTCCAATTTACAATTGCATGTGAATGTGATTTTTTACTAGCTGTAATAAGAGAATACTGTGAACACAAGACAGTTTAACAGTATCCATCATCAATGTCTCTTTTGCTCTGCAGGGTCTATGAGGTCACAGGACGTTCACTATGAAGGCTCTGAACTGTCTTGCTTTGACAGACCACAATTCAATATGTACACTCACAGAACATGCTGCCAATGTCAACGGGACCCATCACAGATGTGTGGTAAGTACTTTATCGAAGACCTGGAAAACAAAAGATACAGCTATTCTGAATTTTTTACAGTGTTCTCTATTTCCTCCTGAGAGAAAATATTGAATATAAAAGAAACAATGAAGAAGTTTGATATTGAAATAAACATTGTTTCCCCTGAAATAATGAGAGAACTACTAGCATGTCTGAGCCCCAGGTGGCTGTTGAACTTGATGACCGAAAAGTCGGCACTTCGAATCCGGGGAGCAGGGTGAGCTCCCGCTGTTAGCCCCAATCTGCACACTTAATCATTAATACTCTCACAAAATCATAGGAACATAGAGATGGAAGAGACCACAAGGCTATACAGTCCAATCTCTTGTAATTCTACAAAAATGAACATTTATAATACGGTTGCTAGTAGTACCTTGCTGTGCTTCCATTCATTCATATATTATCTACCTTTTAACCTAAATTTCCAATGTAGTGTTCCCCTGCTACTTCACGGTTCGCTTTTCGCGGACTCGCTGTTTTGTGGTTTTTTGCTTCCCAGTTTATGAATGGTTGCTGTTGCTCAGAGCGGCATTCTAATTCCACCTCCTGGCAACGATGGAGTGTGGAAGGGGGTTTCACCCTACCCCTCAGGAGAGAGGCAGCCAATCAAGAGAGATTGCAAAGAAAAGCAGAGATGGCTAGCAAAAAAAAGGTGTGCAGTGCCTTTAAATCTCTCCTTGCTTCTGCCTCACCCTTGGAACTCAATATACAAATATAGCATCCCTACTTTGTGGATTTTCACTTTTTGCGGGTGATCCTGGAACGTAACATCCACTATAAGTGAGGAAATACTGTACTATCTTTTATCCTGTAGTCTAGCATGTTGTATTTCTAGATCTATACTATTTGTTAAAATAAATCTTAATTTTGTTTAGGTGCAGTGCATTTGATTCCATCACTGTGCTGTGACGAGACATGTAGCTTGGAACACAGTTGTCATAACTGTACTTTCCACTCTCGAGCCACACTTCATGAAAGGTATTTCAAATTATTTACTTGGTTTCCTATTATCTATTGTATATTTTAGTTTTTTAAAAAATGCTTATTGTTGGATGTTCTTATTTCAAGATAACAAAGTTAAAAATTTCTAACTTCTGAGAAATGTTTTCTGCCAGTTTCATGGGAAAGTATTCTTCATTGTGGTCACCAAGCATCATGTATAGGAGCACCCAGTGGCGCAGTGGGTTAAACCCTTGTGCCGGCAGGACTGAAGACTGACAGGTCGCAGGTTCAAATCCGGGGAGAGGCGGATGAGCTCACTCTATCAACTCCAGCTCCTCATGCGAGGACATGAGAGAAGCCTCCCACAAGGATGATAAAAACATCACATCATCCAGGCATCCCCTAGGCAATGTCCTTGCAGACGGCCAATTCTCTCACACCAGAAGCGACTTGCAGTTTCTCAAGTTGTTCCTGACACAACAAAAAAAAATCATGTATATGGTCTGTGCCACTGTGCACAGCCTTGTTTTGGAACCATCCATAGCTTAGAACAAAATGATGATGATTGTTGTTCTTTTGTTCAGCCTCTGACCTTGCATTTCTAAGGAACTGGAATGTGGGACAGAGAGCTCTCATTCTCAGGGTTTAAAATCTCCCGAATCTCTTGCTCACCTGTATTATTTATTTATTTATTTATTTATTTATTTATTTATTTATTTAGGGCTTTTATATCCCGTCCTTTCTCAACCTCCGCAGAGGGACTCAGGACAACTAACAAATCGGCACCCATGGCACCCACATCAAAACATGAATATACAATTTAACAACAATATAATAAAACAGCAATATAAGCAATATAAACAGTATAAAACCTTATGAACAATATAAAAGCAGTCTAAAAACAGACAACAAACAGTCAGCGGTCACTGATTTAAACATTATCCAGGGGCAGTCCATTCGTTCTATATAGGTCAGCACGTTAGCTAGTCAGCCTACTCTCCAAAGGCCTGATCCCATAGCCAGGATTTTACTTGTTTCTGGATGGACAAGAGGGATGCAGCTGATCTAATTTCACTTGGGAAGGAGTTCCATAGCTGAGGGGCCACCACAGAAAAGGCCCTGTCCCTTGTCCCCACCAAACGCGATTGCGACAATGGGGGGGGGGGACAGCAAGCAGGGTCTCCTCAGATGATCTTAGGGCCCTAGGTAGAGTGTAGCGGGAGATACGTTCAGATAAGTAAACTGGGCCAGAATCGTTAAGGGCTTTATAGGCCAAAGCCAGCACTTTGAATTGTGCTCGGAAGCTAATAGGCAGCCAGTAGAGCTGGCGTAAGAAGGGCGTTGTGCGCTCCCTGTACCCAGCCCCGGTGAGCAGCCTGGCTGCCAAATGTTGGACTAGTTGGAGATTCTGGGCAGTCTTCAGAGGCAACCCCACATAGAGTGCATTGCAGTAGTCTGCCTAACAGGCCCAGAATTTCCAGTGAGATCGGGTACAGGCACAATCACAAGCTGAACTACAGCAAGAAGGTCCGCTTCCATTCATGACATGGCTGCTAGTGCTTTTGGTTAGCAAATAAATAAATAAACAAGTGACCATATATGAACATGTGGGCCTGTCTTCCTTTTTTGTTTCTAATACATATCCATCCATTCTCTCCTTTGATTATTACCGTCTGATGTCTGCAAGGCTTTTCTACATGGTTTCAGCCTTCTGTGTTTACTCAGTGCTGTCATCTTGTCATCTGTATATGAACACAGATGATTCCATTGGCAAAGCAATACTCTCATCTCTCCATCTCATATGTCAATAGATAAACATTTTATTCATCTGTATATATGATGCAAGGACTACAATGAAGTCTAGGTTGCTTACCTTGCGTCATGTCTTTATTGTTAGGGATGATGTTGTAGTCTGATTGAATTGAGCTTTGGGGCTTGTATAGTAATGGGGAGAGGAACGAGCCACTAATCCACATTGTAAGGGCCTTCCCAATAAATACTTTATGCACTAGGCTCAAGTGTGGGGGACAAAATGGATAGTTAAAGCATTTTGATGTTGCAGTTTTGTAGCAGTGAAATTACATTATTTTATCACTTGAGAATATGTAAATCCCTTTGCCACTCACTCCAAGGTGGACTTTCCACCTCTTGGAAATACCATATTATATTACATAGAACAGGGTCCCCTGGAGACACAGCGGGATAAACCGCTGAGCTTCTGAAATTGCTGACCAAAAGGTTGGCGGTTCGAAGCTGAGAAGCAGGGTGAGCTCCTGTTGTTAGGTCTAGCTTCTGCCAACCTAGTAGTTCAAAAATATGCAAATGTGAGTGGATCAATAGGTACCACTTCTGCAGGAAGTTAATGGTGCTCCATGCAGTCATGCTGGCCACATAACCAAGGAGGTGTCTCCGGACAATGCCGGCCCTTCAGCTTAGAAATGGAGATGAGCTCCACTCCCCAGAGTTGGACACGACTAGACTTAATGTCGGGGGGAAATTTACTTTACTATTATGTAGAACAAACTACTTGAACTGCCTGCTGCGCCACAATCAAAATAAGATAGTTAATTCTTTTTTCAGCTTTTGATTTTCATGTTATTTTTAAGCATTGTTAAAATTGACTTTTATTTCTTGCAGAGGTTCAAGTTCAGTTGGGGAAATGATTCCAGCCTTCCTTGGTTCTCTGTCACATTCTGCCTGTGGAGATCTTTCAGATGCTTGGCCCCTGATCCAAAAGCCAACTTGTTGTGATAGCATTTCTTCCTGTGAATCATATCCTGAGCTAATAGGAGACGATGAAAATTCCTTCAGCCTAGAGACTGAAAAAACAGCCATTGTGGATTCTGATCATGAACAGGATCTAACAGTATTAACAACTGCAAAGTCTCATTTTGGAAGCCTGACAGAAGCAACTGAACTTCCTAAAAAGACTTATTGTATCACAACTTCATTGAGCCACTTTATGGCTGCCGAACCACTGTCAACAAGAGAGCATGACAGAACAGTTAGCAGTTCAACAAACTGATGAACAGGTAAGAAAGCAATTAATAGTTGTTTGGGAGACAAGAGTATCAAGCACTTTCTCAGAATGTATCAGTGTCTCAATTACTTATTCTCGCTCAGTGTAAGATTTTCACAAATTGAAACAAACTCTTGATGCCCTCTTCGAAAGCTCATTTCTTGATATTTCTGTGCTAATTCAATGCTCTAACGCAGTGGTTCTCAACCTGTGAGTCCCCAGATGTTTTAGCCTTCAATTCCCTGAAATCCTAACAGCTGATAAACTGGCTGGAATTTCTGGGAGTTGTAGGCCAAAACACTGGGGACCCACAGGCTGAGAACCACTGCTCTAACCAATACTTTCAGCCCAATTAGCAGTGAATACAAGATCACAAGATATAGGAAAGAGATAATAGCAACTTCTGTTATTCTAAGGTTTGGGATCATCATTTCTAGTGCCAGTTCAGGATAAGTGTTTGTAGCACAACAGGCGATTGTTTTCCAAACATTTAAGGTGCAAAGTTGCCTTACTTTGGTTTATGGGATTTAATGCAGAAGACATCACCCTTTATGTAGGTGTGGTTCAAGGAGGGAAATCACCTTGGGCCTGAATGAAACATGGTCCATGACCAAGAGCTCAACCTGAAATGTCATATTGCATTCTCTTATCTATCCCACTTCCATTTTTGCTTTGGGGCTGGAGTGGTGAGTGACTGATGCATTTTGCAGTAATTTAAAGCAGATTGAGAGTGAAAACTCTCTGGAAAAATAAAATTTAAACATTTAGGGTGAATTTGACGATTTGGAGGCTTCAAGGCCGTCATAGGCCATACGCTTAAGATTGGGTTGTATTTCCTCACCCTGGGTTCACACATTTGTCTGCTGTCTGGAACCTCAGCTTGCAAGTGATTCTGGTTTTAGAAAGTAGCATTTCTCTACTATTTAATTAGTAGAGATAGCTCAGAATACAGTTCTTGTTTCACATATCAAACGAATCTTTTATAACATAATTATTTGAAAGTATTTGGTCTCATTTTCAAATCTGTCTAATTTTAATTGTCTGTTCATACTGTTATTGTTCCATTGATATGTTAACTGACCCAGCCTTGCTCTACTATTCCACAAGACCCAAAATAACAACTATTGGTCCTGGAGAAGGCCAGGTGTGTGTGTGTGTGTGTGTGTATTGCACAAGGTCCTGAATCTGGAGTATGGTCCCCAGAAAAATCTACAGGTAAAACACGTGCCTGGCAGTTTATGGTCTGTCAAGAAACGTCTGGGCCCAAGCTGTAGAGAGCTTTTATAGACCATAACCAGCACTGGCTATGTCTTATAAAATCTTATTTGGCTTAGGTCCAGACGGTCTGAAAGATCGTATCACCCTCTATGGGTTTGCCAGCATCTTAGGATCCTCAAGGGAGGGCTTCCTCTGAGTCCGGGGCCATCTGGCTCAGGACATGGGAACGGAGTCTTGCAGACTAAGCTGCCCCCAGGCTCTCCTTTCACCAGCCAGCAAAGATCTTTTTACTCAAATAGGCATTTAATGATTAATTGGTTGCAGGGAACCTTTTTATGGTATAAATGTGATAAATTTTAACTCAATTTTTAGGTTTTTAAATGCATTTATACTTTCTGAAATGTTAAGGGTATTTGAATTGATGGATTCAGTTTTAACTGTCATTTATCCCCTTTTTAGCTTACATTATTTTAGACATTAGTAAGCTTTCTTGGGTTCCATCTTGGATGGCATGATAAGAATGTTTTGTGCCTTTGGCGGTTTATTTTACTTCAGGGCTCCCCCCCCCCCCCCCAAAAAAAAAACCCATGAAATTTTCTAGGCAGAAGCCTAGATTTGGGCCACCTGCCCACACACACTTTCATACGGAAAACAGTATAGTATTACCACAGTATAGTATATACCCCCCCCCCCCTGCATGAAAAAAATCCTGAAATTCAGAAACATGTCACGGTAGCTGCCATATTCTTGATTAGGTGTCTCAGTAGAGCAGTGGTTCCCAACTTTTTCTTGACCAGGGACCACTGTCTAACATTAGTACCAAACAGGTTACAAATTAGTTTTTGATCAACTTTAGATTCGGTTGGGTTATTTGGGGTGCAGATTCAGAAAATTGCATTGGAGAGACCAGATCAGCTGTAGTTTTTGATACAGAACATGTGCCATCCAGTAGTTGCCAGAAAACCACATTTGATGATTTAGAGCTGATATGGTAATAGTTATCTTTTGTGGGTAGTTAGCCCCTCCTCTCCCAACATCCCCATTGACTTGACACTATAGGGTTTTGTGATGCCAGTTGCTCTCATTGCCACATGGTCTTGAGGCAACAGCGTAGTAATGGTGAGGTCCCAACCATATTTTCGTTCTTGTGGTCCACGGACCACAGGGTGAGAACCACTGCAATACAGCACGAGGAAAATTGGAAGTATTCTTTACATCCCTAGAAAGCAGTAGGGAAACCTAGATTATTTATTTATTTATTTAAAGCATTTATAACCCATCCTTCCCAACCTCAGAGGAGGGACTCAGAACGGCTGCCATCTGACAACAATTCAATGCCATACAATGTAATCACATACTAAAACAACCATACACAGTAAAATAATTATAAATATGCATTAAAAACAATTCACCAAGTTAAAAACATCATCCAACTCAATCCAAAATTGTGGTCCAATCAAATTTTTGTCTTCACCAGTGCAATCCATCTAATCTGCAAACACCTGATTCCTTAGCCAGGATTTCAGTTTCTTCCAGAAGATCAGGAGGGAGGGGGGAAGATTTAACCCTAATTGGGGAGAGAGTTCAACAGCCGGGGGGCCACCACAGAGAAGACCCTGTCTCTCATCCCCACCAAAGATAAAAGCCAACATTGGTGGTGTAATCAGAAGGCTATGATATTTAAGTATAAACAGGAGATTATTATTTTCAATAACTGCATGGGAAAGTCTGATAATATTTTATTTTCAGGTTTTTCCAATGGAAATAAATATTCTTTTCTGTAATAAATGTATACTTGGTATATTAAAAGAAAAACCTTTTGGTTAGAATGGCAAAAATGAAAAACAAGAGCATCTTTTTATAATAGCAGCTACAGTAACGTTTTGAACATGGGTTCTCCTGCAATTGACTAACACCTGCTCCATTGCTCTCTCTCTCTCTCTCTCTCTCTTTTAAAGGAATCTAAAGGACGCTCCTTGGCAACCCATCAACTGAATGCTTCCCTCCATGCCTCTCCTCTAATGCTTGTGAATGGAATGTAGCCTGGATCTCGATGTTACAAGGTTTCAGAAACAGCTGAAATAAACTGGCAGCATTTCAAAGCTCCTGGGCAGTTGTGTTTGAGGCACAGCAGCTGTATGGAAAACTTCAAGGAGAAGCCTGGTAAAAGGCCAAAGGCCTTTCCATGCTTCTCCCTCTCCCTCTCTCCCTCATTCTTTCTCTCTCATAAACAGGAGGATTCTGTGTGTCTCATTGACTCACAAAGTTTAGACTAGTCTTGCAGCTAAGAAGATTATGTAAATAGAACAAGCAAGAGAATAGTATGGTTGTATTGTGTATGGCTGCTCACAGCAGCAGATGTGTGTTGAGGGGTGCCTGTTATTTCTTGGCAAAAGGAAGCATGTAATAAGACTTTCAACAAGCTGTGCAGATTCGATGTAGAATGTGTCATAAATCTCATACTGCAGAGAATCCTTTTTTAAAAAATGAATGTTTTTATGCTTCCATACATTAGTTGATTGTGAATTGTAAACTATGATATCTGACATTTGCCATCCTATATGTATAAGTGTTTGCCGGAAGTGCTATCAGAATTGCGAATGTGCTTTTTCTAGCTCGATTCTGGGTATATTTACACAGAATTGTGTCCCAGCTGTATCAGTGATCAGGTAAACGTACATAGTATTACAGCGCTAATGTGGTAGCAACTTTCCACCACTGATATTTTCCCCTTCCTAAATATACTAACATCAGCTTTCAAATAAAATATTTGCATTTATAAAATAGCACCACTGGCATTATCTACCTAAAACTAAGCACATAGAGGTGCCAGTTATTTATTTATCTAGTTGTGTGGAACTCCTAAAATATCAATAAATACTCATTGTGTCTAAACTTATACCCGATGTTTTTAGGTTTAAAGTACAGGATGAGATCGATTCAAAGATAATGAAGCTGGTGGGGAAAATACAGTATATACCAGGTATGGGCAAACTGCGGCCCTTTGGACTCTTCTCTCAGGCCCCTCTCTGCCTCAGTCCTCCTCTGACGCAGTGGCCCTCTGTGCCCCCAGGCTGAGAGGAGAGCCAGGGCAAAGACATGGTGCTGGTGAGCACTTTCCAGAGAGTTCTCACCAGCACCTTGTTTCTCCTTCTCCTCTAAGCCTCTGGACTCAGAGACGAAGCAGGGAGAAACATTGCACTGGTGAGTGCTCCCTCCAACGCCATGTCTTTCCTTCTCTTCTGAGCCTTGGAAAGGTGGGCTTTCCCTGGACTCAGAGGAGAAGTGGGGGAGAAACATGGCACTGGAGAAAGGGTTATCACCAGCTCCATGTTTCTCCTCCTCTGAGGCTTGGGAAGGCAGCGCACCTTGCCCGGAGTTAGAGGAGAAGCAGGGGAGAAACATGGTGCTGGAGAATGGGTTCTCACCAGCTTCGTGTTTCTCCTTCTCTGAGGCTTGGGAAGGCAGTGCGCCTTTCCTGGACTTAGAGAAGCAAGGGAGGAACACAGCGCTGGCAAGAATGTTCTTGCGAGGGCCATTTGCAACCCCACCCCACCCACTCCTGTCCCAACCCCACTCTCTCCCTCCTCAACCTTGCCTTCTCTCTCCCCCATCCCTTCCAGCCCAGCCCCTTCCGGCCCCACCCGCACTCCCTCCTGGCCCAATCCTTGCAGCCACGCCCAGAAGGCGGACCAAGGGCAAAAAAAGTTTGCCCATGCCTAGTATATACTCATGTTTGAATCAACCTCATATGTAAGTTAAGAGCAGGTTTTGGAACCAAAATTATGGATTTTGATATGATCTGTGAATAAGTGCAGGGCTAATCCATGGAAAAGCAAAGCACCAATGTTGCCTCAAGAGCCAGCTTCTCCTGGTTCCATCGCCATTTTTTTCACTAAATATCTCAGAAGCAGTCGCATTTAGGGTTTCTTTCACATTGAAAAGATACACTTATCTTCATGATGTAGGTGAAAAAATCACATGATTTCAATATCACCACCCCTGCACCAGTTGCTGTTTTGAGCTTAGGAGAGAAAAAAGAAACTGCATGTTTCTTTCAAGAAAACCAATTTCTCACCCACGAATACCCCCAGTGAAGAGGAATAGATGAAATTAGAAAGAAACCTTCAGGGAAAGACACAGGAAACACACACACACACACACAAACCCTTTAACTGAACCATAAATCAGACGAACTATCCCTCAACAATGGCCCACAAGAACAATTCCCAGAACCCAGATACAGTCCAACTACCTTCAGAGGAGCTATGTATACAGTTGCACTGCTATACATTATACTGAATGACAAGTATATTCCATTTACATAATTAAGCAATTTAGGACTGCACTTCTATGCGCACTTACTTTGGAGGCAAGATGTCATGAATTGACTAGTTTTATTTCATGCAAACATATATCAGATCAGGCTACAATGTCAGAAAACTGTTGTTACAGAACTCATGCTGTTTTTATACAGTAGGGGAAAAACAAGCAAATAACATGGACATTTTTGTATGAAGAATTCTATATTTGTGTTAACCTTGTAAATAAAAATAATCCAACATGCATTTCAGTATTCTGCAAAACAGTTGATAGAATAGAGACTACTGTTTACTTTTTGAAAACTTCTTTCAAAGTCATTTTGTTCCGTGTTTGTTTCCTAAAGGCACATGTTTTGTCTTGGAATTTACACTTTGTATAATTGAGCTTCTCCACTCGCCATGGTTAAGATCAAATGTTAAAAATGAAGCAAGGATAGTGTTTTTAAAATGTGTATATTATGTAAATAAAGTTTACAGAATGTTTGATTTAACCAAATTGGACTTGATTATGTTGCCTATGGCAAGCAATGGTGTATATGCCAAGAGAAAACATACACAGCCATTCTTAAACAAAAACATTTTTTCACTATTTTATATGCAGTCATTCAAGAATATTTGTGCATGTGTGTGGAAATTACAACAGTGTGTACATGTTTATTTTTTATATTTGTTAATAAATAGATATTAAAATATCATTGGTGTTTGTGTATTTTATAATGTAAATAATTATGGGATTCTTTGAACAAGCTGTTTTAACATAGAATATTTTATTTTAAATGTACATCACACACTTCCTTGTGTGTGTGTGTATTTATATTCCATCTTTTCCAATTTATGCACAGAATAAGATTGATAAAACCCTGGGTAAGATAAGTAAATGGAAAAGTATGTGTCTGTGGGGGAGCTCAGAAGGGCTGAACAATGGGATTGCCTTCATTAAAGACAAGAGAAAATGCGTCATGGGACAAACATGATATGCGGTTATGTGTTCACTCATCAAAGGCACGCCAGAAGAGCCAGGTTTTTAGGTCTTTCTTAAAGGCTACCAGGATGGGGGCTTGCCTAATCTCACTAGGTAGTGAGTTCCAAAGCCGAGGGGCCACAACAGAGAAGGCTGTCTCCCTCGTCCCCACAAGTTGTACTTGTGATGGAGGTGGGAGCGAGAGAAGGGCCTCCCCCGAGGATCGAAGAAATCGTGCAGGATTGTAAAAGGAAATGCAGTCACGAAGGTAGCTGGATCCCAAACTGTTCAGGGCTTTGTCCCCCATCCTCCCTTTTTTCTTTTCTTCCCTCCTTCCCTTCCCCTAAAGCACCAATACGTATGTTTATTATTATGTATAAAAACCCTCAATAAAAATATTTTAAAAATGCAAAACTAAATATGTGGAATATGTGGTACCTCTGTGGACTGAACCAGAAGCAAGCATCCCTCCCCTACCGTCACTCAAGGATTCCAGCAATACTACTACAGTCCAGCTTCTCAACCCTCTTTTCAACCCAACTACCCTTCCCCTTCTCCATCCACGCACCCCCTTATCTATCCAACTTCCCACTTTCCTATAAGCTATATTGTTCCTCCTCTATCCATGTTATATTATGAAAATGCACAATACGGATATGTGGAATACTAACCAAGGAATGCCATCTCAGCAGCCTTGTCCTCCTGGTCCATACCCTGGACCTTATCCTGGGCCAGGCATGCAGCCTGGTCAGCATCCTCTACCCACTGGATACCCTGGCCCATATGGGCACCCTCCTCAAGGGTCACATCACCATGGGCACCATCCTCCTCCACCTGGTCCACCTGGAATGCTCCCAGAAGGATCTGGATGCCCTCCAACTCAGCCACCAGGTTGTCACTCTCCTGGAAGTCATCATGGGCATCACAAGAAGCACAAGAAGCATAAGCATGGTCATGGTCATGGTCATGTCCATGGCCATCATGGCAAAAAGCATGGAAGCGACTCCAGCAGTAGCAGCTCCAATTCAGACTGAAGATGCCCTTTCTTGCTCTCTGGTGGATCCCAGCTTTCAAGCCCTTTCCAGCACTTAAGGATAAAATTAAAATTACTTTAGATCCTTTCTGGCACATTGAAAAAAAATGCAATTCTAAATGTTACACTTCCCTATCAGTTTTCATACTTTGACACAGTATTTTTCACTTTGGAAATGTGAAGTTTCCACACTAGATTAAATGCAAGCAGAATAATTACTAAGCTGTCTTGTCATATGCATCACCCCATCGGTGAAACACTTAATGTTCAAGATGGGTTCTGCATAGTTTAAATTTCTCCTTTGTTTAGAGTAGTTTGAGGGTTATAGCTAAGCAAGCCACAAAGTCCCCGCAAGCAATATCTCCCATGAATTAATTTAATCTTCTCTCTCTCTCCAACCCCTGCTTCTCTGAGCCCTGTGACGGGTTTAGATTACTACCTGAAGCACATTCCAATTGAGTTACTGATCTTTTTAGAAGAAAGCCAAAAACAAAGACCTCTTATTAGAGCCAGTGTGCACCCTTTACATGAGAATGTGACTGGTGTACTTGCAGAACAAAGGAGGACAAAGCACAGTCTGTGTTAGCAGGGTGCAATGTAATCCATCCTTGATTTCGGCGTGAGTGCTGGCAAACCATCCTTGGCCTTTGCAACTGCACAGAGGCTCTTTTAAGTGTGCCTGATAATGCAGTCCCTTCCATGGAATCCCATGCTCGCAGGTGGATTTGCCTGCAGCCCTGCTGTTTTCCACATCAGCACTAAATGATGTGATTAGAAGAAATGTGCTGTAATAGTGTAGGAGGCAGGAAAGGCGAGCTAATTGAGACCTCACTAAAAAAAAAAGAATAGAACAATGTATCCTATATATATATATATCTGTGTGTGTGTGTGTGTGTGTGTGTGTGTGTGTGTGTGTGTATATATAATATGATTTACCTATAATTTTATTTTGACCACTAAAAATAAAATGGCTGCTCAGCCAGGATGGAGGAATAGACAACTAAAACATTCCCAACAAATAACTTGCCAGTGCAATGGGACTGAAGGATTGTGCCGGCAGGACTGAAGACCGACATGTCAGAGGTTCGAATTCGGGGAAAGCATGGATGAGCTCCCTCTGTCAGCTCCAGCTCCCCATGCGGGGACATGAGAGAAACCTCCCACAAGGATGGTAAAACATCAAAAACATCTGGGCATCCCCTGGGCAATGTCCTTGCAGATGGACAATTCTCTCACACCAGAAGCAACTTGCAGTTTCTCAAGTCGCTCCTGAAATGGAAAAAAAAAGCCTTCATTTAAAGATCCAAAGAAGGAGACACCACTCCTTTCCAAAGCAGCCTGTGTTCCAGTAAAACCTCTTTCCTTGTGATTTGAATCAATTGGTTTGTGTTCTAATCTTTGAAGGAGGAGAGAGCAAGCTTGCTCCATCCCATATATGACGCTCATTGAAATATGTAAAAATAGCTATCAGATCATCTCTGAGTCATCTTTTCTCCATGCGAAATAACTTTACACGTATAATTTAAAGAACTATCTAGTGAGCAAATGTTGTGTGTCTTCAAGTCATTTCTGATTTATCGTACCCTTAATGCAAACCTATCAAGGTTTTGTGGGACTCGGAGTTTGACTAGCTTTGGATCAGCCAGTGGCGATTCCAATCCTAGTCCCAAGAGTTGTAGTCCAATATCAGGGAACATCTGTGAAAAGTCCCCACTTTCTGCAGTAAGAAACATGTCCAGTGTGGAACACATCTCACCACACTAAAACAGTGGATGTGGCTCTTAATGAGACATGCTGCATTATCTGCACCCTACACCACTGGAGAAATTACACACTTTGCTGGTATTGCATCACCTGACATCTGCCGGAAAGTAGCAGCCAATAATGAAAGGACCAAGATAGTGACATCTCAGGCCCACCCCCTGTTCGGATATCAACCATCAAATGGTTTTCTAAGATCTACAGAGATACTTAGAGATACTCAGCAAGCAAGAGTCCAAAAGTGGCAAGCTAAAACCTGGAACCTCAACCCATGGCTAATAGCAAATGAGAGACTTCCTCCTGGGCACATAGAACACTGGGCGACTTGGAAGGCACTGAACAGACCGCGCTCTGGCACCACAAGATGCAGAGCCAACCTTAAGAAATGGTGCCACAAAGTGGAGTCCACGACATGTGAGTGTGGAGGAGAGCAAACCACAAACCACCTACTACAATGCAGTCTGAGCCCTGCCACATGCACAATGGAGGACCTCCTTATAGCAACACCAGAGGCACTCCAAGTGGCCAGCTACTAGTCAAAGGACATTTGATATAATGCCAAGTTTTTAAACTTTGTGTTTTTAAAAATACATTACAATCGTACCCTTGGTTCACTCTTGATATGATAAATAAAATAAATAGTAAGAAACATGGGGTTCTACAACCAGATCAGATGGAATTTTAACTGACAGAAGGAGCCCCTGGTGATGCAATGGGGAGCGGTGTGAGCTCCCGTCTGTCAGCTCCAACTTCCCATGTGGAGCATTAGAGAAGACTCCCACAGGATGGTAAAACATTGGGCATTCTCTGGGCAACGTCCTTGCAGATGGCCAACTCTCTCACACCAGAAGCAACATGCAGTTTTTCAAGTTGCTCCTGACATGAAAAAAAAACCTGATAGAAGAAAACTTTACATTGAGAGAGAATGAAAAAGAAAATGCATTTCCCCAAAAGGCACAGACAAAAATACCAAGTAGTATGATCATTTATACATGGGGAGGAAAACGTAAATAGTCACAATAATATGAAAAATTACATTATAAGGGAAGAATGTGACCAAATGACCTGTCTGCCCGCTGCTCAGGCCGCATCTACACTGCCATGTGATGCAGTTTTTAACTGCATTATACAGTCAATGTAGATGGGGCCTCCGTCTTCTCATTCAGGCTCTAAATTGAAGCCTCAAAGCTCCAGCACTCTTCTCTGTGTTCTTTATATTTACACTGGTCTTGGACTGGAAGCAAAACAGGATATCTTCAAATAGGACTATTTTCAGTGTAATGCAGCAATGGGCACCATCTCAGGAACTGGGAGCCAGTAAATCATTTTTTGTTTGTGAAAGAGGGTAATCCGGCCCTTTAAGAAAATCTTCCTGTCAAAATAACATATAAATGTTCATCTGTTCTGATCAGAGGTTCTAAAGTAGCAGCCGGATATTTTTGCACCATTTTTTGCAAGGGGAAAGTTAAATCGAAGGGACAGAGTGTTGTTCACCCCAAACGTCACCTATAGCCATCTCCTAGCTAGTTCCTTTTGGTCTTCATAGAATCATAGAGTTGGAAGAGACGTCTTGGGCCATCCAGTCCAACTCCCTGCTAAGAAGCAGGAAAATTGCATTCAAAGCACCCCCAACAGATAGCCACCCAGCTTCTGTTTGAAAACCTCCAAATAAGGAGTCTCCACCACACTCCTGGGCAGATAGTTCCATTGGGTTGTTGTAAGTTTTTTGGGCTGTATGGCCATGTTCTAGAAGCATTCTCTCCTGATGTTTCAGCTGCATCTCTGTCAAGCATCCTCAGAGGTTGTGAGGTCTGTTGGAAACTAGGAAAATTGGGTTTATATATCTGTGGAATGTCCAGGGTTGGAGAAAGAACTCTTGTGTGTTGGAGTTAGGTGTGAATGTTTCAAGTGGCCACAGTGATTAGCATTTGATGTCCTGACAGTTTTTAGGTGTGACTTGTTACTACCTGGGAAATTCCTTTGTGGAGAGGTGATTAGGTGTTCCTGATTGTTTCTTGTCTGGAGTTCCCCTGTGTTTGAGTTTTGTTTTTTATTTATTGTTATAATTTCCATTGCTGAATAGCTCTAAAAGTCAGGAAGTTCTTCCTCTTGTTCAGGTGGAATCTCCTTTTCCTGTAGTTTGAAGTCATTGTTCCGTATTCTAGTCTCCAGGGCAGCAGAAAACAAGCCTGTGCCCTCCTCCCTATGACTTCCCCTCACATATTTATACATGTCCATCATGTCTCCTCTCAGCCTTCTCTTCTTCAGGCTAAACATGTCCAGGTCTTTAAGCTGCTCCTCATAGGGCTTGTTCTCCAGACCCTTGATCATTAGAGTCGCCCTCCTCTGGACACATTACAGCTTGTCAACATCTCCCTTCAATTACGGTGTTCAGAACTGGACACAGTATTCCAGGCGTGGTTCAAGTTGTTTCCAATTTATGGTGACTCTATGATGGCTCTATGAAGGGATTTTCTAGGCTTAGAGTATGTGATGTGCTGAAAGTCACCCAGTGGGTGTACATGGTTGAGCAAGGAGTTGAACCCTGATCTCCACAGCCATAGTCCAAAACCCAAACCAATATGCCACTCTGACTCTCACAGTGCTAAGCATCCTAGCACAAAATGCTTTTTCTTCCAGCTGCGCCCGTTCCTTGGGAAGTCTGATCTGGCCACAGTGGTCCACGCCCTTGTTACATCCCGAACAGATTACTGCAATGCACTCTACGTGGGGTTGCCTTTGAAGACTGTTTGGAAACTTCAATTAGTCCAACGGGCGGCAGCCAGATTAATCACTGGAGCGTCATACAGGGAGCACACCACTCCTCTGTTACGTCAGCTCCACTGGCTGCCGATCCAGTTCCGAGCACAATTCAAAGTGCTGGTTTTGACCTTTAAAACCCTCTACGGCTCCGGTCCAGTTTACTTGTCCGAACGTATCTCCTTCTATGTCCCACCAAGGAGTTTAAGATCTTCTGGGGAGGCCCGGCTCTCGGCCCCACTTTTATCACAAGTGAGGCTGGTGGGGACGAGAGACAGGGCCTTCTCAGTGGTGGCCCCTCGCCTGTGGAATTCACTCCCCGGGGAAATTAGGTTGTCAACATCCCTCCTCTCCTTCAGGAGAAAGCTGAAGACATGGATATGGGACCAGGCATTTGGGTAGTCTGGCAGGGTAACATGGTAATGATGACTAGAGTTGGAAAGGACTATGGCAATGCTAAACGGATTGACGGATTTTAGAACACGATGAACACAGGCTTTAGAGCGGTTTTTAGTTGATATTGTATTGTGTTATATTGTATTGTATTAATTGTCTGTTTTTAATCTATTGTGTTTTGCTATTGCATTTTATTGTAATTGTGGGCATCGAATTGTGCCGGATGTAAGCCGCCTTGAGTCCCCCCTAGGGGGTGAGAAAGGCGGGGTATAAATGACCGAAATAAATAAATAAATAAATAAATAAATAAATAAATAAATTCCATTTTTTTTCAAAGTCAAAATCATTTATCACTTCTCATTCTCAGTATTAGGATATACTGCCCTTCTACTTTTGCACATTCTCCTCCTGTCCAACAGGCAAACAATTCATATTTAAATCCAAACAGTCCCCTTCTGATAAATGTCTGACCTCAATATAAAGGCTCAGAGAGAAATTCTCTCTGATTTCAAGAGTATTCAATCCAATCAGAATTCAAAGGGATGAGAACAGAGATAGCTTTAGATGTGACTGAGCTGATTAGTGTCAAGGCATCAAAAAAGGCAAGTTCAAAGGCATCCTCTGTGCAGGAGCCTGTGTTAGAAAGGATGTTTTTAAAAGCCCAGGAAAGCAAGCTCCTAGCCTTCACCAGGCAGAGAAAAGCGGGATTAGAGACCCTTGCTGTTCTTTGAACCTCATAAAAGTCATGCTGGGAAACAAAGTGAGGCAGGATACAACAGGATTTCAAGCTAAAAACTGTTAATATGTTGATTTTATTTCACCTGCAGCTTTTAAAATTAATTAATCTATAAATACATTATAAGTGGCATTAGCCTCCCAGTCCTGAGATGCTCATATGCAGGATAATCTTATGCCATGAATGAAAGAGTGAATGGGGAAGCAATGTGAGATGGTCATACATAGGATATGTGGACATGTCCTTCCGTCATCATCTTGAAATGTATGCACTGAAGAAAGAAGTGTACAGGTTTCTCTACTCTACCCACACTAAACAGTTGTGTTAATATATCTTGTGCCTATAGACCAATAGTTTTTAACCTGTGAGCCATGGACCACCAGTGGGCAGTGAGAACGAAAATTTGGTCCTTGAAACTCCTTCTTCTTTATTTTATTTTATTTCTGCTCCTTTTGCACCGCCTGTCAGTCCTTCCCTGTTGCTGACCATGACATATGTTCTGTAACAGAAACTAGAGCTGATATGATCTATCCAATGCAATTTTCTGAATCAGCACCCCAAACCGAATCTAAAGTTGGCCACAAACTGATTCATAACCCTTTTGGTGCTAATGTTAGAGAGTGGTCCCTGGTCAAGTCGTCCCTGGTCAAAGTGGTCCCTGGTAAAAAAAAAAAAAGGTTGAGGACCACTGCTGTAGACATCTCTTTTCCTCTGATGGAAAGGCTTAAGTTGATCACATAACACAACAATTGTATGTTTGTTTGAAGCAGATTCAGAAATTAAAATACAACACCTAGTGTATCAAAAATCTAACTGTATCTAAATAAATGTTCCTCTGCTCTCCCACTATGATAAACCAGAGTCTAGACAGAATGGGAGCCCCAAGTTCTTACATATAGTTTGCCAAGGTTGGCAAATAATTTCTTTAAATCATATGCTTTGGGGAAAATTCCATGAAGTTAGCAAACAAGATAGAAGCCAAAGCCAGGCATCTAGGTATCAGTCATATGCAACCTACACTGTGTAACCTTCACAATGTCAGCTTGTTCTTTTGGAAGAATTTCCTTAGCACCAGGATACACCGATAACAGAATGTTCCCCTTCTCGGTGTTTATTCAGATGTAAAGCGGCTGTCAGAAAGGTTTTTGCTAAGGATTTCGCACACTTGATTGGGGGTTTTTAAGCAGAAGGCAGTGTTCTGAAGGGTAAGGGTTTATCAAGAGATACCCCAAAACTGGTGTTACAGAGAAAATTGGGCAAGAAGCATAACAACAGAACAGAAAGAGGAGGGAAAACACTTAGGTTAAAGGGGGAATCTGATAGCCATGTTTAAATATTTTAAATATTGATGCTGCTTCATAGACTAAGACAGGGCTTCTTAACCTTTTAAGACACCCTTTTAGTCCAAGACATTTTAGCATGATCCTGGGTATATTAGTATATTTGTTGTTGTTTATTCATTCAGTCACTTCCAACCTCATGGACCAGCCCACGCCAGAGCTCCCTGTCGGTCATCACCACCCCCAGCTCCTTCAGAGTCAAACCAGTCACTTCAAGGATACCATCCATCCATCTTGCCCTTGGTCAGCCTCTCTTCCTTTTTCCTTCCTTTTTCCCCAGCATCATTGTCTTCTCCAAGCTTTCCTGTCTTCTCATTATGTGGCTAAAGTACTTCATCTTTGCCTATAATATCCTTCCCTCCAGTGAGCAGTCAGGCATTATTTCCTGGAGGATGGACTGGTTTGATCTCGCAGTCCAAAGCACTCTCAGAATTTTCCTCCAGCACCACAGTTCAAAGTATCTATCTTCCTTCACTCAGCCTTCCTTATGGTCCAGCTCTCGCATCCATAGGTTACTCCAGGGAATACCGTTGCTTTAACTATGCGGATCTTTGTTGCCAGTGTCATGTCTCTACTCTTCATTATTTTATCAAGATTGGTCATTGCTCTCCTCCCAAGAAGTAAACACCTTCTGATTTCCTGGCTGCAGTTTGTGTCTGCAGTAATCTTTGTGCCTAGAAATACAAAGTCTGTCACTCCACATTTTCTCCCTCTATTTGCCAGATACCAATCAGTCTGGCTGCTATAATCTTGTTTTTTTTTATGTTTAACTGCAACCCAGCTTTTGCATTTGCTTCTAAGTATAAAATCAAACATTTACTGATAATGAATTAGCATTTGTAAGACTTACTAAACAGCCTGATTTTTCATTCTATGATGTACACCCGGTACATTTTCTGCAGAGTTCAGTGTAAACATTGCTCAACAGATTCATGCGAAGTTAAACCAGCCACTGTTGCCAAATTTCTCAAGACCCCAACATTGAGCTAATGGGACCCTATTTAGGATTTGGGTCCCACAGTTTAAGAAGCAGTAGACTAGCCACCTCATCAGATGGACAGCTGCAGAAGAAGGTGGCAGTCCGCTTCGTCACGAGGCATGGGGAATCCGGTGTCCCACACCTCACATTGTTCACATCATCCAGCTTCCAGGGAGGGTGATCCCATGGGGGGAAGCATGGAGCGTGCATGGTGAATTAGGCTCCCCCCCCCCCGTAAGTTGTGCCCCTTAGTCCCACAGAGCTGGCACAACATTGTTTGATGGGAGCTGGTCAGCTCCATGGGTGATCGGGGCTGTTTGCTACTGAATCTAACCCWGTATGGTGAGGTTGCAAGACATAGAGAAATGGATTCAAATTGCAGGAGAGGAAAATACACCTAAACATTAGGAAGAACATCCTGATGGCAAGAGCTGTTCAATAATGGAGTGTGGTGGAGTCCTCTTCTCTGGAGGTTTCCAAACAGACTGTTGAGAGTGCTTTGACTGTATTTTCCTTCATGGTAGGGGTTGAGCTGGATGATCCTTGAGGTCTCTTCTAACTCTTGTTATTCCAAATCCCATCACATGTATTAGTCTCTGCTCCACTAACTGCAGAGGAGGAGTGAAAGATTAGTAATTCAAAGCTTTTAAGCATGGATGAGTATGAGGAAGCATGTGATGTTGGCCTGTAAACTTTCCACCTTCCAGCATTAATGGCCTACAGTGTTGGAATGGAAGGAGGAAGGAAAGAGAGAAGGAAAGAAAGACTAAAGGGAAGGAAGGAAGAAAGGAAGGAGGGAGGGAGGGTAAAGAGAGCAAGGGAAGGATGAAGGAAAGAGGGAAGAAAGGAAGCATGAAAGGGTGGAAGGGAAGGAAGGAGGTAGAGAGGGAGAAATACGGAGGTAAGGAAAGAAGGGAGGGAGGGAAGGAGGAAGCAAAGAGAGAAGGAAGGATTGGGTTGTGTGAGAGAGGAGGGCCTGAGAGAAGAGCCCAAGGGGTTTGCCCATACCTGATCTACACCGTAGAATGAATGCAATTTGACACCATTTCAACTGCCATGGCTCAAAACTATGGCAATCTGGGAGTTGTAGTTTTACAAGCTCTTTGGCCTTTTTTGCCAAGTAGTGCTGCTGTCTCCCCAAACTACAACTCTTATGAGTCCATAGCATTAAGCTATTCAACACTGTTGATGTACCCTAAAAAATGCCCAGCACATCCCATCCTTTTTGGGATTGTGGGATTTATATTATGTATATAAAGATCTGTTCATTGCGAAATATTCTGGTTTAAACCTCTTCCTGACATGGTAGCATTTTGCATGTTGCTAGACTTACATATGGAGTCCTACATCTGCATTCTGCCCGAGATGGACAATATCATATACTTTTTCTAATCATTAGGCCATCTCTCTTCCAGAGCACTTGGAAAAGAAACATTCCAGAAGTAAATCTGTCTGCCAGATGAAGTTTCCAAAGAGAGAACTTCGTTGATCAAAGCTTATTCCATTTAGAGCCAGCTGTCTTCATTATCCCCAGGTCAAAAATGTTTTTTTCCCTTCCCAGCCACACACCTCCACTTACAGTAAGTGGTGAGGATTTAAAAAGAAAAGAAGAAAAACTGGAGAAAAAGGTCAGTTGCAATCCAAATGGCATTTTTGACCCAAAAAAAAAGTTAAAACATGTTACCTTTTTCGGCAAGACAAAAGCATGCAGGGCGGATTACTCAGATTCAGAAAAATGAGGTGTAATTGTACCCCGAGGCTTGGAAATCCCATATGATACTGTAGTGCACACAGTTTGCTCTTACCAGAAACACCCAGTTTCATTTGTCTCTACAAATAACTACTTTGCTGAACATCACTATGAAAAATGACTTCTAGAATCTACTAAGTGGTTGAGTTTGTGGTTGTTTTTTTTTGTCTTATCTGTTATATATATTTTTGTGTTGAACCAAGATGGTCAAACAGGATTCCTTCATTTGCACATTGATTGCACAATTTCTATATTATCTGTATTATTTAGAAATGAATCCCATGAAGTCCTTTTCTATATTAAAACTAAAGGCACACCTAAGTGGTAGTAACATAGTAGTTAAAATGTTATGTGTGTGTTATAACTTTGCTGCATTCTGCCCAAGATTTTCCTCAACGTGATGTTTCTCCATTCGTGGTATAAATTAGTAAGCTGCTTAACTGAATACACATAGAATGAAAGCATTTAACAACACCTTATCCAGTAAATAGTAGTTCAGAAACATTAATTAAAAACTGAAAATTGCATACAGTGAGTTCTCGATATCTGCTAGGGTTTGGTTCCAGCACCCCCACAGATGTCAAAATCCATGGATGCTCAAATCCCTTATATACAATGACAGAGTAAAATTGTGCCTCTTATATAAAACTGCAAGGGCCCCCAGGTGGTGCAGCAGATTAAATTGCTGAGCTGCTGAACTTGCTGACCAAAGGTTTGGTGGTTCGAATCCGGGGAGCAGGGTGAGCTCCCATTGTTAGGCCCAGCTTCTGTCAACCTAGTAGTTGGCAGAAGTGCAAACATGCAAATGTGAGGAGAACAATAGGTACTGCTTCAGGAAGGTAACAGCAGTCATGCCGGTCACATGACCTTGGAGGCATCAATGGACAACGCCGGCTCTTTGGCTTAGAGATGGAGATGAGCACCAACCCTCAGAGTTGGACATGACTAAACTTACTGTCAAGGGAAACCTTTATCTTTTTATATAAAACTACAAAATCTTGGGTTGAAGTTTTAAATACAGTTTCAAGCCATTGATGATATAATCCATGAAGGCTGAATCTGTGAATACAGTGGGCCAACTATATTGATTTAGAAAGGTATTTTGAACAAATTCTGTAGGTAAAGGTAAAGGTTTCCCCTTGACATTAAGTCTAGTTGAGTCTGACTCTGGGAGGTGGTGCTCATCTTCATTTCTAAACCGAAGAACCAGCGTTGACCATAGACACCTCCAAGGTCATGTGGCCGGAATGACTGCATGGAGCTACAAATTCTGTAGACTTATTTCAAAAAATCCTCAACCTAATTTTGCCTACACTTCATGGTAGGTGTTGAGCTGGAATGAGATTATCCTATTATGGCAAGAAAAATGTCAGACAAAAGTAACATGGGTCTCTGAATTGAGATCTTAATATATGGGGAAATAAGTTTAGATTTTAAATGCAATCCTCTATACACAGAGAGAAGATTTAACTTTGGCCTTCAGTCCTACCTAACTGGACTTTGGCTGGTCTTTAGGAGAATTTATTCCAATGGACACTGAGCCATAGCCAGTACTGTCCCCCCAATAGTAATCTTTTCTTAATAGGTTGCTCTATAGTTATGCTTCTCCTCTGCCTCTTAGGACCTCATCACATTAGTAAAATTACCCTTCCTAGAACACTTCGCTGATACAGCCAGCACGGAGCCTGATGGATCCCATCAAATGACATACAGCTACTTCTGGCAGGGCTCCTTGTTGGCTGCATTGGTGAGGTGTTCTACAGAGGGAAATTCTGTACTTGGGAGATGCCAGAAAAATACGCTTTCCGGTGTGTGATGGGTTAGCGGGCAATGTAGGGTGATGGATTCGCCTCGCTGCCCCATGATTTTCCCCGCTGCCCTATGAATCCTCCTGCCATCCCCCTCATTAAGGACCTCCATGTTGCACTCCAAGGCTGGGAGTCACCTCTGTACTTTCCAGACACTCCAGTCCAAGGTAAAAGTGCAAAGCAGGTTATTGAAGGATATTTCAGCAAAATAGTATAAAAACATTAAAGTCCAAATATCAGGATAAATCCCCAGTTTATCAAAGTATATGAGTAGCATCAAAAACCACGAATACAAAAGCAGAATGAATCCAAAACATGAGATTCGGGAATGGTCCCCAACACTTGGAAACATGAAAAATGAACAAAAATGAAACATGGAACTAGAAATCCCTTGACTTGACAGAAGTTCTATACTCAAAACTCCAATGTTGCCTCAACTGACAAAACAGGCTGCTGGTCTAGCTAATATAGACAGAAAATCATGTCTTCTTCCTTGGGAAACTGATACGGACTTATTGGCTAATAAGTGTTTTGACCTTCATGCGCTCTCCTGAGAAGCTCTGTGTTGACAGAATGCAAATCTCCTATCAAAATGCTCATTAGTCTGTCCACCTGGACTTTCATTTTCATCCTCTGAGCTCAGTTCTGTTTCTGACCTTGTTTCCCTAGTGAAGTGCCTTTCTGGAATGTGGCCTTCAGACAGAGACTGAAAGCCATATTCCAGAAAGGCAGTTCGCTAGGGAAACAAGGTCAGGGCTTAAAATATCTTACTGACTCTCCTGCTGCTCCTGCTGTCTTGCAGACCCAGAATCCCTAGTGTCATCAGGCTGACTAACAGGCGGAGAGATCCCAAGAATCCCCAGAGAGATCAAGTGCAGACACAATCAAAGGCTGGACTACGACACTCCATGTGATGAGGTCCTTACTCTCCTTGTTCTCTGAGTTCATTCAGGCATCTCTCTCTCTCAACACTACTTCTGTCTTCTCATAGTTCTGTTTGCCTTGTTCTTTCACCTTTTGCCTTCTCTTCCAAGGAGAAGGCAAACTACAAATCCCAGGGTTCTATAGCATTGAACTATGGAAGTTAAAATGTTAAACTGAATTCATTCTAAAATGTAGACTGTGCCTTTGGTATGTTCTGCCTCAGTCTCAACTAAACAAAATAGTTTTCTCTTGCTGAATGGAAGGTGCAAGTGAAGGAGTTAACTCATGAGCTTCTTGTATTTATTTATTTTAAAGAAAGAAGCATGGGTCAGTGAGGAGGGAAAGAACTAGGAGGGAGATCCTCAGCTACTATTAAGGTAATAATATATCCCAACCCAAACACATATTCCAGGAATTATAGCTGCTATTCAGTACTTCCTCTCTGCCATTACTACCCTCCTGGTCAAACTTTTTGGCTGAGATGCGTGGATGCAAGACCAACAAGGACCTGGAGCAGTGCCATTCCAAACACACAGGAGAGGTGAGCCTGGAGGTACTGGTATATATATGTGTGTGTGTGATGCACACACACACACACACACATCTAAAGGTTGCCTTGAGGATAGTGGAATTTCCCTATCTTGAAGGGAAAACTGAAATTGCCACAGAGACAATATTAAGAAGCTACAGTTGGAAACAAGTCAAATAAAGAGAGAGAATGAATGCTCTGGGAAAAGCTTCTTTTTGTTGTTTCATGTCCAGGAGCCACACACATACCAAAGTGAAGTAGTTTCCTAAACTGAGGAATAAATGTACTACAAGGATTGCTAGATATTACTGGTTAAATATTGAATATTCAGGAAAAGGAATGTGATGCACCTAGGTAGAGTGTGATCCTACTAGTTAAAAGGCAATGTACGGGGACTTTCCTGCCTAATTTATGATGGGTATGTGCAAAAGAAACATATTGAAGAAATCTTAGGAAAGTATAAATGAGATACACATGGAAGAAGACAGTATTGTTCTACTGGTTTCTGGACTCTTCTAAAATGAATTTCCTGAGATGCAGGGTGCATCTGCACTCTATAATGAATGAAGTTTGACACCACTTTAACTGCCATAGCTCATTGCTATGGAATCTTGAGATTCATAGTTTAAGGCACCAGCACTCTTTGGCAGAGAAGGGTAAAGATCTTGTGAAACTACAATCCTGGGATTTCATAACATTACATAATGCCCGTTAAAATTGTGTCAAACTGCGTTAATTCTGCAGTGTAGATGCACCTGTAGGAGGCACTCCATAATAATAATAACAACAACAGCAACAACTGGGTTGTTGTAGGTTTTTCCGGGCTATATGGCCATGTTCTAGAGGCATTTTCTCCTGACGTTTCAACAATTCAATAATAACAACAACAAAGAGAAGATGAAGGGACTCAGTGCGGCTTACATGGGGACCTGGCCCAGCCAAACAGAGTTAAAATACAAAATAAAATACATATACAACACCATAATACGTAATTAAAAACATAATTCAACATACATCAACCAGTTACAAGTGAACCCGTCACACTACACAGCTATAGCACTTTGGGTTTTGTGGCTGGGTCACGATTAGAACAGTGTTTCCCAAATCCTGCTCTTCCAGGGACCTCATCTTACAGATGAGCCCCCACCCCATCTAGTTCGGTTTTGCTGCCAATTGCCTCGCAACAACCCGTGCCCCCTCTCTCCTTCCCCTATCACCCCCCCCCCCAATAGCATTGGCACCCTGTCCCTGCCCCCATCAGATGGGGGAAAGGGCCTAAAAATGCAGGTAGCTTTGTTGGAGCTACCCGAAACATGGTTTATCTTGTGACACTTCCTCTCCACTTCAGCCTCCAATGGGGTGAGGCCATGACCTGCATGATGTGATGGCACTTGGCAGGCCCCACCCCCAAAGAGGAGCAAGAAGTCCAAAACGCCCAGTCTGATGAGGTGGCAGGAGTTCTGAACTCCTAGAATCCCTGATCATTGGGCAAACCAGCTGAGGCTCATGAGAAGTCCAAAACATCTGGAAGATGTGAGTTTGGGGATCACTAGGTTCCCTTCTACACTACCTATATCACAGGATCTGATCCCAGATTATCTGATTATCCTAAATTACCTGGCGGTGGGGACTCATATAATCCAGTTCCAAGCAGATAATTTTGAATCAGACACTGGGATATAGGGCAGTGTAGAAGGGGCCTAGGTTAGAACATAGCTTTCCAGCCTCACAGCCCAACACTCAAACCATTCCACAATGCTGGATCAGAGCTCTTTTAGGGCAGCTCAATTGTCAAGGCTTTTTGCAATTAGCAGATCTGTAGTTGAATAAGAATGTTAACATTCGTAAAGAATTATATTTTTCTGAGATCAAGTAGTGATTATTAAACCAATACAAGGCGGTAGTTTGCATCCCATTGTAAATCTAAGTGTCCACTTCGAGAAGCATAAACACCAACATTTTAGAGATAGAAACCAGGATATGTCTGGCCAAGCAACATGAGGTCCAGATGGCCAAAGTTATTAAATGGGGGCAAACACGCAAGCTTGGATAAGACTCCATCTCCACCTTTCCTATCCCCTTTGCTTAGTTAACTGAGAGCAAACTACTTCAGCACTTTGAAGTCAATTTGCAGCAACTGAAGGACAGAGGATGGAGAAAGTGGGCTATTTTAAAAGCAGTTGAAAAATCAGGTGGCAGAAGATGAATGGGGACTATCCCTGACAAACCAGGGCAGTTGATGTCTAGGATGGTGCAACGCTTCCTCTGTACAAAGAAGTAGAAAAAGGAATACCTGTTAAGAGTTTGGGTGATTTTAGATTGTTTATTCATGCTATTAAAGCAAATAGCTCTTGAATCCTGAGTCTTTTGGATGTCTAATGTTGTAAATGGACAAAAATTAGCTTAGAGTCTGTTTCCAACTTTCACTAATCCTTTCATAAGACTTCAGTCAAACTGCCTTGCTTTCTGTTGTTGTTATAACCTTTGTTGGTCATAATTGGCTGCTCACTTGGCTCTTTTCTCAGAAGCTAATGCACCATTACTGGCATTGGGAAAGGAAGTCCTTGCCAGTCAAAACAGCCAGTTTTCAAAAATTACAAAGCCATATTACCATTCCCCTTTGCTCTCCCCAACACAAAGACTCTTCACAGGTTATTTTTAAGTCCAGTTAATGTTATAAGACAGGGGTCTCAAACTCATTTTCACCAAGAGCCACATCAGCCTTATGATTGCCTTCAAAGGGCCAATAGTAACTTAAAGCTGTATAAATGTAACTATGTTGCTCTGGCATTAAAAGCTTCCTGGGCCACAAAAAAAGGACACAGTGGTCTGGATTTGGCCCACGGTCTTGCATTTGATATGTGTACTATAAGAGGAAGCAAGAACCTGGATAGATCAAGAACACAATTGGAGTTCTGCAAAAAGAAAACCTGTGCCTTTCAAACTACATGTCTAGTGCTATCTCCTTCCTTACCTTCAGTTCCCCCATCAGAAGTATATTTCCTGTGACGGCTGGGCTTATAACCTACCTCTGCTTTGATTGTGAACTACAGCAAAGCTGTTACACTTGTCTCTTTTATCTTTTCCCTACAGGCAATTGTCAAATTTTATGCTGCAGGCTTCTTGGCCCAATTGTGTGCTTCATTGCGTGTCATTTTTCCTTCTGGGTTTAGCCATTTGTGAGAAATCTTCATTTTCTTGGTGCATCCACTGTAAATTTCCTCCACAGATAGTCTCTGCTCGTGAGTGATCGGTGGATCTGGTTTCCTGCAAACATTTTCATGGCCCCCATGAGCATGGGAAAAGCCAATGTTGCCAAAGTTTTGAAAACCAGTGATGACTGCGCACTGGTTTTCAATCCGAAGACACAATCCGAAGACACAAAGACGTCAATGGCGGATCAGGCGGAGGATAATGTAGTATATGTTACAATGGCTGTGAAATAGTATATGTTACAATGGCTATGAAGGTGGAAGAAGGTTGCAACAGATGAGAAGCCACCATCGTCGTGTTAACTATGCCACTGGTTTGGAACCTCATTCTGTGAAGACTGTGTGTTGATCAGCCGTGCACTAAACTCCACATTGTTTTTTAAAAACTCATTCATAAGAGTCTTCCAAGAAAAATTCCCATGGCAATCAGCAAGTGGTGATGGGGACAGGAATGTGAAGTATGGAAGCCCCTAGTCACAGACTGGTACATGGGTGGTGGATATAGATTCAGTCATTCTACCTCAAGATCCAAGGCAGTTGAGTAGTCCAGCAGCTGTATCCATGGCTGAGCAGCCCTTTTGAGGATCCACTCAGTTCATCCCACATGGGGAAGGGGCTAGAAAAGGTCCGCCTCTCTTATCCCTGACTGGACTACTGTGTCCAGAGGGGTCACCACCTTGCAGCCAAAAAAGTAAGTTGAACTTTGGAACATGGAACGTATGGATGTTGTTAGACAACACAGACAGCTAATGCTCTGAACACAGGACTGCTCTTATTATAAGGGAGCTGAGGTGCTTTAACATCAACATAGCAGCACTTCAAGAGACCCGGAGAGCAGGAGAGGGACAGCTGAAGGAAGAAAAAGGAGGCTACACCTTCTTCTGGAAGGGACTTTCTGAAGAAGAATGAAGAATACACGGAGTTGGCTTTGCTATCAGAAATGACCCTGTGAAGCACGTTTCCGAAGCACTAATTACTCTCAACCCTCTGAATTAACCTTGTCAAAAACCAGCAGGCAACTGTCATCAGTGCGTTTGCACCATAGATGCTGATGAAGATGTCAAGGAATTTTTTTAAAATATTGTTTATATTTAATCCTGTTTTTATGATCATATATTTTACATGGTTATGCTGATGTTTTTATATTAAGCCACTTTGAGTCTCCTTCGGGGAGACTCAAAATTTATTATAAATAAATATAATAATAATAATAATAATAATAATAATAATAATAATAATAAGCAGTTGGGCAAGATAATTGTTGTAATCGGATTGGAGAAGTTCGATACTTGGACTACAGCCCCCTCCATCCTTAGTCGAAATAGTCAGTGCCCTTTTCCAAGATTTCATCAGAATATGACTTAAAATTAATATAAAATCTTAATAATATAAACTTAATATAAAATTAGAAGAATATTTCACAGAAAGTTGAATTTGACTCCCACCCACTTGAACAAGTAATTCAACATTTGGGCGTTATGCCACAGTTCAGCGCCACAAGTAACCCAACAGGAAGTTAGGGTTTTTCTTGGATTAACTACAGGTGTAACCTGTTATCCTTGTCACAACAGCCTTTAAGACATCACTCTTCAGAGGAGAGAGAAAGAGAAAAAGAAAGAGAGAGATCATTAAGAAGTACTTGTTTATGAAGCTGTTCTTCGAATTGTAACATGAACAGAATGACAGTAACTAGACTTGGGTATTGCTCCTTGGTGTGGTGCCTGTTTCTTCAATACAGTTTGCTCAGAATAACCTTTTCTTGAGGTGGTTCTTGCTCCTTGTTTTCCTGAGCCACTTAACTCCATGCTGTCAGAGCTTTGCATATTGCAGTGCTATTAGGTAGGTGAACATTTGCTGTTTTTAAGGTTGAGAAAAAGTGCACGACTCTGATCAGGGTTAACAATCTGATTCTGCCGCCAGTGTCATTATGTTTGGACTCAGAAAATCATGCCAGGAGAAAGCTGATATAGGGAGAGATTTGTGTACTTTGCCATATTATCTTTTCCATTGTTATCTTTTTTTTTAAAAAAATCTTGCTCCAATGTTACTTATTTACTACATGTTTATTCCCCACAGCTGGGATTCTACATCATAGATATACAGTAGGCTCTCGCTTAACCAACACCCATAGGAATTGGTAGATGCCACCAAAAATGTAGTTTTACGTTGCTTGTGAGTTACTATTAAAAATAGACCTGACTAAGGACTTCATCACATGCATGTTCCCCCCAGTTTCCGCACACTTCTAAAACAGTTCATAGGCAAAATACTATGGAGACCATCATATGACACAGACAGACTTCCAGCTGCCATCCATAGTGTTTTGTCAGTGAACTATGCCAAAAGTGTGGAGAAACAGGGGGAACTGTAGCTGGGGAGAAATTGTCTTCTGAGATCCTTATTCATTTAATGTCAAAGCACTGCATAAATAAACAAGTATAAAACTAATAAAATAGAGGGCAACAATCTCCAGTATGACCATTACACTGTTGCGTAAAAGTGGCCAAATAATTTTAGACCAAAAAGGGGCAACAGCGACCACATTGCCTGTAGCTTTAAAATGTCTTCTGAGCCTCTGATGCACCTGGAAATGGGAGAAAGCACTTAAAACATGTAGGATGGGATCTGTCAGGAATGGGCATTAAGATGGTGCCTTGGGTCTCCTCTAGAGTAACAGGATTGGAAGGGAAAATAAAGTATCCCAGAAGTGGTGTCTATCTTAAGAAAAGTGCCTTGGTCTCCTCTAAGCAGATGTTTGAGTTGGGAGGAGGTAATCCTGTGTGATGGTGGTAAGGAAATTCACTGTCTCCTTTAAAGACAGAATCCCATGCAAAGAAAATGATTCTATGTGCAAGAAGACAATTTTCCCTCCTTTCCCCCATTTTTCCCAGCTCCAGCTGATGAAGTCCTAATACTATATCCCATACTATAAACTCTGTATTGACCTGATATTGAAATACAGTAATTGAAAGCAATTAAGACAAACATAATGGAATACATTTTTTTATTTAAACACAGTTTTATGAATGCAGTATACCATTTTTTGCTTTTTAAAAATGTCATTTGCTTGAGAGTTCTGGTTAAATGAGTGTCTACTGTAGTTATGAATGCAAAAGGAGGAATTGTCTCCTAATCTGACTTCTCAGGTTGGTCTTAACATCCAGCAGCTGCATCAAGCAACAGAGCTTTTTTTCTGCTGATGAGTTGTATACTGCAGGATGGCATTTCTAGCCCCTTTCCACCAATGATCTCCAGTCTGACAAGGAGTTGCAACAGTGTAATGGTCATACTGGAGATTGTTGCCTGGAAAAAAGTATGGCTGTTGGCTCTTAAGGTAAATTGGGAGGGGGGGGGGCATTTACTGTATTATGGTGGCAATAGTGCCATAATCTCACAACCTCTGAGGATGTGTGCCATAGATGCATGCGAAACGTCAGGAGAGAATGCTTCTAGAACATGGCCATATAGCCCAAAAAACCTATAACAACCCAGTGATTCCGGCCATGAAAGCCTCAATAATATAGTGCCATCCGACATTGGTCCAGCTCTCTAAATTTAACAAAAACAACAATAGCTTATGCTGGAAATGTGGGAAGGAGACTGGAACTTATTACCATTTATTTTGGAGTTGTAAGAAAATAAAAAAGAATTGGCTATTGGTTCACAAACATACCCAAAATATAATTAAAACAAAATTTGACATGAAACCTGAGTACTATTTATTGAATATAACAGATCTCGATCTAAAGAAAAATGAAGAAAAGATCTTTTACCTGTCAACAGCTGCAAGAATATTAATTGCACAGAAATGGAAAGCTAAAGAAATATCCTCCAACGAGGACTGGATTAAGAAAATAGCAGAATTTATGGATTTGGATAGACTTTCTTACTTATTAAAGGAACAGAGTAAGGAAAAGCAAACAAACTGGAACCAACTTAGATAATACTTGAGAGAAAAAGTAAAACGTAACATATAATATAAGGTACTATAAGTAAAATTGAATATAGAATATACGACACCATAAGAAGATTTACACAATTTGATGATCGTACCTCTGTGGACTGAACTGGAAGGCAACAAAAAAATTTTTTTTTATTTTTTTTATTTTTACCCCTGTGTTTCAACCCTCCCTACCTCCATCCCCCTATCCATACCCTCCCCTCTTTTCCACTTCCCAATACACTATCACTCTTTTAATTTCCCACTTTGCTATCACCTCGATTGTTCCCTCTCTTTCATTGTTAAAAAAACTCACAATAAAAATTATTAATAAAAAATAATAATATAGTGCCATAATCATCAACATATTGAACAGTTGTAGTCTAGCTTGCACATTTGTAACTGCTGAACAGGATGCCTGACAATATTTTTTCCTTATCATTCTCCAATGAATGCAACACATTATTTATTAATTAATGAAGCCAATTTTATTGATTCTTAGATCCCGCATATCATTAAAAATACACACACACACAGTTCTTTTTTCCATAGTATCTTCACAACATTCCTGTGACGGGCGCAAGGTCAACCAACGTGCTACGTGGCTGATGGTTGATTTCAAAGCAGTTCTTTCCAGGTTTTATTCAACACTAAGAACTATACTAGATTGACGCATATACTATACTTTTGGTAAGATAAGTTTCAAGGAACTATGAATAAGGTTACAAAATATAAATGAATGAAACAATATATAGAATTTGACAGAATAGATGCAGGCTTGCCAGCTAGTTCTGAGTATTCATCTCCCTAACTCAGAACAAAGGTACATTTGGACAGAGAAAATAATGAAGTGACCAGAGAATAAAGAAGAAAGTGTAACACAATAGTGTTAATCAGGCAAATGCAGTCATTTATAAGCAGACAGACAGATTGGTCAGTTAGTGGCCTTGTATGGGTGGTGGTGAAATTTCTTCTTCATTGTCTTGGTGAACCATTTAGTTTAATAAATAAATTCTGGAGATAGTATAAAACTCGGTGGCTGAAGAATAAAAGGTTATTTGCAACAATCTCTAACAGAATCAGATGTTGGTGATGCTGTTCCTGGTAAATACCCTTAAAATATTGGTTTTGCAAAGATAAAAGGACTAGGGTGGAAAACATGTTTTATTCATGTTTTAGAAGGGATGAATAGTAATGTTATGAATTATATGTATATAAAACTGAGGGAGCGATTCTAAAGAAATTGTTATGCCTGCAGATTCTACTTTCCTAACGTTGTGTCTATTTCAATAGCTAACACACTTGAAGAAAAAAATATTTTCCAGTGTTTCATCTGAAATGTTGTATAATGTATGTAAAATCTTAGCCTTCATCTTTCATATGTGTTTTTTTATTAATAAGTAATAATAACCAGCAAAGAAATTCCAGTGCAAGCCCATCAAGGCTTTGTGACAGGTTTAATTAACTTACTGACAAGGGCAGAGAAAGCTGTTGCCTGTTGAGAAAGTTAATGAAAACAGGATTATGTGCTGTCTGCTCTAGGAAAGGTTGTACTGATGCCTTTTGTATGGAGGCGAGGGAGACGGAGACCTTTGCCCCTTGCATTCATGTTACGAGGGTCTCCCATCACTGAATGGTTGAAGAGGCAGTGAGCAAAAGGCCTGGCCTTTAACCTAAGGGCATCACTTTGAAGACAATGAATGTTTTACTTTTGGGTAAATCAGAACAGACTTGAACTTACTTAGGGCAGGCAGCTTCCCACCCTCATTCCTGCAAATTAGCAGAATTTATTGAGATGAGGGTTTTTGCAAAAATAATAATAATAATGGCCATGCAGTCTTCATATATGTTGACTCAAAGTTGCACTGAGTTTAGTGGATCTTGGTAGTTATTGAGTTGCACAGCCTGAACACCATTTACTTTTTTCACAGAAACTTAGGGCACATCCAAACAACCTCTTTGTTGCGGAAACTTCCACAATAAAAAGGGGGCTATCCAGATGACATTCTGGGCAACACTCAATTAATTCACTACAAACCAGGAAAACCCTGGTTAATGGTGAATTAATTAAATAGTGGATTTATTCCAGTCCAGACACCATTCCCACAGTTTTCTGGACTAAATTAGTCTGGAAAACTGGGGGAATCCCAATCCCCTCCCCCAAAGCCTAAAACCCCTTTTAAAAGTAAGAAAAAAACTTACCTGGCCTCCAGTAGTGTTGCTGAAGCTCTCACGGTGCTTAGAAATGATGCGCCAGGAGGAGGAGGGGAGAAGGAAAATTGCTCCCCCCCCGCTCTCTTAGCGTGTCAACACTCTACTGGAGGCCAGGTAAGCTTTCCTTACTTTTAAAAGGGGTTTTAAGGCTTTGGGGGAGGGGGGTTGAGTCTCCAGGTGTTTTCCCAGGCCAGTCCCGAAAGAACATCAGGACACCCACCCCGATTTCTGGGGTGCGTGCGCATAGGGGCCCAGGAACATCTGCATTTTTTAAGCATGGATGCTCCTGGGATAAAGGGCTGTGTGGAAGCGCCCTTAGATTCCATTAACCAGAAACCAGAACTCTCAAGCAACCAATTAAAAAGCAAAGAATACTTTAGTAGGTAATAGATAGTAGAAGGGTATAGGTCTGTAACCCCCTCGATGGACTGTCACCTTGTCGTGGTGAGGGGGCTTGCGTGTTCCGATGAACCTGTAGGCA
>NW_026846588.1:251728325-251961493 GCF_025583915.1 Anolis sagrei ordinatus | reverse complement strand
AAGTAAGTAAGTAAGTAAGTAAGGTCTGTAGCAGGCCAAGTGCAGCCCACCAACCATATCTAGTGGATTGCAGTCTTTACCAAGACAAATCTCCTGATTTTCATATCTTCCAAGCCAGGACAATAAATACAGGAGGCTACAATTTTTGACTGTTGGTATGCTTTGTTTGGCTTGGTGTCCAAAATGACCTATGCCACATAAATTCCTATTTGCCAGAGCAAAAGCCTGCAGAACCTCAGCTTCTTAAAACACACACCACTTGTTTTTTAAAAAAGAAAGGAAGCATCTCATTCTAGTGCTAATTTTGAAGGAGTCTCCTTTGATGTTCTTTTAGGCAAGACCTTTGATGTGACCAGTTTAAACATCTGTAACTAGTAATTTACATGCCAAGGTATAAGCCAATTGCACCTTGAGAGAGAGAGGCTGAGTCTGGAGTGGGAAGGCTAATTATACCTTTCCCGTTTTAACTGCACATGTCTGCCGCTGGCTGATAGATGGTTGCGGCTCCATCCAAAGCCAGTCTTGGAGGAACATGTTTTCTGCACCTTTGGCCTCAGCCTGCTAAATGCTTCAAATGTGCTGAATATCAGTGGAGGGGAGGGGAAATCCTTCCAAACCCAGGTAAATAAAGCACAGGTGTGCTTTGCAGACACACCCTTCCAGCCTCTTGGACTGATGTTAATGTTTTATAGCTTGTCCTATGCTATGACTCAGTCTGAGTCTGCAGTGCTTTGGCCTATTGCTACACTGAAGCTGAACATAAGGTATTTCAGATCCGTTAATGCAAAGTTTAGCTTCTCCCCTTTACAGGTATGTGAACCAATTAATATCTCCATAATACAGTCCTCTTCCATCAACAAAATTGGGTAGAATCACAGCTTTGAAACCAGTTAATTACATTTATTATAATATTTCTTAAAATGTCTGCTAAACCACTGTTTTCTTTGTAAATATGTTTTAATTTTTCAATGATTTTGTTAAGAGTTTAATTCTCCTTTAATGCTGATTTTTGCATTTTAATATCATAATCATTTTCATGTGTAAGACTCCCAGATCTTACACAACTGCCTCCCTCCCAAAAGAGAAACATGAAAACATCTTTTTGCTCCTACAGACTTGCGCAGTTACACAAAAATAATAATAAAAAAGGAAACAGTAATGGGACAGCAGAAAACATGTATGGCTTTACTCACAGCCTTACTCTGACTGCCACCAGAAATGTACTGCTGGTCATTTCAGCAAAGTGGGGTAAAAGATTGCACCCAAAACACAAACCCAAAAGACCAATCACTGACACAGAAGACAAGTCAGGTTTACCCATCAGGTTTACCCATCAGGTTTACCCATCACACATGAAAAACTATGCTTCCAAGATGCACATGGTGGAATGAAAAATGATTAATACAGTTTATTGGGCCCCCTGTTGGTGCTGAGCTGCTGAACTTGCTGACCAAAAGATTGGTGGTTCAAATCTGGGGAGCGGGGTGAGCTCCCACTGTTAGGCCCAGCTTCTGCCAACGTGTGAGTAGATCAATAGGTACTACTTCTGTGGGAAGGTAATGGTGCTCCATGAAGATATTGCTTCTGTGAGAGGGTAATGACCTTTGAGGTGTCTATGGACAACATTGGCTCTTCGGTTTAGAAACTGAGATGAGCACCACCCTGAGTCAGACATGACTAGACTTAATGTCGGGGGAAACTTTTACCTTTACCTTAAAGTCTACTGTCATCTGGTTTCAAAAAGTACTCACAGCAGATTCTTTGCCTATGAGTGCTTACAGGTGTCCAACGAAATGGACCTTGCATCATATGATAGGCCTCGTAGTTACCAGTAGGCAAAGAGAATCAGAGATGGGGTATAAGTGTGTATGATAAGGTCCTTAATTTGTTTTAATTTATTGTGTGCCATCTTGGATCTCATTTTGAGAGAAAGGCAGGGGATAAATCCAGGTCATGATTGCAGCATTATTGCACTATAATACCAAAATATTTATATATTAGGAAATAGAAAAAAAAACCTGAAAAAGGTTTAAAAGAACATAGAACACAGAAAGCACATCAATTCTCTTTGGAGGTTTTGCCTTTCCCAGCCAAGCAGTGGAAATGGGATGAGTTTTCCCTGCTGCAGATTTCCTTGGGAATCCCCGAGAGGAGGATAACCAAATCACTCCCACACCCACTAATCGATCATTCTGGCAATGAAAGGGAATGAGACATGAAACTGGATTCTGAATCAAAGCAGGAAAGGGAGTCATTAACGGATTATTTTCAGCACATTAAAAATTATGTTCTCAATGACTGTACAGCACAGTAGCATCAGGAAAACCACAACATGATGCAATAAGGCTGGGACAAAAGTGGGACCCAACCACTGCTATGACAGTATAACAGCATGATGTGATAAGGATCAGAGACATTCCGCCTCTGATTGCAGATATAACGCATTGTTCTAAAGGGACCTCATATTTAGCAACTGCAGTAGCTTTGGAAGTTTTGCCAGGTGTTTCACACACATTTTAAATATAATCTCTGTAAATATCATGGCAAGAACCACACAGATTCGTAGGAAGGTTGGATTCTGTAGCCAAATGTCTCTGTGTGTTTTTTCCCTGTGTTCTGGCAATGGATTTCACTTCTTTCAGCATGCCAAGTGAGTACAGAACAAGGCAAAGAAAAAGGATAGGGAGAGTGAATTCTTCAAAGCTTATGTTGCCCTTTCGGCCTCTTTATTCGATGAATGGAACATTGTCCCTCCCCAGGGGAAGTCTATCATATCCGTGTCACAATGTTGTAACTCTTTGCCAATGAAAATCTGGCCCTGCTGTTCTGCTTGGGCTGCATTTGTATCGGACGTCTTGCTTTAAATTCAAATACCAGATTGGGAGAAGGGGCGATGCAAGTTGTGAAACTAATTTTTCGGACTACATTTGCAGAACAGGATCGGTGTGGATGATGAGTGGTTAAACACAGCAGACTGTTAATGCAACATTAAATGTCTGTTCTTTTTTTAATTTGTACTCTTGCTCCAAAGCTTGCAAAAATATATACAGGTGCTTGCTTGATTTATGCCCTTTCTAACAGGCTGTTCACAAGGCACATAAAGCTAAGCAGCTGTTTAAATCTTTGCAGGATCTTTGCCATTGTTCCTGTTAGCTTTGCAGCTGTATCAACGGATGGCTACAGAAGGAAATTTTACCACGTATATAAAAAAAAAACAGCTAGCAGAGAAGAGCATTACCAGTTGGAGAACTTCAAAGCTTTTCTAAAAATTTTAAAGAACAGCCAACTGCTTTGAATAACTGAATGAATCATAATATTCTTCCACATGTTTTTACATGTATATCATTAATTAATTACAGAAGAGCTTTGAACCCTTCTGCTGTTCATCTCTTCCCAACAAGAACCCAATTTATGAAATCCTGCCACAAATCTGGAAACTCTTTTATTTTGCGCATATTTTAAATGTATGCCTGTGAACAGTTGAAATGAACTCATGGAATACTGAACCTTCCAAGAGACCACACGGGCCATCTAGTCCAACCCCATGTTGTGTAGTAAATGCCCTGCTATACAGAAAAAGCATAATCAAAGCATATGTTGCAGGCATAACTATCTACATCAGGCATGGGAAAACTTTCTAACTTGGGGGCCACATGGTGGGTCGGAGCAGGGTAGGCAGGCCGGGAGGGAGGGGGTTCTCCCCAAGTCCCTTCACTGCCCTTTCCTCCCCTTCCTCCTCTTTTGGAGGCAGAAAGAGAAGGAAAGACAGAAAGTTTTTGGATTCCAAAAGGGTTGGCCTTGGTCAGGATGAGATGGTGGACGGAAGAGAAAAAATGTATCTATGTGACCCTGTACTGCCTACTCCTGATATATAATCCTACAATCCCAGAGCTGGAAGAGACCCCCAAGAACCATCATGCAAGAAGGCACAATCAAAGCACTCCCAATAGACAGTCTCTGCGGAAAAGCCTCCAGAGAATGAGACTCCACCACACTACCAGGCAGCCTAGGCCACTCTCCAACAGTTCTTACCCTCAGGAAGTTCTTCCTAATCTTTTCAGCCAAATCCCAACCAGCCAGCATACCAATGCCTAAAATCAAGAAATAGTTTTCTAAGATCTACAGAGATACTTGCAAGAACACCTCAGCAAGTGAGAATCCAAAACACAGGACCTCAAACCATGACTGATACTGGATGAGAGACTCCCCACTGGGCACACAGTAGCAGCCAATAATGAAAGGACCAAGGCAGTCACATCTCCAGTCATCCCCTGTTCGGATGTCAGCCAGCACGCCAGTGCCTTAAACCAAGAAATAGCTTTCTAAGGTCTACAGAGATATTTGCAGGAACACCTCAGCAAGTGAGAGTCCAAAAATGGCAGGCTAAAACCCAGAACCTCAATCAATGGTTGATGCCAAATGAGAGACTCCCTCCTGGCACACAGAAAACTTGGGTGACTTGGAAGCACTGAACAGACTGCTCTGGCAGCACGAGATGCAGAGCCAACCTTAAGAAATTGTGCCACAAAGTGGAGTCTGTGACATGCGAGTATGGAGAAGAGCAAACCACAGACCACCTATTACAATGCGGTCCAAGCCCTGTCACATGCTCAATGGTGGACCTTCTTATATCAACACCAGAAGCACTCCAAATGGCCAGCTACTGGTCAAAGGACATTGCAGCTATATAGAGCAAGACATTTTCAATTGCTGATGTCATTATATGAAATTGCTGTTATTCTACCTCTTTTTGCTGTTATGTTTTTCTTGAATCAGGTATCCCCATGAAGATTTTCTTAATAATTTATTGAAGTAGATAATTGGAAAAGTCACAGAATTTTGGTGGACATAAGTTAGGTAAAGGTTTTCCCCTGACATTAAGTCCAGTTGTGTCTGACTCTGGGAGGTTGGTGCTCATCTCCATTTCTAAGTCGAAGAGCTGGCGTTGTCTGTAGACACCTCCAAGATCATGTGGCCGGCATGACTACATGGAGCGCTGTTACCTATTCATATTTGCATGTTTTTGAACTGCTAGGTTGGCAGAAGCTGGGGCTAACAGCAGGAGCTCACACTGCTCCCCGGATTCGAACCTGTGACCTTTCGGTATGGAAGTTCAGCAGCTCAGTGGTTTAACCCAGTGTGACACCGGAGCATGGGATTCTGAAAAACGGTGGTATCTTGTTGTGTGTCTTCAAATAGTTTCCAACCTATGGTGATCCTAAGGTGACCCTTTCATGACATTTCTTGGTAAGATTTGTTAGGAAGAAGCTTGCCTTTGATGTTTCCAGTGTGTGACTCACAGTGGGCTTCCATGGTTGAGTGAGGTTTTCAATCCTTGTCTCCAGAGTTGCAGTCCAGGCTATATCTAGTGGCATTGAGATTAAACTCTTACTTTCCCAATAGGAAGAACTTCTTAGCAGGTGCGCTGTGCTCTTCAGTACTACATGACTTGCTTGACATAAAATATGTTGGAAGGTTAAATTTAATTTATACACAAGAGGCAGGGACCTCTAGGACATTTAGGCAGCCTCTCTCTACTGGTTATTTGCACAATCATTTATCATATTAAACTATAATATAAACACCTGGTTTGCAATAAACACCTTTTAGCACTGCCTAGTTTTAATTATTTTGATATCATAATTTATTTTATAGAGGATTTTAGTATGTTATAAAAGTTGTTAGTTCACCTGTATTCTCTTGGGCTTCAACGGAAAGTGTTACAACAATTTTCCTCCTGGAATCAACACTATGATACAATATATTTTAGCTAAAAGGGAGGTTTTATCCTTTGAAAAGGCTTTAGATCTTAAGAGTATGATCCAACCGCTTACCTCCGCTCCATGCAATGACTCTAAAGGGGGACTTTTAAGCATATGTTTGCTTGCACTCTTTAAATCAGTGGGACTCCAAAACATTTCCTTTACATGCAGATTCCAGGTGATCTATTGATACTACTTTGACATTAGGATTTAATGATTTGTATACTATTATCCTGGAATTCTAAACAAAAGACGGCTAGTATAAAATTACTTCAAATACATAAGCAATGCAAAACAAATGTAGTTAAAATGAGATGCAGCTGGTCTTGGTCTTTATTTCTGCCTCAACTCTGATTCTTTCAGGAAAAAAGACAACCACAAATTATTATTTCCTCTACTCATGTGAAGATGTGTAAGGCATAAAGGGGAAGAATAGTGGTAGCAACTGATCTTCAGTTTTGGCAGAAAAAGTGTGGTCAGAGATCCAGCCTCCTTGGCTACTTGATTGACTTGATGGCATTTAATACCAACAAGAAAAGTCTGAAAAGAAAAGCAGGGCGTAAGGTAGATACAAGCACTTTGCCTGAAGGCAACTGGCACCCAACTGTTGGAGAATTCTTCTATTAAAGATGTTATTTCTAAAATGTAGGGTTTTTTAAAAATGTAATTCAACTCTATCCATGCTCATTCCATCTTCTGCATGAGTTCATCTTCTAGATCCCTTCAGATATCTAAAGATTGCTATCATCATATCTCAGTCTTCTCTTCTCCATCTAAGGTGGAATCGGGTGTCAAACAGGGATGTGTTATTGCCCCAACTCTATTCTCCATCTTCATTGCTATGATACTTCACCTTGTTGACGGGAAGCTTCCCACCGGAGTGGAAGTCATCTATCGGACAGATGGCAAGCTGTTTAACCTCAGCAGACTGAAAGCCAAAACCAAGGTTACAACAACATCTGTTATAGAACTCCAGTATGCTGATGACAATGTCATCTGTGCGCATTCAGAAGAAGATCTACAAGCCACTCTAAACACCTTCACAGAAGCATACACGAAGCTTGGCCTGTCACTGAACATCGAGAAAACCAAAGTGCTGTTCCAGCAGTCACCAGCCATCCCCTCTCCAATGCCAGAGATACAGCTTAATGGTGTAACATTAGAAAATGTTGACCATTTCCGCTACCTTGGCAGCCACCTCTCCACCAAAGTCAACATCGACACCGAAATACAACACCGCCTGAGCTCTGCGAGTGCAGCATTTTCCCGAATGAAGCAGAGAGTGTTTGAGGACCGAGACATCCGTAGGGATACCAAGGTGCTTGTCTACAAAGCTATTGTCCTCCCAACCCTGCTATATGCCTGAGAAACAGACGTCACATGCAACTCCTGGAACGATTCCATCAGTGCTGCCTCTGGAAAATCCTGCAAATCTCCTGGGAAGACAAGCGGACAAACGTCAACGTGCTGGAAGAAGCAAAGACCACCAGCATTGAAGCGATGGTCCTCTGCCATCAACTCCGCTGGGCCGGCCATGTTGTCCGGATGCCTGACCACCGTCTCCCAAAGCAGTTGCTCTACTCTGAACTTAAGAACAGAAACAGAATGTTGGTGGACAGGAAAAGAGATTTAAAGATGGCCTCAAAGCCAACCTTAAAATCTCTGGCATAGACACTGAGAACTGGGAAGCCCTGGCCCTTGAGCGCTCCAGCTGGAGGTCAGCTGTGACCAGCAGTACTACAGAATTCGAGGAGGCACAAGTGGAGGGTGAAAGAGAGAAATGTGCCAGGAGGAAGGCGTGTCAAGCCAACCCCGACCGGGACCGCCTTCCACCTGGAAACCAATGCCCTCACTGTGGGAGAAGATGCAGTTCAAGAATAGGGCTCCACAGCCACCTACGAACCCACAAGGAAACACATAATGGAAGACCATCTTACTCGTCCAACGAGGAATCGCCTATGTAAGTAAGTAAAGTAACTTCTCTTCTCCAAGCACGCAGGAAATCAGAAGATGTTTACTTCCTGGGAGGAGAGCAATGACCAATCTTGATAAAATAGTGAAGAGTAGAGACATCATATTGGCAAGGAAGATCCGCATTGTTAAAGCAATGGTATTCCTCGTAGTAATCTATGGATGCAAGAGTTGGACCATAAGAAAGGCTGAATGAAGGAAGATAGACGCTTTTGAATTGTGGTGTTGGAGGAAAATTCTGAAAGTGCCTTGAAGCACAAGAAGATCCAACTAGACCATTCTCCAGGAAATAATGCCGACTGCTCACTGGAGGGAAAGCTATCAGAGGCAAAGATGAAGTACTTTGGCCACATAATGAGAAGACAGGAAAGCTTGGAGAAGAGAATGATGCTGGGGAAAATGGAAGGAAAAAGGAAGAGAGGCCAACCAAGGGCAAGATGGAAGGACGATATCCTTGAAGTGACTGTTTCTACTTTGAAGGAACTGGAGGTGGTGATAGCTGACAGGGAGCTCTGGTGTGGGTTGGTCCATGAGGTCACGAAGAATTGGAAGTGACTGAATGAATAAACAACAATTAATAATGGCCCTGAAATCACATCTGCAAACTCTTTTAATAAACTCAGATGCAACTCATCCTTCCCTGGAGACTTAAAGTCATTTAGAGTAAATAGGTCTTCCTTTACCACTGGTTTACCTATGTGCTGTGGTCTTCTTACTGCATAATTTATTCTACTTTCACCAGATAAAGCACCATTTTATTTTTGGGAGAAAACTGAGACCAAAAATAAAATGGTGCTTTATCTGGTGAAAGTAGAATAAATTATGCAGTAAGAAGACCTCAGCACATAGGTAAACCAGTGGTAAAGGAATACCTATTTGAATATTTTGGCCTTCTTTACATTTTATTATGATTTTATCATATTGTCTACTTCTATTGTGTTGTTGTTTATTTGTTCAGTTGCTTCTGACTCTTCTTCCTCATGGACCAGCCCATGCAAGAGCTTCTTGTCAGCTGTCACCACCCCCAGCTCCTTCAGAGTCAAGCCAGTCACTTCAAGGAGACCATCCATCCATCTTGCCCTTGGTCGGCCCCTCTTCTTTTGTCCTTCCATTTTCCCCAGCATCATTGTCTTCTCTAAGCTTTCCTGTCTTCTAATTATGTGGCCAAAGTACTTCATCTTTGTCTCTAACAACCTTCCCTCCAATGAGCAGTTGGGCTTTATTTCCTGAAGTATGGACTAGTTGGATCTTCTTGCGGTCCAAGGCACTCTCAGAATTTTCCTCCAACACCACAGTTCAAAAGCATCTATCTTCCTTCGCTCAGCCTTTCTTATGCTCCAACTCTCACATCCGTAGAGTGGGGAATACTATTGCTTTAACTATGCAGATCTTTGTTGCTACTTCTATAAAGACATTTAACATTAGAAACACATAGAATGTGAGATAAAAATTGCTTTATGTTTTACATACTGACAACTAGAAAGCAATAAAAAACTAGTGAGTGACAAAATGGGGAAAGTGTGTTTATGCAGTTTAGGAATAATCTATCCAAAACAAACACTAAACATAGTCCTTTGATTAGGCACTTGCAGAAATTTTAAAACTGCAGAGCCTTGGGGAATTCCAGAGAAGAAAAAAGGTTTTTCCTTCTCTTTGCATGATGTAATCTCTGCCAATGTTCACCTTCTGGCCTGAAACCCAGACCCACAAGGCAAACAAAACATACAATTACTGCTTTCATTCCTTTTTTCAGCTACTTGGTATTTTTGAAACATGCTGTACATTTTGTCTTGCTAGGTTTTCCCACTTTGAATCCAACTTCACTTCAATATATCCGGGAAGCTGCTAGCTGGGTTCAGTTAGGCTTTGTTCAACATGGAAGGAAGGAAGGAAGGAAGGAAGGAAGGAAGGAAGGAAGGAAGGAAGGAAGGAAGGAAGGAAGGAAGGAAGGAAGGAAGGAAGGAAGGAAGGAAGGAAGGAAGGAAGGAAGGAAGGAAGGAAGGAGGGGAAATATTCAGCCTGAAATGTTACAAATATCTTCTTAAGGGCACATTTTGATGCTGTTGATTTAAGTCTGCTGCAAACCGGGTAAAAACCTTGGGTTTTTATTATTACATGAAGAGGCTTTATCAACTCATTGTGGCAGACTTTTAAGTGTAAGGGGCACATGAAGGAGAGGGAAGAGCACTTTCCCCCTGTCCAACAAAGTTTTTCACTCTTGTTTTCTAAGCAGCAGAAATTATATTCTGCTAATACTAAAAGTGTATGTGCATTGTCCCACAGTCTGCTTGTCATATAAGTGGTGACACGCGGTTTGCTTATTTACATTATTTAAATAGTTCCCTGTATGGAATCCTTTTCATACATATTGATCTCATCTCTAAGAGGTCACATATGCAAATGCAAAGCCCAAACAAATGAGAAAAAAGGGTTATATTTCTCCATAATGATACAATGCAAGAAGTCTGATTCTTAACTATCAATAACAGAAAAGCTCCAGTTTCATGGCCTCCCCATTTTGTTTATTTGGCTCTCAGTCTAAAAAAGCCCACATAGCACTGAAATTCCTTCTTGTTTGTCCACAGTTGTAATACTGCTCAATTTTAGATTCAATTTGGGGTGCTATATCGGAAAATTGCACTGGAAAAACCACATCAGTTCTAGTTTCTGATACAGAACATACATCATGGTCAGTGACAAGGAAGGAGTGGCAGGTGGTGCGAAAGAAGTGGTAATAAATAAAATAAAATAAATAACGAGGAAGGAGACTCGCAGACCAGATGATGTGTCCTGATAGTCTCAACAATGATAACTGGGTGGCAATTTTGATTTTTTAAACAAAATTCATAAAAACAGCATTTTGATCTTAAGAAATCCTGTTTTTTGGGTTGCTTTTACCTCTTGGATCTGTCATTCCTTTCTAGAGCTCTTATAACAGAACTCCAAAGAAGGAATACATATCAGTGCCTGCTGATAATAGTCTTTGAACCATATAATATGTCTTACAGGAAAGGCAACCAGGGCAAGTCCTCCAATCATTGACCGAAAAACCTATAAGGAAATAGAATCAGCTTTAGATGTGTGCCAGGTACACATGTGACTGCAAGTATCTCATCACCTACCTCAATTCATCGCTTAAATTCAAACCTTGTCAAATCAAAAAGGCATGAAAGGTGGCTGTGCCAAAAGTTTTTTGTTTATGCTAAGCCAGTCATGGGAGCTCCCCATTATGTAAGCCAAATAGTCACTGAGCAGCACTACCAGCACTTGATAAAGAAGTACATTAGTGGATGAATTAACCTTGTGTTCAGTATAAAGAGAGGATGGAAGTCTTAAAAAGTCCCGAATACATCTGAAGAAACAGGGCACAAAGTTGCCAACTTTTGAACTTTTCATCCTTGAACATCACTTTGATATGCAATTAGCTAGTGATGATATTTAGCTAAGCCCCATGAAAAGGTTCATCTGCACCAGTAACTTGAGCCAGGGGATTGGGTTACTAGAAGGGAAAAAAGCCACACATAGCAGCACATACCAGATTCATGCGTGACTGATGGAACGGCACTGAAGCAGGAATTGCCCATGGAGAGGACAGATCTGGAAAGTGAAGGTCTGCTTTACTGTAGCAGGATAAACATTGATTCTTGTGAAGATGGGGTCAGTAGAAAAATCATAGATGCATTTTACAGGGGAGATGTATTTTTTGAAATTATGCGTCCTACTCTACTCTGATCCACTGCAAATATTGAAAGAGTGATTATATCACACATTTCTACAACTCCCATTGTTTTGCTGTCAAGATTGATGTGTTTAAGTCCACGGCATAGCAATCAGCTTCTACTACCAAAAATTTAACAGCAATTGAGACACAAACATTACCACTCAACAAGACATACTGTGAAAGCTAAGAGAACCTTCATTTGCTGTTTCTGCATATCATACAAATGTTAAATGACAGGATTTTTTTCTGGCCACTGTACAACTACAGGTTGAAAAATTTCCCATTCATAAATATGGTTTGCTGTTGTTTTAAAAACATGAGTAAATGGAGATTAGCATAATACATGGTTGTGCCTTATATAGACATAGATATACATACGATAACATACTTGTGTATAAGTTGACCTGACAAAGGCAGGTTTTGGGGCCAAAATTATATTTTGATGTGACATATGAATAAATCATATGGAAGAGGGGCCGACCAAGGGCAAGATGAATGGATGGTATCCCTGAAGTGACTGGCTTGACTCTGAAGGAGCTGGGGGTGGTGACGGTCGACAGGGAGCTCTGGCGTGGGCTGGTCCATGAGGTCACGAAGATTCGGAAGTGACAGAAGGAATAAACAACAACAATGAATATGTCAAGGGCCATTTTGTAGAGGGAAGAGGGCAGTGCTTTCTCATGAGTTAAGAGTTAAGATATAGTACTTATATTGATTTACAAATAAATTGCCCCAGGGTTTTGGCATGATTTTTGATTAAACATTTAGACTTATATAATAGTTATATTAGTATTCAAGTTGTTGGAAACCTTGATCAAGCAACTGTATGAATGCAACTTCAATTTACAGAAATGTCTCCTACCACACACTATAAAGGGTATGGTCAAAATGCACAACTCTGTTCACTCATCACACACTCACTGTTTGGGAAAGGGACCTAATTAGAACATATTTCCAAGTCATGTAAATACTGTGAAAGGTATGCCTATTGTAAAGCCATCGCCAATAGGGTTTTTTTAAACAAGAAAAACACTTTACTCTCAGGTAAACTTTTACTTTTGTTTCACATTTTTTCATCAAGATTTAGCAATATAATCAACAAGTGAGTTATGTACATTATTATATGTATTAAAAATCTTCACCAGAATATTTAATTTTCTCTTCTCTTTTATTCAGAATCCATAAAGAATGTTTCAAAGTCTTGATCTAAGTCTGAAACAAGGGCATCCACAAAATCTTCCAGTGATGGGTACTTCTGAAGCATACCTAAGGAAAATAACACAGGGAGATGGTCAAGACTGAAAAGAATGACTGCAATTTGGGTGATAAAAATCAGTACCAAGAAGCACAGACTGATTCAGAAATTCCATAAACATCTACTTTCCTCTACATTTCTTTAAAAAGAAATGTTACAAAATGCACATTGCTTGAAACAAACATCAGATATCTTGCATGAAAGAACATATCATGTGATCTTATTACTACCATTTCTATTTCGGTTTCCCCATCACAACTGCAATATTCCAGCATCAAATCATTACACTTCAATGCTTTGTTGCACCCTACATCCCTGGCCCCAATGCTGTTGAAAGTAAAAGTCTGGAAGTGGCAGCCTCCTCTATGTGTCCTTCACCATGTCAACTGAGATGACGCATGGCATGTGAGGCTTGCTTTGAGCTCGGCCAGTTCTTTTGAAGCCCCAACTTCAGGACTAAGCCAGCTCTTAGAAATGCCAGCTGAAGAGGAGGAATGAAATCAAATCTGCTGCAGAAGCTTTAGTTAGAAACCCAATGTCCAGGGTCATAACCATCTCCACCCTGTAGTATGTGCATATGTGTTATCTGGAACATAACTTCCCACTAAAAGAATATAAAGTTAAAGATACATAAGTATGTATTTTTCATGTATCAGGATCTTATGTTAAATTTGCAATTGCTCTTCAGTGAAAATGGAGATACATGTTAGGATGTTATGATCAATTTAGTAGTTTTAAAAACAAAGAGTTACTAGTCTTTATTTACATACTTTTATTCTGCCAGAAAGTAGTTTTGGGCTTCCTGATTCAGAACTGGCAGGAAGTTTGTAGTTTCGACTTCATTGGGTATATATATGCTATAGACAAGGTGCAAACATTAATGTTCTTCAAAAACCTGGTATCATGTGTTGTTCTCTTATGACTTTTATATAGCCCTCTGAAGAAAGTCTTAAGATAAAAGCCACTAGCAAATATGGGACCACTCCCCAATGTTAGTACTAAAAGGGTTACAAATCAGTTTTCGGTCAACTTTAGATTCGGTTGGTTATTTGGTGTGTTGATTTAGAAAACTGCACTGGATATACCACATCTGTTCTAGATTCTGATTCAGAAGATATGCCATCCAGTAGTCGCCAACTGCTCACCCACAGAAAACCATGTTTAATAATCTATTGCTGACGTGGTCTATCCAATGCAATTTTTTGGCTCAGCACCCCAAATAACCACAGGAACAGGCCTAAAAATGAAGACACAAAGACACCAAGGCGCCATGGAATGGCTCTGCTCAGGGGGAGGGGGGAGCAGGAGAAGCAGCAGTCAGGGGGCTTGTTGTCGCGCCTTTCATGGGTAGTCAGCCTCTCCCCTCCCAACATCCCCGTTGCCTCAGCACTTTAAGATGTTTTCGCAAGACCAGTTGCTCTCATTACAACAGTATAGTAATGGTGAGGCCATGAGCCATATTTTAGTTCTTGAGGACCACTGCTGGTCCACGGACCACAGATTGGGAACCACTGATTTAAGCCCATCTTAAATGTCCACTGACATTCCGTTTTCCATTCTTGTATGAATATTCTGATAAGTACAACAATAAATACTGCTACACACCTAAGATTTTCAGTTTCTGTAATGATGGTAGTAATTATAGAATCATAGAATCAAAGAGTTGGAAGAGACCTCATGGGCCATCCAGTCCAACCCCCTGCCAAGAAGCAGGAATATTGCATTCAAATCACCCCTGACAGATGGCCATCCAGCCTCTGTTTAAAAGCTTCCAAAGAAGGAGCCTCCACCACACTCCGGGGCAGAGAGTTCCACTGCTGAACGGCTCTCACAGTCAGGAAGTTCTTCCTAATGTTCAGATGGAATCTCTTCTTGTAGTTTGAAGCCATTGTTCAGCGTCCTAGTCTCCAGGGAAGCAGAAAACAAGCTTGCTCCCTCCTCCCTGTGGCTTCCTCTCACATATTTATACATGGCTATCATATCTCCTCTCAGCCTTCTCTTCTTCAGGCTAAACATGCCCAGCTCTTTAAGCCGCTCCTCATAGGGCTTGTTCTCCAGACCCTTGATCATTTTAGTCACCCTCCTCTGCACATTCCAGCTTGTCAATATCTCTTTCCAAATGTGGTGCCCAGAATTGCACACAATATTCCAGTGTGGTCTAACCAAAGCAGAATAGAGGGGTAGCATGACTTCCCTAGATCTAGACACTATGCTCCTATTGATGCAGGCCAAAATCCCATTGGCTTTTTTTGCCTCATCACATTGTTGGCTCATGTTTAACTTGTTGTCCATGAGGACCCCAAGATCTTTTTCACACGTCACGTACCACTCTCGAGTCACGTGTCTCCCATTCTGTATCTTTGCATTTCATTTTTTCTGCCTAAGTGGAGTATCTTAAATTTGTCACTGTTGAACTTCATTTTCTTAGTTTTGACCCATCTCTCTAATCTGTTCAGATTGTTTTGAATTCTGCTCTTGTCCTCTGGAGTATTGGCTTCCCTCCCAATTTGGTGTCGTCTGCAAACTTGATGATCATTGCCTTCTAGCCCTTCATCTAAGTCATTAATAAAGATGTTGAACAGGACCGGGCCCAGGGGGGAACCCTGCGGCACTCCACTTGTCACTTCTTTCCAAGATGAAGAGGAAGCATTAGTGAGCACTCTCTGTGTTCGTTCACTTAACCAATTACAGATCCACCTCACCGTAGTTTTGCCTAGCCCACATTGGACTAGTTTCCTTGCCAGAAGGTCATGGGGGACCTTGTCGAAGGCCTGACTGAAATCCAGGTACGCTACATCCACGGCATTCCCCGCATCTACCCAGCTTGTAGCTCTATCGAAGAAAGAGATCAGATTAGTCTGGCATGACTTGTTTTTGAAAAATCCATGTTGACTATTAGCGATGACTGCATTTGTTTCTAAGTGTTTGCAGACCGCTTCCTTAACAATCTTTTCCAGAATCTTGCCCGGTATCGACGTGAGGCTGACCGGACGGTAGTTGTTTTGGTTCAAGATTGGGACCACATTGGCCCTCCTCCAATCTGCTGGAACTTCTCCCGTTCTCCAAGAACTCTCAAAGATGGTTGCCAATGGTTCCGAAATGACTTCCGCTAGTTCCTTCAATACTCTGGGGTGTAGTTGATCTGGCCCTGGGGACTTGAACTCATTAAGAGCGGCCAGGTATTCCTGGACAACTTCTTTCCCAATTTGGGGTTGGATGTCCTCCAATCCCTCATCCACTCCATCTTGCTGAGGTTGAAGACTCTCTTTTTGTGAGAAGACCGAGGCAAAGAAGGCATTAAGTAGTTCTGCCTTTTCCCTATCCCCTGTCAGCATTGCCCCATCTTCTCCTCGAAGAGGTCCTATCGCCTCCTTGTTTTTCCTTTTTCTACTGACATAAGAAAGAAGCCCTTTTTATTGTTTTTAATGTCCCTGGCAAGTCTGAGCTCGTTTTTTTGTTTTAGCCTTGTGGACCTTTTCACTACAGGTGTTGGCTATTTGTTTGAATTCTTCTTTGGTGATTTCTCCCTTTTTCCACTTCTTGTGCATGTCTCTTTTGTGTCTTAGCACAGTTAGAAGTTCTTTGGACATCCATTCTGGATTCTTTGCACTTGTCCTATTTTTTCTCTTTGTTGGCACAGTTTGCAATTGCGCCTTGAGTATTTCACTCTTGAGAAATTCCCATCCATCCGTGGCAGGTATTCAAATATTGTAGGTACAGATGTATAATCTAATGTTATGGATCCATAGCTGATTTGCATTCAGTAGTCATACCCTAAACTTATGTAAATGCCACTCTAGCTGACCAAGTGCATGATGGATGGACGGTATCCTTGAAGTGACTGGCTTGACTCTGAAGGAGCTGGGGGTGGTGACGGCCGACGGGGAACTCTGGCATGGGCTGATCCATGAGGTCACGAAGAGTCAGAAGTGACTGGACAAATAAACAACAAGCTTACCTTAAAAGCCAGCAACTGGATCAGGTGAAGGATCCATTCACTTTCTGATCTGGTGGCATAGAGGACCACGTTTCCACCATTCCTGCCAGAAAGTGAAGTGGCAATAATAAGAAGCCAGGCTCCTATTGGAAGTCCTTGTTGCAGCCCTGCTTGCTTATGAAAAGAAGGCAGAAACATCCTTCTGGAGTTCAAATTGAAAGGCGAACAGATTTTCATTGCCAAATTGTGGGGGTCAGACCAGGAGATGCTACAGAGATGTAAGCAAGCCGCCAATCTAGGATACCAGCTAAGGATGGTGATAATAATAATAATAATAGATGCTGCTTCAGCAGCATTTTGAGTAACTACATCTAGCTGAGCCTTTTAATAAGTTTCTGCAAGAATCAACTAGTTTGATTAGGTTCTTTGCATATACAGTAATAGTTCCAAAGAACATACACCTCAGCAGGAAGAGAAAGGGTCCAGATCTTGAGGCAATTTATAGCTGTTTCTAAAAAGAGCTTCTTGCAAGCATCTTAGAGCACATCATGATTTTAATTAAGTCTAAAATATGTGCTTTGCAAGTGACAACAAGAATGCCCAAAAGACAGTTGATGAGTGGTTCAAATTTAAAAAAAGGGAAAGAACTAATAAAAGAGGAGAATTGAAATATATTCCAATATTTTCATCATCAAAGGTAGTGTAGGAAGCATTCTGAATATCTGGCTATGCTCATTACTGGGCTGTATACTGACCATAAGCTTTGGTTCAGCCAGCCATTAATTGCTTTGGAAAATTGAAATTTCTGTTTGTATCAATTTAGGGCTAGTCCGCTCTGATTTGGATCCAAGACTTGAGTCAAGATTCAGAAATCTTAGGCTTTGCCTTTCAATGACTAACACCAGAAGTCAAAAAATAGCTATAAACTTGTCAGAACTGGAATTTGGAGTGGCCATGGTAGCCCCTTAGGACTTGTACCTTCCATGTTAGATTTAATAGGTACAGGGAGTTGTATTATATGCCTTTAATTTTTTTTTAACTGGAGTTTGGAGTGGGCCTGGTTGCCCCTTAGGATTTGTATTTTCTATGTTAAGTTAATAGTACAAGGAGTTGTATTATATGCCTTTAATTTTTTTTAAACTGGAGTTTGGAGTGGCCATGGTTGCCCCTTAGGACTTCCATGTTGGATTTAGCAGGGTACAAGGAGTTGTATTATGTGACTTTATTTTTAAGGGTATTGAAATAACATTTATTTATTGGTAAATGTATAGGGATAGCTACCCAACCTGAGAGAAGAACAATTTCAGTTGAATATATTTTTGAAATTTGTTCCTGCCCTTAGCTCACCAAATATCAATGTGAAAAGATAGAGACTGATGGATAAAGTGTATTAATTAAGAAGCAGGGAGATTGTATTAAAAATGATGTATCTGTCTTTTCTGAAAATTTATTAACATGAATTCTATAGCCAGAATGTGGATAATTTTTGATTCACCCTTGTATATACGAATTAAAGTTATGAAGGATGTAAACTGATTCCTGCTAGGCAAGCAAGATTTTGCTTTCATTATCCCCCCCCCCCCACACACACACATTTCAGGCTTCAACCAAAACTAATCCTTATTTCTTTACATTGAGCAGAATAAAAAAGCAATTTGGAGGGTCAGCATTTGGAACTTGCAAAGGGGACATATCACAAAAGGAGCTGAGAACCAGTAAAGATGGGGAAGTAAAGTTCTGATGTAACACCATAGTCAAAACTCCTGTGATAATCACATTACGATTTACAGAAAGATGACAAAAGATGTTGATAAGCTGGAATGTGTCCAGAGGAGGGAGACCAAAATAATCAAGGGTCTGGAAAAGAAGCCCTACGAGGAGCAGTTTAAAGAGCTGGGCATGTTTAGCCTGAAGAAGAGAAAGCTGAGAGGAGACATGAGGGGAAGTCACAGGGAGGTAATTACTTGCACCCCCTTTCCCTTTTGCCCTTATTCAATTTTTTTATAGCTTTGGCCAGCTAGGCTTTTGTTTTATGCACTGAGGTCTCTCCCATCACTCGCTCAAACATTTCAAAACTTGAAATGACACATTAAGAATTTTCCATGATTACCTCACATCAAACTTAAGAAATGCAGAGAAAATAGTAGTCCACACTGTAGCCACATGTGGAAAACTGGACTACAAACTTCAAACACAAAGTCAGACTGATCAAAGCTCTACCAGGCAAATAGGTTCACACACCCCAAGGATGAAGATGCCAAAGATCACATGATGTTACCAATAATCCCTTATAACTATTAAAGTTGAAAGGATGGGATATAAAACAGAATACATAGCTACTGAGTTCCAAAGGAGATCTAAGAAAGCCAGCTGCCATTTTTAAAGCTGTGAACTTATTTTATAAGTATAGCCTGACTATGATTCCAACTCAGTCCCTCCCAAGCCTTAGGCAGCTTCAGAGATCATCTCCTTTGAAGTACTACACCTTCAACACTTGGGCTGACCACACCTTTTCTGGAAATAGTTTCAATCAGAAACAACTGAACACTGAAATACTCTTTGTAAAAAACGGTTCTCTGTTTTATGGTAATTTTTATTCTTTTTACAAAAATAACACAAAGCCACAATATGACACAATACACATACTAAAAAGCAACAAAAGAAAAAGAGAAAAATAAAAATAAGAAAAAAAGGGGTTGACTTCCCGTTTGACTTCCTCCAAAAACAGTTCTCTTGCTTTGGTTCCATTCATTTTAAATTATTACTGGTTACTGCTGCTTACAGCTACAGCATAAAACAACTAAACACTAAACACTAACACTAACTTTTAGATGAATCTTCAATTAAAACGTAACATCCGGTTAAAACCGGCTATAATTTTCACAATCAAGATATCTAGGAGCAACTGGAAACAGCTTCCATATTTAGTGTTTTCTATAGGATGATGGGGAACATTTGGCCAATTGGATGTTTTAAACCAAAACCGCCTTTAGTCACCTTCGGGGCTGAGAAAGGTGGTATATAAATATTGGAAATAAATAAACTTTCACATTTGTTCTTTACCACTGGCAATGCTATAAGCAGATAACTTCATTCCCTGGTCAACATTTTTGTTTTATTTTTTATTATCCAGCAAAGGATCACCGCCTTGTTGTGGCGCTGGAGCTTGAGCACCTCAATGATGTCATGAGCGAAACCGTGAAGGGCCACCCAAGACGGGACGGTCGTGGCAGAGAGGTCAGACCAAGCGTGATCCCTGGGGAAGGCAATGGCAAACCACACCAGTATCCTTGCCAAGAAAACTAAATGGACCAGTACAACCAGAGATATGTCGGTATGCCATTGGAAGATGGGACTCCCAGGTCGGAAGATGGCCAAAATGCTACTGGGGAGGAGCAGAGGATAAGTTCAAATAGCCCCAGATGTGATGACGCAGCTAGCTCAAAGCCGAAAGGAAGGCTAGCGGCCGACGGTAATGGAGGTGAACGACGAATCCGATGCTCTAAAGATCAACACACCATAGGAACCTGGAATGTAAGATCTATGAGCCAGGGCAAATTGGATGTTGTTATTGGTGAGATGTCAAGACTAAAGATAGACATTTTGGGAGTCAGCGAACTGAAATGGACTGGAATGGGCCACTTCACATCAGATGACCACCAGATCTACTACTGCGGACAAGAGGAACATCGAAGAAATGGAGTAGCCTTCATAATTAATAAGAAATTCGCTAAAGCAGTGCTTGGATACAACCCAAAAAATGACAGAATGATCTCAATTCGAGTGCAAGGAAAGCCTTTCAACATCACAGTGATCCAAATATACGCCCCAACCACAGCTGCTGAAGAAGCAGAAGTAGATAACTTCTATGAGGATCTGCAGGACCTACTGGATAATACACCAAAAAGAGACATTATTTTCATTACAGGAGACTGGAATGCCAAGGTGGGAAGTCAAATGACAACTGGGATCACAGGCAAGCATGGTCTGGGAGAACAAAATGAAGCGGGACGCAGGCTGATAGAATTTTGCCAGGAAAACTCGCTGTGTATAACAAACACTCTCTTCCAACAACCTAAAAGACGGCTTTACACATGGACTTCACCAGATGGTCAGCACCGAAATCAGATTGACTACATCCTTTGCAGCCAAAGGTGGCGGACATCCATCCAGTCGGTGAAAACAAGACCTGGGGCTGACTGTAGCTCAGATCACGAACTTCTTATTGCTCAATTTAAAATAAAACTAAAGAGATCAGGGAAAATACACAGACCAGTTAGATATGATCTCACTAACATTCCTAGCGAATATACAGTGGAAGTGAAGAACAGATTTGAAGGACTAGATTTAGTAAACAGAGTCCCAGAAGAACTATGTACAGAAGTCCGCGACATTGTTCAGGAGGCGGCAACAAAGTATGTCCCAAAGAAAAAGAAAACCAAGAAGGCAAAATGGTTGTCTGCTGAGACACTGGAAGAAGCCCAAGAAAGGAGGAAAGCAAAAGGAAACAGTGAAAAGGGGAGATATGCCCAGTTAAATGCGCAATTCCAGAGGTTAGCCAGAAGAGATAAGGAACTATTTTTAAATAAGCAATGCATGGAAGTGGAAGAAGACAACAGAATAGGAAGGACAAGAGACCTCTTCCAGAAAATTAGAAACATTGGAGGCAAATTTCAGGCAAAAATTGGTATGATAAGAAACAAAGATGGCAGGGACCTAACAGAAGCTGAAGAGATCAAGAGAAGGTGGCGAGACTATACAGAAGATCTGTATAGGAAGGATAATAATATTGAGGATAGTTTTGACAGTGTGGTGAATGAATTAGAACCAGACATCCTGAGGAGTGAAGTTGAATGGGCCTTAAGAAGCATTGCTAACAACAAGGCAGCAGGAGATGACGGGATCCCAGCTGAACTGTTTAAAATCTTAAAAGATGATGCTGTCAAGGTGATGCATGCCATATGCCAGCAAATATGGAAAACACAAGAATGGCCATCAGACTGGAAAAAATCAACTGATATCCCCATACCAAAAAAGGGAAATGCGAAAGACTGCTCAAACTTCCGTACAGTGGCCCTTATTTCTCATGCCAGTAAGGTAATGCTCAAGATTCTGCAAGGAAGACTCCAGCAATACATGGAGCGAGAGTTGCCAGATGTACAAGCTGGGTTTAGAAAAGGCAGAGGAACGAGAGACCAGATTGCCAATATCCGCTGGATAATGGAGAAAGGCAGGGAGTTTCAGAAAAACATCTATTTCTGCTTCATTGACTATTCTAAAGCCTTTGACTGTGTGGATACACCTTGAGTTGCACTCAAATTTCACCACAGTGCCAGGGGATGGGCATCCCAAGCCACCTTGTCTCTCTCCTGAGGAATCTGTACAAGGACCAAGTAGCAACAGTCAGATCTGACCACGGAACAACAGACTGGTTCAAGATTGGGAAAGGCGTACGGCAAGGCTGCATACTCTCACCCAACCTTTTTAACTTGTATGCAGAACACATCATGCGATGTGCGGGGCTTGATGAATGCAAGGCTGGGGTGAAAATTGCTGGAGAAACATTAACAACCTCAGATATGCAGATGACACCACTCTGATGGCCGAAAGCGAGGAGGAGCTGAGGAGCCTTCTAATCAAGGTGAAAGAAGAAAGCGCAAAAGCTGGGTTGCAGCTAAACATAAAAAAACCAAGATTATGGCAACAAGAATGATTGACAACTGGGAAATAGAGGGAGAAAATGTGGAGGCCGTGACAGACTTTGTATTTCTAGGCGCAAAGTTTACTGCAGATGCAGACTGTGGCCAGGAAATCAGAAGACACTTACTTCTTGGGAGGACAGCAATGGCCAGTCTCGAAAAAATAGTAAAGAGTAGAGACATCAGACTGGCAACAAAGATCCGTCTAGTCAAAGCCATGGTATTCCCTGTAGTAACCTACGGATGTGAGAGCTGGACCTTAGGGAAGGCTGAGCGAAGGAAGATAGATGCTTTTGAACTGTGGTGTTGGAGGAAAGTTCTGAGAGTGCCTTGGACTGCGAGAAGATCCAACCAGTCCATCCTCCAGGAAATAAAGCCCGACTGCTCATTGGAGGGAAAGATACTAGAGACAAAGTTGAAGCACTTTGGCCACATCATGAGGAGACAGGAAAGCCTAGAGAAGACAATTATGCTGGGGAAAGTGGAAGGCAAAAGGAAGAGGGGCCGACCAAGGGCAAGATGGATGGATGGCATCCTTGAAGTGACTGGACTGACCTTGAAGGAGCTGGGAGTGGTGACGGCCGACAGGGAGCTCTGGCGTGGGCTGGTCCATGAGGTCACGAAGAGTCGGAGACGACTGAACGAATGAACAACAACATTCAATCTTTTAAAATTCTGTATGCCTGACCTATGAGGAGGAAGAAAGAAATGACCAGCTATTACTCTCCTTGTGGCAAAGCTGATAGGTAACACAACATGGGAGGAAGCGATGAAGAGTCATCTTCATTGTTCTGGGGATGAGGTGAGCAAAAAAAAAAAAAAAACACCTGTAAAGTTGTCACATTTCTTATGTGTCAACAACTAAAAATAGTAACACTACTTGAATGCATCTTGTATTGTGTCAAAGTCTGTCTGTCTCACAAGTCTGTTGCTAGGTGAAGTGGTCCTCTGTGATGCCACTGGGAAAGAACGGTGGCATGTGTATGAGGGGAAGGGAGGAAGGGAGAAAAAAGTCATGTTGCTATGGACACATTGTGAGGTAGGTCCTTTCAGAGCTGGAAGAAAGAAAAGGGAGGGAAAGAGGAAAGGAAGAAAGGGAAAGAGAAGCAGTATGAGCAGAGTGAAAGAGAAAGAAGCAATAAAAGCAGGGGGACAGCGGCCCCTACAACACCCAGGCAATGTTGAATTCACTAGCATAATCTAAAATGTAAATGAAAGGTGACATTGGTAGGTTTAACTTGCAGTTGGCTTTAAAGCAAGAGCAGTAGTGTTGAAGGCTTTCATGGCCGGAATCACTGGGTTGTTGTAGGTTTTTCAGGCTACTTGGCTGTCAGGATCCAGTTTCCAGGCCCTCCGTTTTGGTGCTGAAAACTAGGGTCCTGACGTAGGACATTGATAAGAACTCTGCAGCTGTCGACCTTGGAAGACAACGGCTTACAGTGTGGCGGGAATATTGCGTGGGGTTTTGATTTGGCAGGAATTGTACTTTTAATTGAGGGGGTGTGTATATAAGGAGCGACCAGCGGCTGCTGGTCAATCTCGGCTTTTCACATGTCCATGTTTCCAGTAGTAAAGATTCTCTTTGATACCATAGTGCAGTCCTGTGTCTTCATTGGGAACAACTGCTGTGAGCTGACACTTGGCCATGTTCTAGAAGCATTCTCCTCTGACATTTCGCCTGCCAAGCTCTGAGGATGCCTGCCATAGATGCAGGCGAAACGGCAGGAGAGAATGCTTCTAGAACATGGCCATATAGCCCGAAAAACTTACAGGAACCAAGAGCAGTAGTATTTGTCCAAATGCAAAGTGGAGAAAAGCGGTCAGGAGAAATCAAGCAGTGACAATATTGATATTACCTTGAACCATGAGTATGGGCTCTTTTCCACCTCCATGCGCCAGCATTTCTCTGCGATAATGCTCACCCATTGCTCTGAAGGAAGAGATGGTATTATTATTTACAGTCACCTGTAACCACAATCTGTTCCAATTTCCTGTCACTCCTGTCTCATAGTTCCTTGCTAAAGTGACCCAAATAAAGGTCTCATGAAGTCTGGCACCTTAAACTAGGATACCTGTTTGTGAAAGGCATTCTTTAAAGTTATACTAGAGCCACTAAGCTTACTGGCAATCAAACCAAAGTATGACAAATTCCTACACTTTTGCGGTGCTCTTTTACAACTTACTGCCTACAGATATTAAGCTTTCTTTGTGTCAACTACGAAAGATGTAAGTTTATTATCAGGACTTACTAAATGATAAGAAACTCCAGCTCTGAATGTGCATATTTTGTATAATCTCCTTTTCCACACTAAAATAGGCAATGGCAGGGCAGTTCCAACATAAAACAAACGTGGCATTGGTTTAAATACATTTGAAGTTATTCATGGACAGTAAATTCTGTGTGTCATCAATGGGTTAATGGCATTAAATACGGATGATTGACACATACATCATTACAGGGGAAATGCATTTCTGTAAGCACATAGGCATCCAGGCAGGTGCAAGTCCCCATGTTAATTTAAGTGTAATGTCATGGAATTTCAATCTGCCTCCAGTCTGGAAAATACATAAGCAGGCACAGATCCTTCATCTCAGTTGTCATAGAAAGAAGAGGGGGCCCATGCATGTGCTTCATACCTTCCAGTTGCAGGAAGCTCTCCAGCTCCCCACATAATCCTCTGTTTGAAGCTTTAATTAATTTGAAGCATTTTGCATCAAACTGGAGAAAATAACTCATCAGGACTACAGTGATGGGCTCAAATGGAATAAGCTATACTTATCTTTCCTTGTGATTAGAAGTGAAGGAAGCCTTTTTATCTTATTATACATTTCTATGACATTAACAGAAAATTTTTAGCACCTGCAGTGGTCATGGCAGTGCAGTGGTGGATGACCATAAAAATGTACCAATTTACACATATTATTAATGCCGATATTTTACACATGCATACACATACAGACACACTATACTAGCAAAACCCATTATACAATACTCTTTTAATAACCAGTAGTTTTAAAACAGTGATAATGAAATAACAAAAATATCATTTCTCCACACTAAGAATACTCTGTTAATTTCAATTCACAACTCCACTGCTTCATAAACTTCACATGTCAACATGATAATAGATATGTTTGTTTCTATTTAAAGCAAACAAAAGCAGGGAAACAGAAGGAAGAAGGAAAATAAAGGTGGTGACATTATTTCAAACTACTAAATTTACATCCCTGATGTCCCATGTGTGAATGCACACATGACTGAATTTTAAGGCGTCTTCTTTCCCTAATACCACACTTATTCCTATACTTTGACATGGAGAACAAGGTGAAATTGTAACTGTATGAAATGAACCGAATGTCAAGACCCCAATTATGGGCCTGCCATATTTATTTATCGTGTCAGGGGCAGACCAAACAGTTGCATTGCATTTTTAACAAACAGACAGACAAACAAAACACAAAGTTTGCAAGCTTGGTAGTTGATTAAATGTTCTTTGACCAATAGCTGGCCACTTGGAGTGCCTCTGGTGTTGCTGCAAGAAGGTTCTCCATTGTGCATGTGGCAGGGCTCAGGTTGCATTGCAGCAGGTGGTCCTGCCATAAAGAGCAACATTTGAGGGAAAGTATTTGTTATATAGAGTGGGCCCCTGGTGGCACAGCAGGTTAAACCGCTGAGCTGCTGAACTTGCTGACTGAAAGGTTGGCGGTTCGAATCTGGGGAATGGAGAGAGCTCCTGCTGTTAACCCCAGCTCTCCATGCAGTCATGCTGGCCACATGACTTTGGAGGAGTGTAAGGACATTGCCGACTCTTAGAAATGGAGATGAACACCACCACCCCAGAGTCGGACACAAATAGACTTAATGTCAGGGGAAACCTTTACCTTTATTTGTTAGTATATCAGAAAGTGTTCGTGTAAAAGAAAATTGAATGCATGACTACTGCTAGATATAAAAATTAGCAAGCTAATTGGCAGGTGAGAGTTAAAATGCCATTAGATTGTGGGAACAACCAAAGGTTTGCTATGCACCTGGATCGATAAAAGGATGGGAATTATGGAGGATGGAGTGGAAGGGAAATTGTACCAAGTTAGTTTCCCAGGGGGGAGACAGTGTTAATAGCCATAATGTAATGTTTTGATTAGAGAGGCAATTGCTTCTTTGGCAAGCAAGTGTAACAGTAGAAATGTTGTTAACCAATTAACATATTAGCATGCAAATTTTGAAATGCAATGTCTTTATAAAGTAATGAAATTGGTGGGAATGATTAATGCATCATAGTTCTGCTTTTGCTGCCTTTTCAATAAAGTTTCAAACAAAGTTATTCTTTGTTTGAAAGTGAGACGGTTATTGAAGTATAGGCTAGGCCCACATCTGACACCAACCAAGGTTACTGTTCTCTGCTTTTTTACCTGTCAAAAGTGATCAGAAACTGCAGTGAGCGTAAAAATGCTGCTGCCCAACAGGTATTTATTACGAGACCGCATAACACTGGTCTTGCAAGAACTACACTGGCTCCTAATTTGCTTCTGACCTCAATTCAAAGTGCTGGTGTTGATTTGCAATGCCCTAAACAACTCAATATTGCCTTTTCCCATATGCACCTGCTAGAAATCTGGGATCTCCAGAGGAGGAGCTCTGGGAGCTCTGGCGTGGGCTGGTCCATGAGGTCACGAAGAGTCGGAGACGACTGAACGAATGAACAACAACCAGAGGAGGAACTGTTGCATGTCCCAGCACCTCATGAAGTTTCATAGAATCATACAGTTGGAAGAGACCTTGTGGGCCATCCAGTCCAACCCCCTGCGAAGAAGCAGGAAAATCGCATTCAAAGCACCCCTGACAGATGGCCATCCAGCCTCTGTTTGGTTGGTGGGTACATCTCACAAGGCTTTCTCTGTAGCAATGTCATGACTTCAAAGCTCTCTACCAAAGGAAGGATGACTCCATCTCGTTTAATTTTCCAGAAGAGAGCTGCTCTGCATGCATTCAATATTTAAAATAGCTAGTTTTAATAGTTTCATAATTAGATTTGAGGATTGTTTTTAGACTACTTTTCAATGTTTTTAAAGAATATCTAAATTTACTTTAATATCTTCTATTGCTTTAATAGTATTTTATTGGCTCATCACCCCAGGAGTCACTGCGGGCTGGAAGGCAATACAGAAATGCTGGGAAGGAAGGAAGGAAGGAAGGAAGGAAGGAAGGAAGGAAGGAAGGCAGGCAGGCAGGCAGGCAGGCAGGCAGGCAGGCAGGCAGGCAGGCAGGCAGGCAGGCAGGCAGGCAGGCAGGCAGGCAGGCAGGCAGGCAGGAAAATACTGTGTTCTAGGAGAATGAAACCAGGAAAATTAACTGTTTACATGTGTACCTGTTGAATGGATCCTGCACAAAACACTTTTTCCATACCATGGAGGCCACAGCCCTAGACATGAGGTAGGAATAATATTTGGCACCATAACCCACAAGATGGCTGAATCTGAGTTGCCAGGCCTGTATGTGAGGGGGAGAGGGGGGAAAGAGAATCGTTAGAATGTCTGGTTTGAAACTAAATGGTTTATAAAGATGTGGAGCAGGAATCCATTTCCCCAGAGAATAAACAATGCAAAATTCACTAGAGACCAACAGATATAAAAATGCAGATATTCTTAGGGCCCTTCCACCCAGCCCTATATCCCAGAATATCAAGGTAGAATATTCCACAATATCTGCTTTGAACTGGGTTATCTGAGTCCAAAATGCCATAGATTCCAATTCAAAGCAGGTGATGTGGAATTTTCTGCTTTGACATTCTGGGATATAGGGCTGGGTGGAAGGGCCCTTGTACAGTTCGCACGAACCAATTGTACAGGTGTGGATGATTATGGAGGGAATTAATCTCAGGCCTCAATTGTGTATAAGAATATATTATAGAGGAGGCCAATTATTACTTGTAAATTAAGGTAACTGCCACCAACGTGAGGTATTTGAGGTACCACTGACGCAGACGCAGATTAACTGAGATGAGACGGTCTTCAACAAAAGATAACAAGTTTATTGGGTACAAAGTGTATGATTGCAGGCTGTTAAATAACTTATAGAATATCACTTGGTTTGTAATACAGTCCACCCTTCCAAATAACACAGCTCGTGGCTAACTTTTACTGAGGTGAAGCTCTTTAGTGAACAATGTTTCCTACTATGAATAGCCTTCCAGTTTGATCTTTCCTTGATCAAATCTCTGATCTCTAGTCCTTCCTTGACTAGGGATCTTAACAAGCTTCCTTTAGTCTTCCTTGACTAAAGAAACTGGTCAGGTTTTTCTCTTCAGCCCTTCTAGACTGAAAAACCTCCAGCTGCTAACACACACCTCTCTCCCAGGCTTTTCAAGCCTCCACACTCACTCACACACTCGCACACACTCTCTCCCTTTTCCAAAGACGCACATAACTTTTCCTGCTTGGCTCCGCCCACTTCTCACTCCCCTGAGCTAGCCTGCCTGGTCTCCTTGGCAACGCTCACTGTGGATTCAAACCAGATAACTCTAGTTTTAGCTACTGTTACAAACACAAATATATACTTTAACAGTTAAACACATACATAGTATCAATGACTTCTGCACAGCCCTTAGTTATATATACAGTAATTCTTTTTGAAGGATTAAAAAAGCACACGTTACATGTGCCACTGAGTCTTATTTTCTAGGTTACACACAATGTTGCACCTGGAAAAGATAAGGCTACAATAATCTGCCCACCCCACCCACATCAAAAAACAACAAAAATAAAAACCCAGCAGCAGTAGTCATGTTCTTGTGACTTTTAAAACAAGACCTAACAAAATATAAGTTGGGAGATAGATGAGATGCCTCCTATAAAATATTCTTCATTGGTTTGTTTCTGTATACATAGCTGATTGCTATTACTGGTAATTCTATTGCTACTCATCCATACACTGTCAGGGTTTTATGAATTTGATATTTCTCCTACTAAAGTTAGTAACATGTCTCCAGAATAAGGGAAATGTGGCTTCACAGAATGAGATCCAGGAGATTGTCCAAGTTTTCATTCAATTCAAAGTGGAAGCAATGAAATTGACATCCTGAATACTAAACAAACCTTGTGGTGTACTCTGATTTGCCTAATTCGCAAGAAAGATTGGACTGCATTTACGGAGATTACTTGATAGAAGTTACGGCTGGGTTTTCTTTTTATGTAAATCCAAAACAAAGCATGTTGACTACAGAGAGCATTTCTAATGTTTGTTTTTAGTTCATTATTGCAATTTAATTTGACTTTGGATTTGTAACAGAAAACATTCCTATGTACATATTTTCTGCAACACCTGTATATTCTTGCAAGTGCCATTTCAAATTATTTAGTTTATTACTATTTCTTATACCATGGCTCAGTTGTAAATCAAAATGGCATAGTCAAGAAACCAGAAGACAACTGAAACTTGGAAGGGTAGCTATGAAAGAACCACATAAAATTCTCAAGCGTAAAGATACATAATTATATATTAAAGCTAGAATCATCCATGTTAGGAGACTTCCAAATTCTATTTTTGGTGGTGAAAACTGGACAATGAAGAAAGCTGTCAGGAAACAAAACCAACTTATTTTAAGTTTAAGGCTGGAAGTGAGTTGTATGTATAGATATCACAGGCTACCAAAAAGACAGATAGATACATGAGTCTGAAATCAAATTAAACATAAATCCCATCTAGAGCTCTAGATGAGTAAACTGAGGCTATCATACTTTGGAAGATCATGGAGAGACATGACATATTGAAATAGACAATGATGTTCATTAAAGTGGAACAATAATAATAACTTGATTTTTATACCCCGCCTCCATCTCTCCAGAGGGACTCGGGGCGGCTTAAATGGGCCAAGTCCATCAGAACAGTTAAAAACGTAATACATTAAATGCGTATCAACAAAATAACAAAAAGCAATATAACAAAATAAAAACAACAACATTAAGCAGTATATAAAACAAACATCAGAACCAACAACCAATGGTAAATGTTCAGTGGAAGGAAACTGGGTGAGAGGAAGACATTATTACAAATGGAATGATGCAACAAAGAATGCCAAAATCTGGCATTTGCAAGATGTAAATAGGATTGTCAATAACCAAAGGTATTGAAGCTCCATCATTCACTGTAAGTTATTATTATGTTTATTTATACCCTGCTTTTTCTCTCCACAAGGAGACTTCAAGTTATAGCAACATATCAAACCAAAAAAGTATGAAAAAAGTGCAGTTCTGACAATTTCAGTTTTTTCTCCAAGAACAAGGGGTTGTTTTGATCTCTTCCAAACATCCCATCTTAATGAAAGCCTTTAAAAGAGACATGGACAACTGTGGAGGTGGCAGAACATTTACCTGAAATCAGCTTAATTTGTTTCCAATCTTTTACATAACACAATACATACTTTTACCCCTTGTTCTTAACAATGACACCCTACACTCCAAAGCTGGTTCCAATTATTCTGCAAGATTTTTTTCATTGGAATCTGAGTTCCCACCACATCAGAAACCTTTATAAAGCTTCTGCATCAATCTTTTCAATGTCGGCTTATATATTTACACATCTTATCAGCTCTAAGATATACCTCTAAGAAAGGTGAGAATAAAATCAACAGAGAGGTGAAGATTACTGGCCAATTAATAACTATGAGTTTTAAAGAACAGATTCCTGAGAAACACAGCTATGTCACAATAAAATTGCACACTAAACTAAGGAGACTTCTTGAGGATATTAAATAGTATTTGCAGTAGTCTCCTCTAATCTTTGAAATTGTGCTTCTCGTTAGTTTTTGAAATCACGTGTGATCTTTGTCACTCATCCTTTTTGACAATTCAAATAAACTTCGAATGTTTCGAATTTCCCTTTGGACCCCCCACCCCCTAGGGCAATCTATACAAATATGTAGAGCTCACATCTTGCTGAAGGTCATGTTTCCAAGTTGCAAGCTAGTTGATGAAGTTTTCGGCTACATTATCTGCTCCTCTAAAGTATGCAATAAGACCTGAAAAAGCTGTAGGAAAACATTCCAGAACTTTATTAAACAGTGGTGTGTTCTACAGCATTGCCCAAGGGTTATGATAACATGCCATGTGTAGGTCATGTTCCTGCCTGTTTTTCATACAGTGTAACTGACAGAAATGAAGGTGCCTGGATGATCTATAAAATTAATCGTTAAAGATGCCTGATCCTCATCAACCTACCAAGAATTATCTTGTCTGAAGCTTTTCCAAAACCCCATACATGGTTTTTATTAGAAAGAATCAAAAGCCGGCCGCTTTCTTGTGGCCAAGAGTCTTAAATAAGACACACACTGGCTATTCTCTAGGATTATAAAACAAAGTTTTAAGAGCATAAGTACAATTCTCGACATTCTGTTTAGCACACAAAAACCTTTGATGCAGACTGTAGACACATTCTATCTAAAGAGTTTGGTTAGAACTTTAAAGCTGTGAACAGCCTACATTAGTCGATCTTGGTAGAATTATTGAGCAAAAATGTCAGGCAGCACAAAGTCAAATTCTCATCTGCCATGTGTTAAAACAATAAGATTTTTTTTACGGAGGAAGGCCCAACTGTATATAATAGTGAAGACTAATAAAGACAATCTTGGGCTCAAGATTTTTGAGTCCCATTTGTCTATTCAGTGAGCACCCAAACTCCCAATTTCAATTTGCCTTGTATAACATATACACTATAATATCCCTCAGCTGAACACCAGTATAACAGATCACTATATAATATATCACCAAATATCACACTGCTGGACAACACTATAAAGGAATGTATGTAAATTCCCACCACTGGACCCCAGTAAGAAGGAAAATATCACAACCAGTGACGCGAGGCTGGAGGCTTATTGATAATATGTCTGGGCAGCATGGTTCTTCCTCCAAAGATATACCTTTTCCTCAAAAATCCTCCCCCTGTGCCTCCAATTTGGTAGCGAGGTGTAGATAGATATATGTAATGGTAGAATGAACACTGCTTGTCTTTTACTCTTCTTTTGGTTTAAAGCTGCCACCAACCCAAGCTGCCTTAGGATTTTTAAAATGAGTTTTTGAGGTAAACTTTTTCCACTTCTGCCAACACTGCTCTTTCCCTAGCTCCCAGAATGACTGTTTGGATAAGAGGCCTTTTTGTGGTATTAGGATGTTAAAGTGACTGGAATTATCACAAAGGATTAATGATAGATTGAGGAACTATAGAGACTTTTTGCAAGTTAAATAGAAAAAGATTTATTTATAAAAACAGACAACTAACTTCTGAGAGGCACAAAACGCTTGACTTGTTACAAACATATTACAGCTTGATGGTTGCTAGAATGAGTTTCTTCACTTAGTTACAGTCAGAGCTAATCAAACAGATCTAGCTGCTAGTAACAAAAATCCCTCACTCTACTTCAGAGAAATAGTAATGAGTTTCTGACTAACCTATCCTAGGTAGTCCCCTAAGTTATCAGCTAACTCTTCCCAGAGTTCTTCCTGCTAACTAACTCAGTCTAGAGAGCTAATCCCTTGTGCTATCACCCACAAGAAATCAGGTTGTTGCCTGACTTTTCTCCTGTCAGCTAATCAACCCCTGTCTGACACAGACGCACTCTCCCTGAAAACCTAGTTTCCAAAAACACTTCTTCACCCACCAGCTCCCAGTTCTCAACTCTCATAGAAGCTGAAATCTTTTCCCTCCTAAAACTTGGCTCCTCCCACTTGCTCCAGCTAATCCCAGGAGACATCACACTCCTCCCATCTTCTAACTATCCTCACTCAAGATGGCTGCTTCCCTGGCTTACACTCTCAAAATGGAGGTTTGCCATACTGTTATCCAGGTTTCTTTTCCGGCGTACAAGGTAAGATTCACTACACCTTGCCATGCAAGAGGCTATATAGTGTGACGATTGGGTAGCTGTGAGTTTTCCGGGCTGTATGGTCATGTTTCAGAAGCATTGTCTCCTGAGGTTTCGCCCACATCTATGGCAGGCATCCTCAGAAGTTCTGAAGATGTCTGCTATAGATGTGGGCAAAACGTCAGGAGAGAATGCTTCTGGAACATGGCCATACAGCCTGGAAAACTCACAGCAACCCAGTGATTCCAGCCGTGAAAACCTTTGACAACACAGCGTGATGATTGTTTCTCATTAATCTTGTGGTTTGAACTGCCCATTAATCAAGGAATAAAGTAACGAGAATCTGGGAAGGAATCCTAAACTGACAGCATATGGAATTTTAATAAGCAAATATTTTGTCAATTATCTTTAAAAGAACTGAGAAGCAGAACGAACAATGAAATCCAGACAGTCATAATTATGGGGAAAGGTATTTTAAGTGTTACATAAACCACCAGGAATTATCTGCATTTGTTTCTAAAACAAAGACCTATATTTTTTGGTGGTGGTGGTGGTGGTGGCGGCGGGGGTGCTACACATGCTAGTGTTAGAATTTTAGAAATCCAAAATTATTGTTTGAAGAAGATAGTTTTAAACTAATTAAATAATATATCTAGTTATTCAAGATTTTCTGACTAAAAGAATATACTATTTTTTGGGGTCAGAGTCTTAGAGTGCATATATATACTGTAGAATTAATGCAATTTGAAACTACTTAACTGCCATGTCCCAATGCTATAAAATCCTGGGATTTGTGGTTTAGTGAGGCACTAGCACTCTTTGCCAGATATGGCTAAAGACCTTGTTTCCACAAATACATAGCACTGAGCCATGGCAGATAAAGCGGTATCAAACTGCATTAATTCTATACTACAGCTACACCCTTATCTGTCAGAAGGAATAGTGCAGTTTACTTTTAGTGCAATCAAATACATAACACTTTTATATAGACGCAAATAGCTTTCAGTTTCATGGAACTTTGATCATGGTGTATGTGTAATATGGCACATTCTCGTAACTATTGTATAACTCACAAGATGGTGTTGAATATCCTAACTACAGGCATTTTGTCTTACACATAAATGTCGTTTGTGATAGAAGTAAGGCAGCTGGATCCCTGGGATAGCTTTTAAGTCACAATTAATGGAATCTTAAGATATGGAGGCCTTTTGAACAGGTGCTAGTTGTTGAAAAGTAACAGCAGGAGAAGGCTGTTGTATTCATGTCCTGCTTATGACCTTTGCAAAAATATCTGGTTGACCACTGTGGGAAACAGGATGCACACATTCCTTCATCTACACACCTGCTCAAGCACTGAGGTCAGTTGGAGTGGTGATCTTCTATGCTGCACATGTGGGGAGAACACATTGTGGTAGGATATAGGAGAGAGGTTTATTGCTGTGATACAATGGTTATGGAATTGGACAGCCAGTGCTGGTGTCAAAATATGGCTTTTTATGAAAGCCTTCAGGATCTAACAGCTTTAATCTAATTGGCGTATATGTTATAGTTTACAAGAGTTTAGATCCTGCTATGTGGTTTTACTCTCTCTTACTTTAGTGTTAAATGGTTTAATATACTTTTAGTCTTCTTAAAATTAAAACAAGATGATGCTTTAAACTGATATTATAGTTCATCATCCTGAGATCTTCCAATATGTGGCAGGATATGAATATTTAAATAAGATGAAATAAATAAACTATTCAGTAGTACTGTAGTGGAAGATAAGCTCTGTTCCAAAATAATTTACCACAAAAATATGAGTCTCCCAGATTTTATAGGGTATGAACAGGACAGGGTCTCAATGACATAATAACATACTTCATTAACATATACACAAGCGTGTTCACAGATTTGGAAAAAGGGGCACTTCAAATTGCTTCTCCTCTTGGGAATGTGCTTTGTTCAATGCAGAGATAATTCTAAAACAATAGGATGGTGCCTGAAACTTGGAGAAGTGTGCTAGTCCACTTCCTATGTTTGGGATTGAGGAAAATCTACCATGTTTGTTATTGTCTTCAATCTAATCAAGGAAGGAGGACCTTGCCCCTTCTCAAGACTATGTGTTTGACACAGGGTTAAACTCTTTCTGTGGGTCCCAGATTGAGTTTTGTGCTTATTTTTTTCTTGGAATAACTGCAAACAACCATTCCTTAATAGAAAGGAAAGGCTTACTGAGCTGCATAATTCACAGTCACCTTGCTTAACTACTACAAGAAGGAGGCATACACTTGCTCTTTGACTAGGAGAGTTCATATTCTGCATCTTGTAGGGTTTATTATCATCTCAAATAAAGGCGAGAATCTGGAAGCACTTCTACAGATGAAGTTATGCAGGAGTATTTCAAGTCCTGAGGGTTTAAAAGACATGTTGACTCCCACACTGATGCCTATGCCAAGGATCTACTCTATTCTCTTAGGGCACTTTACTAAACGCACAGCTCAGTCGATGTAGACACTGAAGGTGAAGGAGAAGGCTTGAATGCAGTACAACAATGTGAACCCCACTTCTTACAATCATGCATAAAGATCACAGCACATCTGCTCCTATAACTGCAGAAATACAAAACACCAGTGGGTGTAAAGACTTAATGTTCATGGTAATAAAATGATTGCAAACTAGCCTTGGTTAAGGGGAAAAAACAGATAATGTTCCTTTCCCCTTTCCTTAAACAAGTATGAGATTTCCCCCCCCCCCCCCCCGCCCCACAGAAAACCTAAAAGAACTTTTAACTGAGAGGGAGGGAGTCTGTTTTAACTAGGATGCTAAACCCAATTAAACTGCAGTACAGTTATCCCCTAAAGGCACCAGATCCTGTCTCATCCTAGGAGGCCAAACAGGGTCACCTCTAATTAGTACTTGAAGGGATACTACCAACAAACACCAGGTGCCAAAACTATATTTCAGAGGAAGGAACTGGAAAGCCATCCCTGGATATTTCCTGCCTGAATAAACAGTCTAAAATTTGTGGGGACACTGTAAGTTGATGGGCACCTTGAAGACACATATACACAGTTCTCTTGAGATGATAGCAGAGAAGACAGAACTATCCAATGAAATGAAAGGTCAAGATTCAGAGTGACTAATTTGAGGAAGACCCTATCTGTGGCCAGGCGGAAACATAGTCCTGTATGTGGGCCTCAATGGAACATCAATCTTTTTATTTAAGTATGTTTAGTAGTAGGTTAAAATGTGATATATTTACCGATTGCACTTCATCCTGCCTTCATATTAAAAATGACTCTTAAACCTGTTAATAGCACTATAAAAAAATTAAGCAAGAAAATCATTACCAGTAAGTAAGAAAGGTTCTCAGAATGCATGCTTGAAGTGTCTTAATTTTGAGTTTTCTGCTAATTTGATAATTCTACAGGCTTTTAACAGTATAGCCGTATGCATGTTTGTTGTGAAGTGTTACATGGAGCTTACTCACAGGTTACTAAGCACAAGCACAGGGCTTCAGCCAAAAACCAAGAAAAAACATTTTGAAGTCAAGAACAGGAAAAAAGAAAAGCTAAAACAAAAACACCCCTGAGATTTTGAAAAGTGGGTCAAACAAGAAACTAAAGGCTTCAATTTATAACACTTCTATGTTTTTATTACCAAGTCATAAATAAACCCAGAAAGACAAGTGATATAAATATTTTTGCAGTAGTTTATACTAGAAAAGAGGAAAGGAATTTAACAAGCAATTAACCACTTAGGTGTTTCTGGAAAGCTTCCATATGGTCTTAGAGATTATATATATAAGACAGAGCAATGGCTTATGGGAGTTTTGCCTTAGTTTTAATAGGACTGGTCAGTCACAACTAACCTGTGCCTCACTGCAATCTTATACTTATCTCCTCAAATGTAAAGCTCATTTGAGGTCAAGAGAACTGACTTCTAGGCATGTGAGGGTAGGATTACAGCTTTAACTTTATTTGGTTTGGGATCATTTTCTGTAGTTTTCCTGTTTAAACGGAAAAAATGAAAGGCTTACAAAAAGCCAAGATTCATGTGCTGATTTCAAAGTACCAACTTTTGTTATGGTTTTGAAATCCATGTTGAGTTTATGAAACCACCCCTATAAAGTAAGCACCACAGACTATTTACAGAATATTCCACAAAAGGGTTTGTTACACATTCATTTAAGTTTCCCTTTCCTTTGCACAGTCTCTTAAAATCTAGTTTTACAGTGTACTTTAAGATGACACAGTTGAAAGCTCATCTCAGGGTATACAGTATGAATAAACAAAAAGCTTTTCCACTTTAGTTGAAACAGTTACAAGCATTCCAGAATGGAGATATGTTTTCAAGACTCTAAATTCTAATTTTAAAAAATGCCTGTGTTTATATAAATTGAATGAAAAGAGTCAAACTGACGACATTTGATTTAAATTGATCCTTTTCTACTTTCTATATAAAAAGTACAACATCCAATTTTTTTGAATTACAGATGAAAAGCACTCTAAGCACCGATGGTATATGTAGGCTAACAGTTATATTATACTCATAAGAAATTATAAACAAAGTAAAACCCAAGTGATTTGAAGTGGTAACTCAGGATTTTTTTGAGGCTTTACTCTAGGAATTTGTCCAACTCCGCCTCTAGAATCCTCTCAAAGCAGTGAAGTTGTCGATCTTCCTCCCAGCCTATTTTAGTCAGAGGAAGACCTCTCTCTCTCTCATATTTACAAACACAGAATTATATGGAGAGTGGGGTCACTTAGTCTTGAAAAAAAATTCCCATCCATCTAAATACAGTCCATGGGATGAAAATGAGACAAACAGACATTAGGCCTCCTGGTGGGTAATATTGGCCACCAACTGGGGAACTAGAAGAGATACAAACGGGCTGTAGGCTGCAGTGTGGACCCTGAGAACCACACTTAGCCCATCCCTGCCTTATAGCAAACCAATACTATGCTTGTCCAAAAAACAACAAAGTATCTTCCATAGGTTGTATATCAGAGACTAGGGAAAATTGTCCCTCCATTTTATTCCTTGACTATATCTCCCAGAAGACCCAGTCAGTCTGGTTGATGAACAGATGATGAGAGTTGTGGTCCAAAATAACACTGGATCAAAAATTTCACACTGTAGCTGTAAATTCAGCAAACAAGCCATATGTTGAGGACCACAAGGCACTAAATGTCTCATGACACCACATATCTGCAGCCCACTTAGGGTAGTAAAGCCTGTCCCCCAGCACTCTACAATCTGATGGACTTTAATGTAGTGCTGAAACTGACCAAATCATCTGCTGACTGGCGACTACTTACCAAAGCAGACTCTTTTAAGCATGGCCATCACTCATCACACTCCAGTTGAAGAAACGGAAAGATTTGTGTATATTTGTGTCCCTGCAGAACTTTACTCTCAGGAATAGCAGTGCCAGAAATTGTTGAATTTCACCTCATAGAATTCTGTCCACTGTCCATTTGGGGCTCCAGGAATTTAAGTCCAAGTGGCACAGCGGGTTAAACCACTGAGCTACTGAACTTGCTGGTCGAAAGGTTGGTGGTTCAAATCTGGGGAGCAGGGTGAGCTCCTGCTTTTAACCCGTTTCTGCCAACCTAGCAGGTCAATAACATGCAAATAGGTACCGGATCTTCGAGAAGGTAACAGCGCTCCATGTAGTCATGCTGGTCACATGACCTTGGTGGTGTCTACAGACAATGCCGGCTCTTCGGCTTAGAAATGGAGATGAGCACCACCACTCAAGAGTCAGACATGACTAGACTTAATGTCAAGGGAAACCTTTACCCTTACTAATATACAGAACCACTGTTCTACAGTGACATGAACATACCATTGTTAGAGGAAGGACACATGTTAACATGTGCCATGGTGTATGCATGGCAATGTGTGAAAGGCAATTTTTGAAAGGAAGAAAGAGGATGAATTTTAAGCTTTTGCTTCTCTTTTTACCCTGAACCATTTTACAACTTGTTTCTGGTTAGCTTCACCTTTGTTTCTAAAGCAAAACTACAGAATGAAAACATAAAGTAAAAAAAGCCCACCACTTTTCTGCTCATGCACGCATGGATTTTTTTTTAAATAGATTTTACTATGGAGTATTTTCTGGGGTTTTTAGTTTTGAGTGAAAGAAGATGACTTTATTCTGTAAGTTAATTTGAAGAAGACACTGGTTGCTTTTCATTTTCCTTTAAAACAAGAATTTGCATTAACTGGTACTCACAGTATTAGGAACATATGGCAATCCATAAAATTTCTCTTGCGTTTCCTTTAAAATGTCTGTGGTTGATTTCTCTAGAGGATGTTTCCCATGGTATATTTGGTCCAGAACAGCATAAAAGACCTAGACAGATAATATATGTTATACTTGACTGAAGCTCAGGCTTGCCATTCACTGTGTGGTTAACCAATCCAGACATGTAGTGTTATTTAAAAAAAGATTAAAGAGCACATGTTTCCTTGCTTTTCTTTAGGTAATCAATGCAAAACATCATATGGAATGATTTTGTTGACAAATACAGTATTCTCATTGTATGAATAATAGTTTGTCAAAATGAGCCTAGTATTTTCACAGGTCTCTCAGACTGACCCAAAGGATTACATGTTACATCAACTGTGTATATACATTTATGTTATAAAAGTATCCTTCTGTCTCCTCACAACTATTCAGTAGGGCTGGGCAACCACGGAAAAATTTGTTTCTAAACTCGATTCGTTTTTAGGGGGGTTTTGCGTTTCGATTTTTAAATTAATTCGGAAATTTTCCTTTAAAAAATTTCGATATTTACGAAATTTCGTAAATTACGAATCAATTACGAATCGATTTCGAAACAATTACGAATCGATTCGTTAATGGCGGACGCGATTGCGTGATACGCTAAAAAACCCTCCAAATGGGACAGGGGGAACTTCTGAAGCTTCCCTCTCCCTCTGTTGTTGACTGTTGGTGTGATAATTTTTTTTTCACTGATAAAACAAACAACGACTATAAAACTTGCACCAGACATGCAGAAATAATAACGAAACGATTTCGAATCAATTACGAATCGATTTCGAAACAATTACGAAACGAATTGAAAAAATTCGTTTCTTTTTTAGTTGCTCCTGAATGGTTCAATATTGCTTCGTTATCAAAAAAATAACGAATTAATAACGAATTACGAAATTAACGAACGAAACCGCCCAGCCCTACTATTCAGATACTCAGATGCTATATATGATCAGATTTAAGATTTCCATTTTTTAGAAAAGATCTCGTGGGCCATCCAGTCCAACCCCCTGCCAAGAAGCAGGAAAATCGCATTCAAAAGCACCCCAGACAGATGGCCATCCAGCCTCTGCTTAAAAGCCTCCAAAGAAGGAGCCTCCACCACACTCCGGGGCAGAGCGTTCCACTGCTGAACAGCTCTCACAGTCAGGAATCTCCTCTCCTGTAGTTTGAAGCCATTGTTCCACGTCTTAGTCTCCAAGGCCACAAAAATCAAGCTTGCTCCCTCCTCCCTATGACTTCCCCTCATATATTTATACATGGCCATCATGTCTCCTCTCAGCCTTCTCTTCTTCAGGCTAGACATGCCCAGCTCTTAAAGCCTCACCTCATAGGGCTTGTTCTCCAGACCCTTGATCATTTTAGTCACCCTCCTCTGGACACATTCCAGCTTGTCAACATTCCCTTCAATTGTGGTGCCCAGAATTGGCCACAGTATTCCAGGTGTGGTCTAACCAAGGCAGAATAAAGGGTAGTTTGACTTCCCTGGATCTAGACACTATATTCCTATTTATGCAGGCCAAAATCCCATTGGCTTTTTTAGCCACCACATCACATTGTTGGCTCATGTTTAACTTGTTGTCCACAAGGGCTCAAAGATCCTTTTCACATGTACTGCTGTCAAGCCAGGCATCCCCCATTCTGTATTTTTGCATTTCATTTTTACTACCTAAGTGGAGTATATTGTATTTGTCACTGTTGAACTTCATTTTTGTTAGTTTTGGTCAATCATCTCTCTAATCTGTTAAGATCGTTTCGAATTCTGCTCCTGTCTTTTGGAGAATTAGCTATCCCTCCCAATTTGGTGTCTTACATTCATATAAAATCCTATACAGGTATGTGCACATTTGGTCTTAATAGGAACAAGTCAAGCAGAGATGGAGAATCTTATTCTTAGATCCTTCAGATGCTTTTAGAGGTCTTTCAAAATCGACTGTAAACAGCTTGGTACCATTCTAGCGCTAGTGCTAATTGTGTTGGACTCAAAGGGACCTGGTTCAATCTAAATTATATACAAAGAAAATAATCTTCAAGTAGTAGAATACACATCTCCAGGGATCAACTTAGCAGGACCCTTTCAAGCAACTCTTAGAATGTGGTCACTAAAACACAAAGTCTGGAGGACTTGACTTTCCCCTCCAAATTTTCCAAATGTTACAGGTTTATATGTTTTAAAAAATTGTAGTGTATTGTTGAACCCTTTCAAGGATGGAATCACAGGGTTGTTGTGTGGTTTCCAGGCTGTATGGCTGTGTTCCAGCAACATTTTCTCTTGATGTTTCACCTGCATCTGTGGGTTGCATCTTCAGAGGATCCTCTGAAGACGCCAGCTACAGCTGCAGTGAAATGTCAGGAGAAAATATTGCTAGAACATGGCCAGACAGTCCAGAAATGACACAACATCCCCAAATGCAGTGCTTTCTCTAAAGAGAGGAATGGTGCATTATGTATTCTTGAATCTCAAGAGTTTCTCTCTCCCCAATGAAATCAGCATAATTTGAAAAGGCGTAAGGTTGACTGGATTGTATGCAGATATTCACACATTTTAAGAACGTCGTTTCTTGGCTCTAAGAACCACCAATTATCTGCCTTTGCTCTGTGGAACTTGGCAAAGAACGTTACAGCATGACTTTGGGTAGGACATGCCACCCACGACTTTCTGGTCCTAATGTCTGGAAGGCTATAAAATAAAATGCTTTCATCATGTTAAGAAAAGCAAGATAATATTTCTGACACGGGAAAGATGAGAAAGATGGTATTCCATATGACTTGGATACTGAAAAAACAGAAGGCCTGCTGCGTCTCGGGGGGGGGGGGGGAACTAAATTACTATGAAACTCCAAAATGGTTACAGATACACCAGTAGTTTTGCCCTAGGGCAATTTCATTCTGGTTTTTAATGGAGCAAAAGTTATATTATTTTGGATTCCAAAAAGAGTGAGGGTCATATCTTAGAATGGTTTGCTCATATAAAAAGTCCTTGCATAAAATGATGATGATGATGATGAGCACACTGGGTGCAGTGCCTAAAGACCTTGGTCTGCACTTAAAAAACAATTGGTGCTGACAAAATTACCACCTGTCAGCTGCAAAAGGGCACCCTACTGGGATCTCCACACATTATTCGCTGATACATCATACAGTCCTAGACATCTGGGAATTTTCCGATGTGTGATCAAATACAACAGCCAGCATAGTGACCTTGTTTGTTGTGTACTAATCTTGTTGTGTTTCAAAAAAAAAAGTTTGGTGAAGTTGTTATTAGAATGAAAAGGGGTTTTAAAAATCACTTCTTCCTCAATGCAATCCAGTCTAAAATTGATTCTTTTGATGTGAAAAGGAAGCGCTAAATACCTTCCATTCAGAATTCCACATATTTCCAGTCCATCTGTGGCTTTGGAGTCAACTGAAGGGGAAAGAGCTAGGAATTTAAAGGTATAATTATCTAAGCCTTGATATCCTGCTGTGGCTTGGAAGAGATAGGCATTTTACCACAATTATGTTTCAAACTGCCCTTGTTCTTTGCGGGATGAAGTGGATGACCTAGGCATAACACTGAGTCACCCTTCAATTTGCAAGAAGCTGAGGACACTGCTATCGCTGCCAGAAGGAAAGTGACTCTGCCATTATGGTTCTTGATGTCATGACGCAGATGGCATCAGTATCTTTCACAATGGCATGTTTTAAAAGCAGCAAATCTGAAGCAAGTTTTAGGCAGGGCAGTCTTCCTCGCAGGAACACTGTGATTGACTGAGAGTATCCTTAGTTGATCTGAGCCTGATTGTTCACATAGCAAGGGCAAAAATAGAGACTTGCTCTTAGCCTGGAACATCTCCAAAGGTGGAGACATTTGGGAGGTGATACAAAGCCCTTTTCTCCGAGCTAGCACTTACTTGCTACTTTCTGTTTAAAAGGTTTCCTAGTCTAAATAAAGAATACGGTATGCATTTTTACATGGCACTCAAGGCAAAACATTTTAAAAAACAGTCAGGGAGACAAGGGCTAATCTTGTCATCAACCTCAATGAGCATTTCTGCTTCCAATAACTTCTGCTCTTGCAGACCAGCTTCATCAGACAAGGATTAAAATGACCTACAGTATGAACTAAGGGTGAACAAACAGATGCATTTAAGACCACAGCTAACATTTAATTCTCCCTCTGGCAATGCATTTTAGGTTTTTCGCAAGAAAAGTTTTCTTTATTAAAGAGAAACAACTGAAAAGGGATTGCCAATTGACTTCCTTATCCACCGAGCCAGTAACACTTAATTATTTACAGAGCACCACTGATAACTTCTCAAAAAAGGTCAATAGTTTAAAAGCTATTTTAATCATTTGAGGGGCGTAAACAGAAACCAAATGTGTTTTGTAACAGAAGAGAACATATAATGAAAGTCTTATTAGTTTTTATGTTCCAGATGAACAGAACTCTCCTTTGATTTTTAAAAAGAATGTGTGGTAGGTGTGTGCTTATTATGGGTAAGGCTATATTCCATTTGTATAGCTGTCTAAAATGGAATAAACTCTAATTAAAAATGTTTGAATGTATTGCCTCTTTCAAATAAATTAGATTTGAGTCTCTTTAAAAAAAATCCATCCATAGGTTCAGCTTGTAGTTTTGGCAAAACATATTTATTTATTATAGATTTATGATGGTTTAGGCCCTCATCTGTGTATTTAAATCTAAAATATAAACATTTCCGAGAGATTATGTTGCTCCTGTTTGCATGATTAGTTTCTGAAAAACACATGGCAACTAGGCAAACATTTCAGGTTCATTGCCAGAAAGTAAACTAGGCCTGCTTGGTCTCGCTCTGGATGTTTATGTTCCAGGCTGGTGGTTTCCGAGACATTTAAGGGCTACACTGCTTATAACTCCAAGATAGCCCACAATTAACATGGGCTTCTTTTGAATGTGATAAGGCTGCACATCTACTGCCTCATCCCTTACACAAGTGCCACAAACAAAGCACCTAGATCAATGGTTCTCAAAATTTTTGTCCTCCAGAGATTTGGGACATCTCCCAGATGCCCTAGTCAAACAGTTAATGTTCAAGAATTCTGAGAGTTGAAGCTCAAACATTGAGAAACACAGATCTAAATATATAAATATGACCTATGCCTTAATTCTCATTCTGCCTTAAGTGATGTGCAGGGAAATGCTGACATTGATTTTAACCTTGCTTAATGTTAACCCAGAGTTCCCTTTCAATCAGGATCAAAAACTAAGTTTATATTTCAAACTGAACCTAACTGAAAGGAAATGTAAGCCCCTTATACACTGCCCTATATGATCCTAGATTATCTGTTTTAAACTGTATTGTATGAGTCTCCACTGCCAGATAAGCTTAGATGTCCAAATGAATCTCCCCCTATGAACCATCTCGAAGGTTAAGATCATCCAAGGAGGTCCTGCTCTTGATTCCCATCCCCCTCGCAGAAGCGACTGGTGGGGATGAGAGACATGGCCTTCTCAGTGGTGGCCCCTCCCCCCCCCAAGGAAATTAGATCAGCTCCCTCCCTCCTGGCCTTCAGGAATCATAGAATCAAAGAGTTGGAAGAGACCTCATGGGCCATCCAGTCCAACCCTCTGCCAAGAAGCAGGAATATTGCATTCAAATCACCCCTGACAGGTGGCCATCCAGCCTCTGTTTAAAGCTTCCAAAGAAGGAGCCTCCACCACACTCCAGGGCAGAGAGTTCCACTGCTGAAAGTGAAGACATGAATGTGGGACCAAACCTTTGGACAATGATTCCCAGTGCAATAATGAATAATGCAACTGACAACTGGAATGGCTCCAGGAATGTGTCTTTGGATTGTGTGGTTCTGATTGTTTTAAGATTGATATGTTTTAATTATGTGGGTTTAAAGAATATATTGTTTTAATTCTATATATGTATTTATGGCATTGAATTGTGCCGTTGTTGTGAGCCACCCTGAGTCCCCTTTGGGGTGAGAAAGGTGGGATATAAATGCAGTAATTAATTAATTAATTAATAATCTGGGGGAAAGCAGATAATCTGGGATCAAATCCTGGGATATGGGGGCAGTGTGGAAGGGGCCTTAGTTAGCATTGACCATGGTGGCACGTTTGTTCTAATACTGACTTAGCCAAAGTGAAAATTAATTCAGGGGATGCATAGGGATAGAAAACATACTTCTGAAAGTAGTTACCTTTATTAATGGCATTTGAAAGAAAATCAGGTTTCCATCATCCTAGAGACTGACACTAAGACTGGATCTACACTGCCCTGAATCCCAGGATCTAATCCCAGATTATCTACTTATCATAATCTGGCAGTTTAGATTTATCTAATCTAGTTCAAAGCAGATAATATGGGATCAGATCCTGGGATATAGGGCAATGTAGATCCAGCCTAAATCTCCTTTAATTTTTTTTCCAGGCACTGGAGACCTTATTCTAAAATAAATTTTTGTTTTTTTGCTGCCATATGTTAAGGAAAGATCTGCATTTATTTGCATCTCTCTCACACAAACTTCATCACATTTCAAAGAGCTGGGATGGATCAGATTACCCATTTTAAGTAAAGATATATGCAAAGACAATGGATTTTTAAAAGGGCAGATTTCGAAGGAAATTTTTGTTAGTACTTTAAAGTAAAAAAAAATTGAAATTAAATTCATTAATAAAATTATATCTATTTCAATGAAATAATATTTAAAATTATATTCTGTTAACGAAAACATTGTTGCCACTTTATAATAAGGTTAAACTCATATGGAACTAATCAACATACCTGTAATTGCATATCAGCAGCAGCACAAACCTTTTTAGATTCACAGAGTCTTGACACCATGTTTTTGGGCAGTGGCTTGAATAAAAAAGAAGACAAAAATTGTAAATTTTTAAAGATTTTTATATGTAACTAAAAACATAATAGAATAATATGAAGTCATATGGGAGACCCTCACTCAAGATTCTCATTTTGCCTGTCATCTGAACTGCTTTTCGAGAAGACACTCATTTATGTTCTGTTTTATTACGCTTCCTTTAAAAAAGAAAATGTACACATGGAAATACAACCAGCTGTTTTCTCAGGCCAAACTAAGGAAGTAGCAAATGACATGAAGCACAAAATCACTTTTTTCTTGGAAAGAGAACCCCTTGATTCTGCATAAAAGGACTGGATGCTAGTATAGGAAGAAAAGTGATAACCAATAGGATGGGATAGTCCTCAATGATTCACTCTTTGCTGTGCTGTACCTTTCACCTTATTTCTGGTTCAAATGGTGCACTCTAATTTTCTAATGATACAGAATGATAGTTGATGCAATGGGTTAAACCCTTGTGACAGATTAAACCTGTCGGTCAGCAGCAGGACTGCTGATGGACAGGTCAACGGTTCAACCGGGGAGAACGGGTTGAGCTCCCTCTGTCAGCTCTAGCTCCCCATGTGGGGACATGAGAGAAGCCTCCCACAAGGATGGCAAAACATCAAACATCCTGACATCCCCTGGGCAATGTCCTTGCAGGTGGCCAATTCTCTCGACATTAGAAGCGACTTGCAGTTTCTCAAGTCGTTCCTGACACAGGAAGAAAAAAAAGGATATTGCAAATCAGTAATAATATTTATAAAACTGCTTTTATTCCATTTTTGGTTTCAATGGGAAAACTCCTACTGAGTGGAAAAGTGAAAATAAACACTAGTTTCTGGCACAAATGCAGATTTTTCCTATATAGTCCATGCTCGAGGGAGCACATGACAAAGTCATTGTGGAGAGATATTGCAATTGTTATTATTTCTAGATTGAAATCAAAAGCAGCTAACATACCTTATTACAATAACTGCCTTATTACAAGAGGAGCATTAAGTAGCACAGAAGAGATATCTCTTTAATTCATTCAAGACAGAGAGGGAGAGAGAGAATGAATATGACTTGGAAAACCATAGCTAGAAGCAACCCTCAGGAAACAGTTTCACTACATCTACTTTTCTTCTTTTTATGCACATATCCTGAGGTTATCCTAAGCTTTCCCCTGCCGTCATGGCATTTAAGACACAAGGAAAGGTTTACTTATGGCCGGGTGGGAACCTCCCTAACTGGGCTCCTATTTCCAGTGGCAGCCCTGTGTTTCATATAATGTACAGGTCTGCTCTGAGTGTTGGAGTGATGAAAGCTTCTAAAAAGCTTCTTTAGCTCCTAAAATGGAACACAGATGTCTGGCATTTACAAAGAACTATTCGATCATGCCTGAAGTTTTACGGTCGAAGGGTTTAAAAATTATTTTACCAAAATCCGACCACACACCAACATGTTCAGGTTCTGTGCCGTTTATGGCATCCAGAAAAAACTATTATGATGTTAATGGAATAAAAGCAGTTTTATAAATATTATTACTGAAAACTGAGTAAAATGTTACTGACTTACTGAAGAGACACTGGAAGTGAAAACAGATACGAAAATTGAAAGAGTCCTTTACATACTAGTTAGGCCAAGCAAGATCTGTAATTTTCCCATTCAGAAAATAGCAGTATAGTTTTGAAAATTTAGGAATGTTCTGCATGTGCAACATTGTAATTTTCCATAGAACCCCCTCCTCATTTATTCCACACTGTAGTAAAATTGCTATTTTGGGACTCAGCCCCCAGATATGGGCCCTCTGATTAGGAAAAAAAATCTAACCAGGAGAACAGACTTCCTCACAAATATGCAGGCAAACATGAAAAGACCAGCATCAGCGACAGACCACACACAGTCCTAATTGGCACAAACAGAGATAAAAGCAAGACAGGTGAACCCAAAGCTTTCCTCTTTTTTTACCTCTTCTAATGAAAGAAATGTACAAGTTGCAAACATAACACACTCTCTCAAGCTGGTAATTATTACTTTGCAAGTTAATCCTTTATTCCTCTCATCTTCATAGCTATAGCCCATAATAGCCAGGTGGCAAACCTTGCTTAAGGGGAAGAATAAGTTCGGGCATCCAAGAGGCTCAAAGAGCACTCATTCATTTTGCTGTGTTCTGTAGCTTAATTTACAAAGTCAAATAATTAATCTTGCAAAACAGCATAAACAGAACTTGTGGCAAGACGGATAAGGTCACTTTCTTCTTCACAATGGATGGAGTCAACATGAGGCAGTTCTCACTTGGTTTTAATTTCCTTCCATGAACCACTGGAAGTGGACCATGGAGTTATGCTGGAGCATCTAGAGCAGGGGTCCTCAAACTATGGCCCAGGGGCCGGATACGGCCTTCCAAGGTCATTTACCTGGCCCTCGCTCAGGGTCAACCTAAGTCTGAAATGACTTGAAAGCACACAACAACAACAACAACAACAACAACAACAACAACAACAACCAAAAACAAGCACCGGGATTGTGGCGCAGCTGGCTGAGTGTCAGCTGCATTAAGATCACTCTGACCAAAAGGTCATGAGTTCGAAGCCAGCCCGGGTTGGAGTGGGTTTCCAACCAATTGTGTGTAGCCTGTTGTCGACCTTTGCAACCCGAAAGACAGTTGCATCTGTCAAGTAGGAAAATTAGGTACCACCTTAAAGTGTGGGGAGGCTAAATTAACTGATTTATGAAGCCATAAAGAAGACTCCAGCAAAGCATTCCAGCGGGGAAGCATGTGGGGAATGTGGAGGTGATTCATCAGCGTCGCAGATGGACGACGAGAGTGACAGCTCCCTTGGCGGCCAGAAAAAGTTAAATAGCCTCTGTGTATGTCTGTATATGTTTGTATGTCGAAAATTGGCATTGAATGTTTGCCATATATGTGTACACTGTAATCCGCCCTGTCACCTGCGGGGTGAGAAGGACGGAATATAAAAGCTGTAAATAAATAAATAAAATAAATAAATAAACAACAACAATCCTATCTCATCAGCCAAAAGCATGCCCACACTTTCCATTGAAATACTAAAAAAAATTATTTGTTAAAATTGTTCTTCATTTTAATTATTGTATTGTTTTTAAGTGTTTATTGAACACTGTGCCATGTTCATAGGAATTCATTCATGGTTTTTTTTTTTAATTATAATCCGGCACTCCAACAGTTTGAGGGACTGTGACCTGGCCCACTGTTTAAAAAGTTTGAGGACCCCTGATCTAGCGCATCCCAGAAAAACATTCTCCAGGTCTTCCACCAGAAACTTATTGTTAACCTCTGGCAGAAGCTGACCACAGAGTCACACTGGAGGACCTCGAAGTTGAGAGATCATATTAATCAAAATCATGAAGAATCAAACTCATAAAAGTTAAACTGCATATGTGGAGGCCCGACTGTGATTATTGGAACTAATACCAATTCATCGTTTTAAAACAATATGCAGTACATAAATAAATATTGCATGCACCAATAGACTACTATGCTTTAATGCAGTGGTTCTCAACCTGTGGATCCCCAGGTGTTTTGGCCTACAACTCCCAGAAATTCCAACTAATTTACCAGCTGTTAGGATTTCTGGGAGTTGAAGACCAAAACATCTGGGGACCCACAGGTTGAAAATCGCTGCTTTAATAGAAGATAAATGTAAACTGCATCCTTTTCAAAATATAATGGTCAAACTACTGTCTGATGTGTACTTTAGAAACCGTGTTATCACTCATCTTGACATAGCAGTAATTGCTTTCAGTTTGCCTCCAAGCTGAAGCTGGTAGCTTTGACCAACCAAACCCTAAATGAAATGGTGCCTGAATTATGCTGTGAGCACATGAGACATTAAATGAGACAATGCATTCTTTGTACAGCAGTGCCTCTATCCTACTGAGCCTTCAACAGGCAATAGAGATTATATTGTATCATGTGAACCTTAAAAACAGTTTTAAGTTTGCCTTTAGAGAATGAAGTTGAAAAGAAATACAAATGCTATTGAATCTGTCGTGAAAGAATGCTGTCTTTTGAAAAAAAAAACTGTTTCAAAACAGAATCATCTTGAACACCAACATTTAGAACGCCAGCATTCTTTACAGCATTTTCAAGACACCGAAAATTGCTTAGTTTTTCTTTATTTAGTGGTTAATAGTCAAAAGCAGTGGTTCTCAACCTGTGGGTCCCCAGGTGTTTTGGCCTACAACTCCCAGAACTCCCAGCCAGTTTATCAGCTGTTAGGATTTCTGGGAGTTGAAGGCCAAAACATCTGGGGACCCACAGGTTGAGAACCACTGCCCGAAAGGGAGACAAGAAGTGTGAGGTTCAAGTACCTTACATAAATGTACCAATTCATTTTTCACAACATATTGGCTTTTTAGTTACACCTACCTGACCCGTCTTATAGTGCCTTGCAAATTGGTTTACTACTCGATAGTCATTTGCAAAGTACTCCATCAAGATAGAGGGAACTTCAGCAAAGTCAGTGGAACATCTTGTTCCTGTAGACAATAATGCAGGAGCATGAACATGCAGGTAGTCATAATGTTTATATGAATTCTTCTCTCTTTCTCAAACTTCCTATTAGCTCTCTACGTATTTGCACTTTTGATGAACTCTGATAAATCATTTATTAAGTAAATATTTCACTTCTATACGGTTATTGTACTTATTGACAGAGAAGCTAAATCATAATCCTGCATGTTATACCGAAAATCACAAAGTAAAACACAATATTTAAACAGCTGGGTGAGGTGCCTTATAAAGCTGTGGATCACACCCTTTATAAACGTAAACCAAGCTGCAGCCAATCTGGCCCCACATGAAATACCAAATCTTTAATTGCCTTAACTCTACACCCAGTTACAATAAAAATATCAAACTATGCTTGAGAATTTAATCCCGGTTACAATTATTATCACCCACATCTGTCATATTTGCTTTTCTTTATTGTTTGAGATGTTTTCTTGATATTTCAAGAGATTATGGTAATAAACGTTTTTCACTATTAATAACTTTTTCTCAAGTCTAGTTTCTTCCCCCTTATGACTTTAAACATTTCCAAATAATCCATTTCCTAAGCAGCAAACGTTTACTGTACTGTATACACTCATGCCTAAGTTGACCGCATGTAGAAGTCAAGGACAAGTTTTAGAGCCAAATTTAGGGATTCTGATCTGGATGCTTTAGCAGCTGGTGTGCAATGTAGCAGCTAGGCAGCAGCTGCATGCTATATATATATATATATAGTTATATAATCATTCCACTGAAATAACAAATATCTACTAATTAAGTTTTGGGGTCAATTCAGTGTGTTTGTTTTTACCTTAAAAGTTTCAAAAACTATCTTGGAAGCTGCTTGTCTCATTATAAACCTATCCATTATAAAGCATATTTTAAAAGAACACCTCAACTAACCAGTGCTTGTTATGGTACACAAGAGAAGACTTTTTACTGCATCGTTTCCAAAAAGTGGCTAAAAAAGACTAAATATTCTCTTTGCTTTTTTAAATAAGAATTCAGTTCTTCAAGCTGGTCTTCTAATTTGTGGCTCTAACATTTCATTGATTCCACATATTATTACTTCTATTTAAGCAGTACATTTATGGAAAGGCATATAGTAAAGGTAAAGGGTTTTCCCAGTCGTGTCCGACTCTGGGGTATGGTGCTCATCTCCATTTCTCAGCCGAAGAGCCGGCATTGTCCGTAGACACCTCCAAGGTCATGTGGCTAGCATGACTGCATGGAGTGTTACCTTCCCGCTGGAGCGGTACCTATTGATCTACTCACATTTGCATGTTTTCGAACTGCTAGGTTGGCAGAAGCTGGGGCTGACAGCTGAAGCTCATACCACTCCCCGGAACTGAACCTGCAACCTTTCAGTCAACAAGCTCAGCAGCTCAGCGCTTTAACCAATAATATTAATAAGAATTATATTGTCAGCCCTCTGGATCCAACATGTTCTACATCCATAAATTCAACCAACTACACAACTTGAAAATATTAGAAAAATCCAAAAAGCCATCTTGCTTTTGCAGGACACTGAGCACTATGCTGAGATACTATGTTGTAGCCTCCTGCCCTGTCACTTATCCTCAGTTCTCTCCAGAGTTAAATTGAGAAGTTTCGCATTTTATTACAGAGATGCCGTTTTAAATAAAATTATGAAACAAAAATGAAAAAAGTGTTCTTGGTTTGTAAGTGTTATTTCCTGTATAATTGTTTAGTAGTTGTTACACTCCAGAAACTTCGTTTTTGTGGCTACCACAAACTATGTGGAATTGGTTGAGACTCTATGAAATATTCATTGAAAAACTATAGTAAAACGTGACATAAGATGACCCGCAAGTTTTTGCAGTATAATATTTTTTTCCATGTTCTCATGACAGAGCCAATTAGAAAATGGCATTTATAACCCAGGAACAATTGTGTTACATAGTGCGGTGTAATGGTCCTTGAGCATCTAGAGATTTTGGGATCAATGGGGAGGCTTGAAACAATACCTCAGTGGATGTGAATACTCATTGTATTACTAATATGCTACTAATAGTGAACATAATTGGAAATGATATGAAATTTGTCTTAAAGTGCAGTAAGAAATTAGACTGACTTCTGACATTGCAAGATAACCAGACAAGCTGTTCACCACAGGGTTGTAAAACATCTGGGCATCCACTGGGCAATGTCCTTGCAGATGAACAATTCTCTCACACCAGAAATGACTTCGAGTTTCTCAAGTCGCTTCTGACACAGAAACACCAAACAAACTACAAAATAATTAGAAAGAATGACACACTTATCAGACCTTTAACCTGTACACCAATTGCTTACCAGTCACATGTTGGTATCGAGTCCTTCCCAGCATCGAATGCATAGCATGACCCATTTCATGGAAAAGATTCTCCATCATTCCAGGAGTTAGCAATGTGGGTGAACTGCTTGTGGAATGAGGCAAACTTAGCATAAGAACAACAACAGGAATTTGGTACTCTCCATTTTCTCGTAGTCTGCCTCCACGGATAGTAAAGTGACAATCCTGTTTTGGTAAAGAGAAATTAAGTCAGGGGAAAAATCCAAAGCTTCATCACATTGGTATGAATCTAACACCCTTTTCATTGCCAGAATCTGTTTACAATTACAGAATTATCTGAAATCGAGCTATTATACGGTACCAGACGTTTCCTATATTTGAATGTCTGAAATGAGGCCTTTAGTTTAAGTTGGTGTTTGGCAATCTGTTTGCAAGTTTGTTACTCTATTTATTTTTTAAGACTGCTGTGCCAAAGTGACTTTTGGTGCACTTCAGAGCACAATTCTACATATCAAATTCAAATAGCATTCCAACCTTTGTATTCATTTTAAAAGGGAAAGAGAGGAAAAAATAAAATGCCATGCAATGATATGCCTTATTTAAAAATTTGAAAAATGTCACACACTATCAGCTGCTCCTCTTCCCAATAAGCCCTGGCTTGAGAGATCACTGGGAGACAGATGTAGAGGCTATAGAAGGGAGACATTCCTGAGATTTAATGAATATCAGGATTCAAGACTAAGACTGACCCTATAATGCAGCTCGAACTGCACTGAACTCAGTAATGTGGTCAGTGTAGAACCAGCCTCATTTACACAGAGAAAGGCCCTACTCAACAGATGCTTGTAATTGAGTTAAACAAAGTGCAGGCTTCCCAACAAAACTATTGATTACTTTGTTTTTATATGGATTGTGGCTAACCTAGATATTTTTATCAAGTTCTTTCTAAAACAATCAGGATATATCTTTGTATGGTACAATTTAAGAACTAATTTTGCTGGTATTCTGGATACTTCATATGGCACAGAAAGCACTTTTTGAGTACTTTGTAAGTAGAAGACAGCAAGAGGGATGAGCAGGAACTATTCTGATGTTTAGTAGTTTTCATCACTGTGGTATCTAAACTTCTGATTAGGTAGCCTATAATGGTGCCTGATTTTACACGTTACAATATTTACATGTTATGTATTTTCCCATGGTTTTTAAACCGTAATTTATAGCATTCATATTTTAAATACGAATTTGTGCACACTTTCTTTCTCTGAAATCCAGCATAAAACTCACAATTTGCAAATTCTTAAAGCAAGTTACTTAAGGAGATGTGGAAACATTAATTCTATCAACACTGCAGTAACCAACAACATTATTTTCCATTCTAAATTGTTAATTCCAACCACTGAAATGGGAAGTTGGTGAGTGAACACTTACATAAATCCCACTCCTTCAATTGGTTTGTTCTAGCTGAAACTAACAACTGGTTTATACCTATAACTGAAGGAATGGTTACCTGATGAGGCTTATCTGGCCTTTGAAAGAAGTCGCAGTAGATATACCCCAATAAACCTTCTTGCTCATGGACAACTGCCTGAAAAAAAATGTAAAAATTCTAAGAGAAAGATAAGACACTGATATTAATTTGTTTTTGAAAACACTCCAAATGTGGCACCTTTATACAAACTTTTTGAAAGTGGGAATATGTACCCTCTCTTTCTTGATAATTCAGCTTTCCACTCTAGCAGTTTACAAAGAGACAGAAGTACAATTCTATTGCAGCACAGAAAGGAAACAAAGGAGGGGAAAATGAAATCTAGCAGCCCCTTTACGACTTAGGGGTTTGTTACACGAGGCAGGCAAATTGCAATTACAGCCGACTTATCACAGGACCGGGCTGTGGCACAGTTAGTTAGCTGCATTAAAACACTACTGACCAACAAGTCATGAGTTTGAAGCCAGCCTGTGTTGGAGTGAGCTCCCAGCCACTAATAATCTAGCTTGCTGTTGACCTATGCAGCCCAAAAGACAGTTGCATCTGTCAAGTAGGAAATTTAGGTACTGCTTTATGCAGGGAGGCTAATTTAACTAATTTATGATGCCATAAAACCTTCCAGCAGTTTGAAGAAGAATGAGAAAGTATTGCGTTAAAGGACTCTGTGTTACAAGTAGACTGTGAAGCGGCAGTTCCCCCTGTGGCTGGATTTGAGCACACCCTCATGAAGCCGGAAAGACTGAAATATTAAATTGCCTCTGTTACTGTCTAGCTATGTTGTATGTCTAAATGGCATTGAATGTTTGCCATGTATATGTGCATTGTAATCCACCCTGAGACCCCTGCAGGGGTGAGAAGGGCAGAATATTGTAAATAGATAGATAGATAAATAAATAAATAAATTGTGTTATTTTTTTGTTGTTGCTTGAGGGGGGAATAATTGAAAAACATTTTTATAAAGGAGATTACTATTTCAGTTTGTAAAGGAAATGCTTTCCCATTGGGAGAGTGATGTTCTAAGTCCCACTCAATGAGGTTGTCCTGCTGTAATTGCAACTGGCCTGTCTTATATGATAAAGTCCTTAATTAAGTCAGCAGTTTTGTGTAAGTTTTATTGGGGTTCAATCTATTTCTTCAGCCACACTGCTGGGTGGTAATATTAAAGCACCAATCATGCAGCAGTTAGTATGGTGAAGGCGTGATTAGATTGTAACAGAATATAAGATACAAATTGGGAACCTGATATGAACATTTCTTTACCTTTTGTTTCTTTGTAATAATCTGGAGAAACTCTAAAAATAATCTTTCATTTTCTGCAGAATTCTCCTAAAAGTGCACTCCTATACACTCTTAGGCACTCTGGAGTACAACTAAAGGTTTCCCCTTGACATTAAGTCTAGTTGTGTCCAACTCTGGGGGGTGGTGCTCGTCTCCATTTCTAAGCTGAAGAGCCAGCATTGTCCATAGACGCCTCCAATGTCATGTGCGGAGAAGGGCGGGGTAGAAATGTACGAAATAAATAAATAAATGACTGCATGGAGCACCGTTACATTCATGCAGAAGTGGTACCTACTGATCTCCTCACACTTGCATGTTTTCAAACTGCTAGGTGGCAGAAGCTGGGGCCACCAATGTTTCAGTCAGCAAGTTCAGCAGCTCAGCAGTTTAACTCGCTGCACCACTGGGGGCTCCTGTTCAATAGTAAAGTTAGATTATTTGTAATTTTTGCTGACATTCAGAAATAAAAATTCTTACCAATTTGCGAACATCTTCACACCATAATTCTCCCTTTTCAGTCTGTTCAGCATATAGAGATATTCCTAAGAGTTTACTGAATAAGATGTTCAGGCCTTCCATACACGCTCCAAGAGAGAAGAAGGGGCAATATAGACTAGGTTCAATATTATACCTAAAACATATAAAAGAAAGCGTTCTGTTACAAAAAATACACACAATAATGTCCTTATTTAAATATTTTAGAGTGTGCAGTCCATGTATAAATTCAGCATAATATTATTTTTGTAACAAATAGGACACTTGTTAATATTCAACACCAAGACTGAAATCTGACATTATTTCTAGATGCTACCACTGGGGATAGGGATGAGAACAGAGATCCATACTCCTCTTTTTGCTGAGTACTACTTGTTTTAAAGTATGATTTGAAGCAGGGCTGGTCTATCAGATTCCTAACAATTGCAGTCAGAAGTTACCATAAAAAAAAGACAAGAGAAGAGGAGGCAGCTATTTTGAGTTATTTGTCATGTGTAATTTTTCATGCAAGAGTAATGCATCTACAGGTCTTCAACTAATTTTCCAATCATGGTGAAAACTGTACAACTGAATAAGGCCTCATCTACAATAAAGTTGGTAAGAAATGTTCTGTCCCAACTTCGGTTACAGAGCAGAGACATCTGGCAGCATGTTTTTATGAAAATTAAATAAGCTACAATATTACCCAAACATGATCCAACGTATCTGCTCATGCATAGTGGAATGGGATTAATATCCAATAAATCAATACAGGATTGCAAATTAATAGCACTAATACTCAAAATCTCTGATAAGAGATTCAAAGACAATGATATATTTTGTCTCCAAAGCCTAAGTGAATCCTGTTAATGTCATATACAAAAATAATGCACTGAAAAACTGTGACAGGTATCATAAATCTGGCAACAAAACTATCCTGTCTGTTGGGTTTATCAATTAACTGATTATTGCTTTGCTATTAGAGCCCCATACAACATTTTAAAACTAAAAACTTTTGCTATTATTATTTATATAATTCCCCAGATACTAAAGCAGTGCTATCCCATTCCTATGGAAATATGACTGTTCTAAAAGAGAATGTTAAGTACTTGATCTTGAATTGGGATGAGCCACTAATACCAAGAATATCTTCTTAAGAAAGGCGAGATATAGGAGATTATAAGACAAGTCAACTGTGCCAAGATTACGAATAAATTTAAAAATACAGAATGCCAAGAATCTAAGAACATGGCAGTATTAATCCTAATAGCTGTATTTAATAACATGTTTCTTTTTCAAGTGTCTGCTTCTAGAGCAAATAATATTTTCCCCATTGAACTTTAAATAAAAAGTTGAATAGAATTTTTATTAGGAAGAAATACCACATATACATAAATACCCTTCATGAATCAAACTCAACACTAAATTATTTCATCTGCATTTTCATTTTGTACTTAAAGAATGAATAATGTGAGTATAGTTTAAACAAGAAGTTTAAACGGAAGGAGGGTTGGCCCTCCTTCTTCAGGAACACTATGAAAGCAGAGAAGACCACATTGCTAAAGGACAAAAATGTATTACACCATTGCAAATAACTATTTTACAGTTTACATGGCTTCAATATATATAAATAAAGTGTGTGCATGTGCCTTCAAACTGCCTGTCGAAATAAAGCATAGGCATAAAGAACAGCTTTCATCTGACCTTTATGCTGTGTATCTTGTATGTCATCTTTTTTATTCAGAATGTTTTAAAATGATAGGTTTTATTTACTCGTTACAATTAAAGGAGTATTCAAAACTATAGTTATTCCTTAATCACTATATATAAGAGAAAAGGCACAGTGTCTGTGTATATATACTGCCATGGCTCTATTCTATGTAATAATGACAGCTGTAGCTTTATGAGATCTTCATCAGCTGCCAAATATTGCTAGTAACTCACCAAACTACAATTCCCATGGTTCCACATCACTGACACATGGCAGTTAAAGTGGTGTTGAACTGCATTATTTCTACTGTGGAAATGCACTCAGTTTTGTGCTAACAATAAATGCAAAAAGGATACTAATAAAACTAAAGCTTTGGGGTTAAATATGAAATTTCATTTCTCTAAAAGAAAAAGTTTGACAAAGCTATGCAAAATGTATGGTTGCAGTCAGATGGCAAATTGAAGCAAGAGCTCCTCCTGGTGTTAAAGCATTAGAAACACTATTAGGACAAGATAAAAATGGAAAACACTTGTACTCATGCAACAACGTTCACCTATTTATTTATCTGCCCAGGAATCAATGGATTACTATCAAGTCACTATGGGGGAAGATCCACTGACATACTACTGATGTTTGTTGCTGTTGTTTCCCAAGTGCCTTATGATGATCCTAAGGCAAACATATCACAGGATTTTCTAGGCAAAATTTATTTCTGCTACTCTAAGGCTAAAAGAGTATGACTTGCCCAATATTACCCTCTGGGTTTTCCTGGATGAACAGAGATTTGAACCTTGATCTCCAATTGCCCTAATCCAGTACTCAAGCCACTATCTCACACTGGCTTATTGCTACTGACAACTGATATGAAGCATTTAAAATATCAGCAAAATCAGAGCCAAAGACATTTACTGAGTGTTGTTGTTTTTTAATTTACCATTTTCTCAAGTCATAGACAATAATGCAATATTTTGCAAATAGAAATAATTAAAGGTATTTAGGATCTGTATGTGAAGCAAAGTGCTCATAAGGTAAACATGTTACATTGACGGAATGATTGTAAAAAAAGGGAGTTTAACAGCAATGTAGAGATGCATGTCTTTGTGGCTGTTGTTCTTCTAAATCTACACAAATGATCCCTGAAGTATTCTCCAAGTTTAAGGAATGTTTATATTGGAACAGGCACACCTTTATATGTTCAGCATGGAGAACAGAAACTCATTTTTTTGTGCAGAAATCTACATTTTGGTAAAGAAATGCATGTGGTTCTTTTCAGACGAAACACATGTGGATTTCCTATGCAGAAAATAGAGTAGAACTAGATTCCATACAAAAATTGACCTTTTGTGTGCAAAAAATATATTTCTACACTGGAAAAACTACATGATAATATTAGAATGCCTGTAAAAAAGGAAAAGCACCAGTTCAAAAAGAATGCTAGAATCATACCTCTCAGCACGCAATACGCCACTATAGTATGGATGATCCCAGGGCATCAATTCCTGAAATGAAAGATTCTAGGATTTCAGTGACTGTCAGAAAGGAGTGTTTTCACCTGTCAACCACAGATGAAGAAAGACATTAACAGATTACCTTTTCTCTGTTTTCCATAACCGAGGAGCCTCTAGTAAGCTGAGAAGGTCTGTGATGCATCATAACTGGCTATGCTGGCCAAAAGATCCCTTCTCTATTCCAGATTTTGTGATCACCTACTTTATCCAGACACAGTGACTGATCTCCCAAAGCAGTGGTTCTCAAACTGTGGGTCCCCAGGCATTTTGGCCTAAAAGATCCAAGCCAGTTTACCAGCTGTTAGGATTTTTGGGAGTTGAAGGCAAAAACATCTGGGTACCCAAAAGTTGAGAACCACTTTCCTAAAGGGTAATTGGGAACTTATTTTACGTATGTTTCATCATTGCCAAAGGCCATCCATAAGACCATAAGCACAGTTCAAGAATCTAACTCATTCTGAACTACATAGCCTTCATAGTAGCTTACTGCAAACTTTGATTAGCCAGTTTTTATTGAAGCTTTATGGTCTGTAAAGGTAAAGGTTTTTCCCCTTGAAATTAAGTCTAGTTGTTTCCGACTCTGGGGGGTGGTGCTCATTTTCATTTCTAAGCCAAAGAGCCAGCGTTGTCCGTAGATGCCTCCAATGTCATCTGGCCGGCATGACTGCATGGAGCGCTGTCACCTTCCCACTGGAGCAGTACCTATTGATCTACTCGCATTTGCATGTTTTCGAACTGCTAGGTTGGCAGAAGCTGGGCCTAACAGCGGGAGCTCACCCCGCTCGTTGGATTTGAACCGCTGAGCTTTCGGTCAGCAAGTTCAGTAGCTAAGTGGTTAATGCCTCCCTTCGGGAGGGCAAAATTCCAGCCAGCTTAAAGCAAGCTGTGATAAAACCGCTGTTGAAGAAACCATCACTGGATCCCACTCAATTCGTCAACTATCGGCCTGTTTCCAATCTCCCCTTTTTGGGCAAAGTCATGGAACGTGTGGTGGCCTCACAACTCCAGGCATTCTTGGTAGACACGGATTATCTAGACCCGGCACAGTCTGGCTTTAGGCCGGGGCATGGTACCGAGACAGCCTTGGTCGCCTTAGTGGATGATCTGCGCCGGGAGCTCGACAGGGGGAGTGTGTCCCTGTTGGTGCTGCTGGACCTCTCAGCGGCCTTCGATACCGTCGACCACGGTATCCTTCTGGGACGCCTCGCGGGGATGGGTCTTGGAGGTACTGTTCTGCAGTGGCTCCGCTCATTCCTCGAGGGTCGGTCTCAGAAGGTGTTACTGGGAGACTCCTGTTCAACCCCACAACCTTTGTCTTGTGGGGTTCCTCAGGGTTCAATACTGTCTCCCATGTTGTTTAACATCTACATGAAGCCGCTGGGTGAGATCATCCGGAGTTTCGGAGTGCGATGTCATCTGTACGCAGATGATGTCCAACTCTGTCACTCCTTTCCACCTGCTACTAAGGAGGCTGTCGAGGTCCTGAACCGGTGCTTGGCCGCTGTGACGGTCTGGATGGGCGAACAAATTGAAATTGAATCCAGACAAGACAGAGGTACTCCTGGTTAGTCGTAAGGTCCGAACAGGGTATAGGGTTACAGCCTGTGTTAGACGGGGTCGCACTCCCCTGAAGACGCAGGTTCGCAGTTTGGGTGTGATCCTGGACTCATCGCTGAGCCTGGAACCCCAGGTTTCGGCGGTGACCAGGGGAGCATTCGCACAGTTAAAACTTGTGCGCCAACTGCGACCGTACCTTGGGAAGTCTGACTTGGCCACGGTAGTCCACACTCTGGTTACATCCCGTCTTGACTACTGCAACGCTCTCTACGTGGGGTTGCCTTTGAAGACGGCGGAAGCTTCAGCTAGTCCAGCGCGCGGCAGCCATGTTACTAACAGGAGCGGGACGCAGGGAGCACACAACGCCCTTGTTGTTCCAGCTCCACTGGCTGCCGATCTGCTACCGGGCCCAATTCAAGGTGCTGGTGTTGGCCTTTAAAGCCCTAAACGGTTCTGGCCCAACTTACCTATCCGAACGTATCTCGGCCTATCAGCCCACCAGGACCCTAAGATCTTCTGGGGAGGCTCTGCTCTCCATCCCGCCTGCTTCACAGGTGCGGCTTGCGGGAACGAGAGACAGGGCCTTTTCTGTGGTGGCCCCTCGGCTTTGGAACGCCCTCCCTATAGAGGTAAGATCAGCCCCCTCGCTGATGGTGTTTCGGAAAAGATTGAAGACATGGATGTTCAAACAAGCATTCGGTTAATCCGGTGCAAAGAAATTGATGATTAAGGACTGGTAATCATGGACGATGAAATTGGACTACGATTCTAGTTAAGAGATGCATTGGATTGTATTGGTGGCCCAATACTATGTATTGTATGTTGTTTTTATGCTTTTTAAACTGAATATTGTTGATTGTTTGTAGAGTTGTAAACCGCGTTGAGTCGCCAATTTTGGCTGAGAAACAGCGGTATACAAGCGCAGTAATAAATAAATAAATAAATAAATAAATAACCCGCTGCACCACCAGAGGCTCCTTATATGGTCTGTATAGTTATCTAAATAAAGTGAAAAATATCATGTACCTGCTCTGCATGTTATAAATGTCTACTTTTCGCAACTTTTATTTTATTTTTCATCTACTTATACCTATTTTAAAGCAGTAGAAGAGCAACATACAGAAGCCACATTCACAAATTAATTGATTTCTCCTTCTAGATTTATAAAACAGAAATTTAATACATGTACACTATTCACAACTTATGCAAACACAGACAAATCCAAAAGGGCAGATGAAAGGGGACTTGAAGTCATTTCTCTTGTCATCTCCAATGGTCAGTGAAAAAACTCTCCAGTCTACCACGACCTTTGTATAATATCTGGACAAGTGGGCAGATTTTCCAGCACAATAATTACAGAAATCTTGCCCTTGTTGTTCAACTAATGTGAGTTAATAACAGTCACATACATCTTTGGCTTTTAGGAGCATTATATCGGGAGATCTGGAAGCTGAACTAGAAACTTTGTGATCCAAGCTGCAATCTAGTTCTAGTATGCGATCAAGGGCTAAATATGTTCAGACCCCATGGCTTTTTCAAGCAAAACAGTATACATACAGAGTGATGCTCATACAGGATAAATGTCAGGTCAGGTGTGAAACCAAGATTCTCCGTATGCAAGATGTACAGTAGGCTCTTCAAGCTCTGACACGAAGTCAGACCCATTTCAACTGTAACTGACTGCACTGACTTACAACTACAGATCTAGATCAATGTACTACTACCAAAGGGCCAATAAAGCACTGACAGCTTTAAATTATTATTATGTCTGCTAAGAAATCAGGACAGACATATTATATATCAAGAAACAGACCTATCATAAACAGACATATAAGAACACAGTGACTGGAAAAACTATAGTTTGTGAACAAAAGCATTGCAGTTTGCCAATTATTAAGCTGAACACATGTGATTTCTCAAATATGACCTCAGCCATTTCGAGACTGCATAAACTAATTGAACATAATGTTCAACATGCTCAAGAGAGTACATTATATTTTCCATCCTATGGCTTGGCTACTACACAAATCACTGTGTTTAAACCAATATTGTTCTTTCAGCACTTAATTCCCTTAGAGAACATTGCCTTGAAACGCAACTCTGCTATAACATGAAGCCAAAAGAAAAAGAAAGGATAGATTACATCAAAAAGATCACAAGACAATATAGACATTATTTTCCCAAACTAGTGTACAACTCATTCAAATCACGAGAAAATAATAAATGCATAACTTACAGATTTGATAGGATTTACTTTCATTTTCATGCCTTCCATCATTTCAAAATCCTTTTGAATTCTACAAAGTAATTTAATCATTAACTTTGATAAAATACTTTCCGCAACATATGAATACTTTTAACATATAAGTAATTGTACAATATACTAATATAAACATCACTCAAAGCAAAAAATGAGCCAGATTGTCATTTTTTGTCATTTTTTAAAAAGTCTTTCCCAGTAAGGAAAAACTAAGCAGTGCTAAGAAATCAAGACATTGACCACAGAGTAATACTAGATGACTTAGAGATCTCTAGAGAAACCATATTATTCAAATCTGAAAATAATCAAATCTGCAAAAGTTAACCTCACAAATGTAGAACTGTAGTTGACTGATGTGCATCTTCACAAAACTACATCTCTTTTAATTAAAATGTGCATGCAAAAATCCTTATTTCTCTATTAAGTGTTTGCCTTAAAGCAATATCTGTTATCCAATTTAGTAAGACCAAATTTTAAAAAGCGACTCACCTATTTAATAACTTGTCTGAAAGCTTTACAAGAAACTGCATTACTCTTTCTTTTAAAAAAAAAACAGAATGTAGGAAAGAAGTTAGCTAGGTAAACAGAACACTTGAGAAATAACAAAAAAAAAAACCCTGTAAATTTCATTTAAAATAAATAAATCTACTGAACCAAGTATAATTCAGAAGGCCATAATACAAAACAGACTGAATATAGAAACCATCTGGGTTCTGTTATAAAAGAATCCATAAACAAAATTAAACTTTAAAATGTGCACATTCCTGTTTTCTTCTTGTTCTTTTAGTAAGGAAAATCCTCTGATGAAATGCCATTTCAAACACCACTAAAACTACAATGGGCAATGAAGGAAGAGCTAGGGATTTTTTTCTGACTACTGCAAAATTTCTCCCCCCCCCCCCCCCAAATTCTTAAAACTGACTACAATAGAGTTTGAATGAGACCGTTCAGTCATCTCTGTTACTTTTACTTTTTGAAAAGGTAAAGGTTTCCTTGACATTAAGTCTAGTCGAGTCCGACTCTGGGGGGTGGTGCTCATCTCCATTTCTAAGCTGAAGAGCCAGCATTGTCCATAGACACCTCCTAGGGTTATGTGGCCAGCATGTCTGCATGGAGTGCTGTTACCTTCCTGCCGGAGCGGTACCTATTGATCTACTCATATTTGCATGTTTTTGAACTGCAAGGTTGGGGTTAACAGCCAGAGCTCACCCTACTCCCTGGATTCGAACAACCAACCTTCCAGCAGTTCAGAGATTTACTCCATTGTGCAGCCAGGGGGCCTTATTAGAATTACCAGGGAGCCCTATGGTATCAGAATTACTTTTTCTAATACCACCCATATAATAGAGTTACTAATTATTCAGTCACAATCTTCTTTGGTTTATTGGTGGTCTGAATTCATCATTACTTTTACACGTGAAGCTGATAAATGGTTTCCATACATTATCAAATAGATCTTTTATTCCTCCTTTTGTTTTTTTCCCATGTCAGGAGCGACTTGAGAAACTGCAATTTGCTTCTTGTGTGAGAGAAGTGGCTATCTGCAAGGACGTTGCCCAGGGTATGCATGGATGTTTGAAGTTTTATCATCTTTGTGGGAGGCTTCTCTCATGTCCCCGCATGGGGAGCTGGAGCTGACAGAGGGAGCTCAACCCGCTCTCACCAGATTCAAACCGCTGACCTATCGGTCAGCAGTCCTGCCAGCACAAAGGTTTAACCCATTGCACCACTGGGGGCTCCCCTCCTATTGCTAATCTTATTTTATAGGTTAACCTTTCAGATAAGGCTATAGCCCAAACCTTGTGTAACCAACTCTTTATTGATAAATTTTCTAGTTTTTCCCAGGCTCTGGCTATTTTGAGTTTTCAGCATATAACATGAGGGGAAGAGTTAAAAGGTACAGTATTTCCAATGACCTATGGATAAGTTGAAATAGGTTTTTTTTGGTTGATTTTTGACTAAAATGTCTAGATTTATACATGAATATATAGAGCACTTCAACATGGGACTTATTCCCACAAAGTATGTTCAGTACAAGTATATAATTTTTAAAAATGTTGAATACTGCACAAATTAGTGAAAAATTTCACTAGAGCAAAAATTACTAATCACATGCAAAAATCAGCATAACCAGAATTTAGCCTCAACCCCTTTCATATTTTTCATTGTCTCTTCCTTTTATGTATCGGTAAATTGGTATTACCTGGGGTTTGTGCCATAGTTCCCTGAAGAGCCCGATGAGCAAAAGTATCATATCCAACTAACTGGGCCAAAAGGTTTCTGCTGGTGAGCAGTTCCTCTAAGCAGTTCAGTTGCTGAGCGTTTGGGTAGAGAAAAACCTTGTAGGCAATTTCACGTACCTAATGATAAGTGAAGTGAGAAGTGATAGAACGATGTATGAATAGCAATCATAGGAAAATGATACAACTAAAAATGTTAAAAATTGAGTATCACTTTGCTGTGAAGAAAGAAGTACAATGAAAAGATTTCTTCTGTAATCTTGCAATGTTTCTCTAAATTGCTCCCAAAATCATGAATAGTATCAGATCAGATCTACTGTATCGTATCAATTGGGAAGCGTTAAAATTGAACTTTCACATTTAAGGAATAGCCTCTACCTAAGCATTGTGAAGAGATTTTGGGCAGAAAATGGACACAGAATATTGACACCATCCTATTTAGTACTCAGCGGTCAGCCGATCAACAGAAAGAAGTCACCTAAACAGACGTTGCCTGGGACTTGCCTATTAACTCCAGAACAGGGGATGAAAAATGAGTCCTTTCTACAGGAATGTTGCACTCCAAGCTGGGAAGCACCTCTGTACTTAACCACTACATTCCAGCCCAAGTTAAATCGGTAAAGCACTTCAGCAAAAATAGTAGAAACTTCAAAATCTATACGTGTAAAATTGTCCACAAGGTTCAAGGTACAGGAGTAATCAAGAATCTCAAAGCATCAGAACATCAGGAACAGGGATACAAGGAATGGGGAGCAAAAGGCAGCATAAAATCCAATACAAAAATCCAGGAATAATCCTTAAAACTTAGATGCATGAACAAAGGCATGAAATTAGAATCCCCCTGACCAGGACTTGGCAAGAGCTGTTGCCTCAATTACCAACATTGACCAGACTGGCTGGGAAATGCTCCCAGCCTCTCTAATATAGACATGAAGTAATGCCTCCTCACATGAGTTTCTGATATAGGCTTCTTCTGTAGCAGGTGCTGTGCCCTTTGGAAATTCTGCTGAGCAGCCCAAAATTTATGAAAACTACTGTAAGTTTCCAGTTAACCAGCTCATTATTTTGCAACTCATTATTCTCTGCATCTGGGATTTCAGTCTCTGAACTTTTTTCCCTAGAGACTGACTCTTCTGCACAATCTCAGCAACTCTCTGGAATATGACCTTCCCTAACTGCTGGAGACACAGACTGAGCATTTTCAGGACTTAAAATCTCATGTGGACTTGCAGGCCAAGAGTTCCCATGATTCGCATCCACATTAACATTAGTATCAGCCACAATCATGGGATGAACTGGCTGACAACAAGAACCAAGGATGCATCTTTGTTTCTGTGGCCAAAGCTACATGTGATAACAATGGCACAATTCCCGTGGTATGAGAGGAGAAAAAGGTGTGCAATTTGAGGGGGAAAATGCATGGGAAAAACAGAACATTCCTCCTACACACCACTTATATCCTTACAGCTTGAATGCCCAAAGGTAAACAACTGCTAGGAAGTGGTTAAGCCTTATACCATATTTCATCACATAATAGTAACACTCTCATTTTGAGGTGCCAAAATTGTATTTTTGTTTTCCTCACAAAATAGTCAGACCCCCATTTGGGGCTGATTTTACCTTTCTTCATTCTTTCTCCAAAAGCAACGTAGTTTAAGAGATTTGAAATGGAGGTCTCTGAAGCTCCAACTCTTCTCTGCTATCTCCTGCTCTGGGGCAACACAGTTTTAAAAACCTGGAACTGATTTCTTAGGAGGAAGGAGGGAAGGTCTGAGTTCTAGAGACTTCAATTTCAGGTTTTTTAAACTGCTTTGTCTCAGAGGAGTGAAAAAGGAGGGAAGAGTTTGGCTTCAGATACCTCAATTTTATAGTTTTTGAACTGCCTTGCATCTGGAGGAAGAGGGAGGAGAAGGGGAAGGGAAGATCAACCCCAAATGGCTCTGCAGTTAAAAAAATGGAGCTGGTTTGTTTGAGGCTGGATCATCCCTCCTCCTCCCCTTTCAGAGGTAAGGCATTATAGCTCAGAATATTACAGCTTCGTGCAATGTGATATATTTATCATATACATACCAGATCATCTGGGCTATCTGCATTGAGACCACTAATTTGAGCATAATTGCCTTCAACTGCAAAGTTATGGCGAATATGTTCTGGCAAAATGTGCTTGTCGATCTTGTTTGGGAGATGAGATCCAATGAGAAATTCATTACATAAATCCAATATTTTGACGTTCAGATTTACTGCTTTCCTACGCTATAAAAAGGAAAGACAAAAAACAGGCATAGCTTCATTAACACATTTCTTTTTTAAATGATGACGTAAAACAAGGAGGGAAAATCATACAGCCCTTTCTGATTTTCTTAGGCTGACACTCACAGCATCCTTAGCCACCACAACCAATGATGAATAATGTTTGGAGTTGAAGTTCAACAACCACTGGAAGTGTTGTCAAAGGCTTTCATGGCCGGAATCACTAGGTTGCTGTGGGTTTTCCGGGCTGTTTGGCCATGTTCTAGAAGTATTCTTCCCTGACGTTTTGCCTGCATCTATGGCAAGCATCCTCAGAGGTTGTGAGGTCTGAGGATGCCTGCCACAGATGCAGACGAAACGTCAGGAAATAATGCTTCTGGAACATGGCCATACAGCTCGGAAAACCCACAGCAACCAAACATATGGAAAGCTGTATGATTCCTAACCATTTGCTAGAATGTCAATTACAATAATTAATCAGAAGATACTACATGGATCAAAATGGGGAAGGGTAAAGTGTGGACCATGAACTTCACTTCTGTGACATCCCAAGTCACCAGCGGTCTCCCAACCCCATTTTTTTAAAAAAAATCTTGGCCAATTTACATATGATTTTCACCAGAATGCCCCAAAGGCAAAATCAATAGTTTTCCTTTCCTAACTTCAAGAACACTCCCCACCAGAACACTCCCCACCAAAACAGAAAAAAAATGAAATACCACTGATAGTGGGATGCACACAAAATGCTGGTACATCACGTCACAGATGTGGAGATGAAAACTAGCTCCCATCATCCATACAGTGGAATTAAAGGGTTAAATTGCTAGATATATTCCAGGTGCCTCTGTTAATATTTTCCCTCTTCGAGTAGAAATAATTACCTTTTTTTCATCCAAGTGAATCCCACTGATCTCAAAATCAAACATGAAAAGTTCAGCCACACGCCTAAAGGAATAAATTCTCATTTAGAGAAAATAATTGCAAGAGAAATATTATCACTGTTTATCCTTTCTAAACATAATCAGATTCTCATGCTACAGAGAAAATAGTATGTCAATTTAAGAGATTATCAAGGCAGTCCTATGCGTATCTCCCCAAAAGTGAGTCATATTGAGTTCAATGGTCTTATCTTTATTTAACTCAACTCAGGAATGCATGTTATTTGTCCTTTTCATAAAGGATCAGGCATTAATATTATATTTGCAGCTGGCAGTCCTGGACTCATAGTTTGCTATGATGGGTGAATATAGACATTTTGAATGAAGATTATTTCTAAAACTATGCCATTTTCTCTCCAATTCTATGCACTGTGATTAGAAATAAATTATACTTCCTCCCAAGTTATGAGGCATAGGAAGAAACCCTAACCATGAAATAAATTATATATAATTTACTGTTGCAAAGTAATCTTTCATGTAATGAAATATATTCCTTACAAAAATATATTTTACATCTCACAATTAAGTTATGGACATAATTACCTCAGGATATTGTTATAGTATAACTACTTCTTAAATGAGTTAAGTAAATGGAAACTTTGTCTCTTAATAGCTGCAGGCAATGACAATGTTCAGAGAGAAAGTACATTTTTGTAATGTTTCCTATCTTCTCATCATACAGAGATATTATCTTGTTTTGCTTACAAACTTTGTACTAAACCATAAATCTTGGTCAGCTACTGCAACTAGCAACAAGGCAGGAAGCATGTGCATATATCATAAAAAGAGATCAAATATCAAGACTTCAAAACATGCCCTTAAACAGAGAGAAAGTCAAAATTCAGAGGACCAGGATAATTAAAGTGTTATGAATGTCAAGCCTGCCAAACAGGATGGAGGCACAGAAATGTGTAAATATCCCCTTAATTTCAGAAAATTGAGTATGTTTTAAGATTTAGCTGCATAATGTAACTAGAACCATGGGAAATCTATCAATATGGAAATCTGAATATACTGGAGTTCTATTAACAAGGCAAGTCACAACACTTGCAAATATATTAGATTATTTTAATGCATCTATAAAATATTCTTCCTAAGATTTCACAAAAATAAAATATTATGTACTCTGAAAATGATTACTCCGTTTCTGAATAATCTTTTACTGTTATAAAGTATGCAAGGGCCCTTCCATATAACCCAGAATATCAAGGTAGAAAATCCTACAATATCTGCTTTGAACTGGGTTATTTGAGTCCACACTGCCATATATTCCCGTTCAAAGCAGAAAATCTTATTCAGTTGTGTGGAAGGGGCCCAAATCTATCAGTCAACATTGAGTGTTACAATGAAGTCTCAACTGCAAGGAAAAGAATGTTTATTCACCATTTATTTATTTATTTATTTATTTACTTTGCTTATATACCGCTGTATCTCAAGCCCGAAGGCGACTCACAGCGGTTTACAAACAGTAGAAACAGTAGAAACAGCAGTGGTTCCATACAACATATAACAATTGACTTAACACATTATCCATAAATTACCAATAAGCAATTACAATGCACAATTATTACAAAAAACAACCGTACCCAATCTTCTCATCATCCAAGCGTAGTCCAGGTTCGTCGTCCATTGTTCCATTCCTATGTTCCATTACCAGATTGCACTAAATTACTCAAACGCCTGCACAAACATCCAGGTCTTGACCTTTTTGCGGAATACCATTAGAGATGGTGCTAGTCTAATGTCCGTAGGAAGGGCGTTCCACAGCCGAGGAGCCACCACCGAGAAGGCCCTATCTCTCGTCCCCGCCAGCCGAGCTTGAGAAGCAGGCGGGATCGCGAGCAGGGTCTCCCCGGAAGATCTCAAAGTCCTGGTGGGTTCATAGGCAGAGATGCGGTCAGATAGGTAGCTTGGGCCGGAACCGTTTAGGGCTTTAAAGGCCAACGCCAGCACTTTGAATTCAGCCCGGTAGCAGATCGGTAGCCAGTGGAGTTGGCGCAACAGGGGGGTTGTATGCTCCCTGCGCTCCGCTCCTGTTAAAATCATGGCTGACGAGCGTTGGACTAGTTGGAGCTTCCGAGCTGTCTTCAAAGGCAACCCCACGTAGAGAGCATTGCAATAGTCTAAACGGGATGTAACCAAAGCGTGGACCACCGTGGCCAAGTCAGACTTCCCAAGGTATGGGTGCAGCTGGCGCACAAGTTTTAATTGTGCGAAAGCTCCCCTGGTCACCGCCGAAACCTGGGGTTCCAGGCTCAGCGATGAGTCCAGGGTCACACCCAAGCTGCGAACCTGCATCTTCAGGGGGAGTGCGGCCCCATCCAACACAGGCTGTAACCCTATGCCCTGTTCGGCCTTGCAACTGACCAGGAGTACCTCTGTCTTGTCTGGATTCAATTTCAATTTGTTCGCCCTCATCCAGACCGTCACAGCGGCCAAGCACCGGTTCAGGACCTGGACAGCCTCCTTAGTAGCAGGTTGTTGTGCTTCAAATGATGGAATGAGTCTCCCAGAACTCCCCAGCCAATGATGAAGAATGCTGAATGTTTCCATATGATGACTTCTGAATAACATTTCCAAGCCCTTTCCTCATAGCTGCTGTATGCCTTCAAGTTGGTTCCAAAATGAAGGGGATTCTATTGTGAGGTTTTCTTGGTGACATTTCCTGAGAGAGGGACAGTTTTCCCTTTGCCTTCCTATGAGGCTGAGAGAATGTGACTTCTCTAACGTCACTCAGTGAGTTTGCATGGTTGAACAAGGACTCAAACCTTGGCTCCACAGCCATAGTCCCATGCTCAGACCATGCCAGTGCTTCCCTCTGTCTCATCAGAACAAACTTAATCATGTGTACCTTGTTTCTGGATCAAGGGAATCCATAACATCTTTATCAGCCAACAATTTTCTCAGACTTTGGCACAAATCTACATCTGTATTTAATCTAGAAATATAAAAAGGACCAATTAGTATCAATGCAATAATTAACTTTTAAATTTACTTTACTATATTTTTGATATATCATAAATTGATTCAACTTGTTTTTAGTCATCACAGAATGCAAATACAACCATAGCTGGCTGGTTCACCACAATTCTTAAGCATTGTTCATTACTACTATACATTTCAACAGAAAATAATGTCCTAGGATGCTTCGATGTTAGACATTTAGAACAAAACTACCTGCTTCTCTTAATAATAACAATAATAATAATAATAATAATAATAATAATAATAATAATAATAAATCTTCATTTGTATTTCACTTTTCTCCCAAAGTAGGACCCAAAGCGGCTTACAGCATTATAGAAAATACCATACAAAACAATCTGCATATGTAAAACAACATCCTATAAAAACAAATTTACAATAAGAAATAAATAAACATATTTAAAACGCTTGTCTAATACAATTATTGCAGGCAACTCAACAAGGCAGATTGTAAACATTAGCAGGACTCATAAAGGTTAGCCTTCCTGTCATTACAGCTAAGTGTCTTCATCAAAAGGTAGTGCAAACAGGAATGTCTTTAGCTACTTTTTAAAATATGTTAGGGAAGGGGCTGTTTTAACCTCCTTGGGGAGGGAGCTCCAAAGAGTTAGGGCTTTAAAGGTCAAAACCAGCACCTTGAATCAGGTCTGGAAAGTAACTGGCAGCCAGTCCAGGTGCTTTAGCAGGGGGGTAGTATGCTCCCTGGGTCCAGCACCTGTTAATAACCTTGCTGTAGATCTCTGAACTAACTGAAGTTTCCAGACACTCTTAACGAGCAGCCCCACATAGAGCTTGTTACAGTAGTCCAAATGGGATCTAAACAAGGCATGGAAAAGCCAAGTCCGGCTTTTCAAGGTACAGTCGAGCTGGCACACAAGTTTTAATTGTGCAATGGTCCTCCTGGCCACCGCCAACACCTGAGCGTTAGCAATGAGTCCATGAGGACCCCCAGATTGCGGATCCATGTCTTCAAGGGGAGGTGTGACTCCATCCAGCACAGGTTGCCACCCTATACCCTGATCTGCCTTCCGACTGACCAGGAGGATCTCCCTCAATTTCAATTTGTTTGTCCTCATCCAGTCCACAACAGTTGACAGGCACCGGTTCAGGGTCTGGGATGCTTCCATACCTTTTGGAGGAAATGTGTACTAGAGTTGGGCATTATCTACATACGGATGGCACCGAAGCCCAAAACTCATGATGATCTCTCCCAGCGGCTTAATGTAGATGTTAAACAATATGGGAGACAGAACTGAAACCTGTGGGACCCCACAAGACAACTGACTTTTTAGAGTCATACCTGCAGTTAAACCTCCTTTCATTATCCCCCTTTAATTCTCTAGGTGGTTCTTCCATCATTTCTCAGATGTCAAAAAGCCCAACTTTTGCAAGTATGGACAGGTAGAATATTCTTGGAAAGGTGCAGATAGCAATATATCCTTTTGTTTCTACAAGTATACATCATTATAATTTACTTATTTACATTTATACCCTGCCCTCTCTCACCCCGATGAGGATTCTGAGCAGCCCACAAGTTATATGTACATACATTGTATTATATTATTACCATAGCACAATATTAGCATTACATATTACTATATTGTACTATGCCACTATGCTGTAATATTATTAGTAATATTATAAGTAATATATAATTGATATTATTATATTGTATTATTAACATTGTATTACATTATAACATTATTATCAATATTATATGTATATACAATATATATATTATCATAGCACAATATTAGTATTATATAGTATTATATAGTATTATATTGTTGCGGGGGGGGGGGTCAACTGTGATGGCACAGGAGACAAGGTGGAACTCTCTGCCTGGCTTCCCCTCTTCACTCTGGCCCCAGAGTGGTGGTTGGCCTTCTGGGGAAGGGCCCCCAACTGACGGCACAGGAGACAAGGTGGAACTGTCTTCCTGGCTTCCCCTCTTCCCTCTGGCCCCAGGGCAGGAGTTGGTACTGGGGGGAGGGCCCCTCAACTGATGGCACAGGAGACAAGGTGGAACTGTCTTCCTGACTTCCCCTCTTCATTCTGGCCCCAGAGCGGCTATTAAGCATCAATACAATAGCATTACCTTTGCAGTCAACTTATCACCCTTGTTTATCTACTTTTTTGAGTTTTTTATTTAGTAATAAAGAAAAAAAAGTTTTGTAAAAACGAGGTATGCATCCAATAACAATTAAATGCATAAAATTTGAATGGTAACTTGGAAAAAATCATACCTTCATCTATTTATTTTCATGAAAAGCAAGAAGGTCTGTAACCCTAAAAATTGATACTGAGATACAAAGTTCAACTCACCCCTGCTATGAATATGTTGCCTTGAATATTCTTCAAAGGGGATGGGCGCTTCCTCCCTATCACCTTTTTCAGAGTTGCAGCCTTTTTCCTTGGCTCTGTCAACTTTTTAAGAATGCAGCCTTTCAATGAAACTCAATGGAAATGGGAGACATCCATTGGTACAGAGAAAAAAAGAATACTTCTGAAAATGTCTGATGAAAAGACAACTTTCCACCAAGATTTCCAAATGGGCCTTATTCAACAATACACTGCTGTTCTCCAACAGTCATTTGCAGGGATTGAGCATTCCCAACATGAATTCTAGCAAAGCACAGAAGGAGTGATAGCAATTATTGTTGTTATTAAATAATTCCTTATTTAATAACAGGACTCTAAGGACTCAAAACTTTTTTAAAAACCCCTTCATGGTCCGTCAGTATGTCAACTTAAAAGAGTAGCCATTTTTGAAGGTCCCAAGGGCAAGAAAATCACTACTGAAGCGAAGTGTACCTTCCCCTTCAGCAGCCATTGGGCTACGTGAGTCGAACATGGTGAAATAAACCGAAAAGGCAAAACTTTCAGGCAGTGAAGAGTGCTATGAACCAACACAGAATCATCGAGTTGAAAGAGACCTCATGGGCCATCTAGTCCAACCCCCTGCCAAGAAGCAGGAAAATCACATTCAAAGCACCCCCGACAGATGGCCATCCAGCCTCTGATTAAAAGCCTCCAAAGAAGGAGCCTCCACCACCCTCCAGCCCAGTCTGGAAGCAACTTGTAAAGTAGACATGTACCTGCTATATGCAGAAATATTTTTTCTACCCAACATCTTAATTTATAAAAGAGATTTCCTCCCAACCCCACACACGTCATACATGAGAACAACAACAGTTATTCAAGGGAAAAGCTCAACACAACAAATAAAACATACTTTTCTACCATAGTACCAATACTTCTGCAGGCTTCCTCAGCAGCCTCTCTGAAAGCAGGATCCGGGTGAGCAATTTTTACAAAATCTGCCTGATGCAATAAAAAGGGGAGAAAGAAAAATAAAGAGGAAGGTTTTGGTGGAATTTTTAGAAAAGTTGGAAATTCTAGCTAAATCCTCATGGTATCCTCGTCTGCATAAAAGCATACTGGGTCAAATCCAGTGAAGGGGTTCTTTAACAGAACAGAACAACTTCACTTCTCCTTACACACCCTTATCTCTTGCAACTTCTGTAAAATTGGTAAAGGTTCCCCCTGACATTAAGTCTACTCATGTCCGACTCTGGGGGGTGGTGCTCATCTCCATTTCTAAGCCAAAGAACCGGAGTTATCCATAGAACACCTCCAAGGTCATGTGGCCAGCATGAGTTCATGGAGCACCGTTACCTTCCTGCAGAAGTGGTACCTATTGATCTGCTCACATTTGCATATTTTCAAACTGCTAGGTTGGCAGCAGCTGGGGCTAACAGCGGGAGCTCACCAAGCTCCCCGGATTTGAACCACCAACCTTTTGGTCAGCAAGTTCAGCAGCTCAGCTGTGTAACCCGCTGCGCCAGGGATTATGTTACGTTTTGTTCAGAGTAAGGTCTACAGATAGAGAAATAATTCTTTTTGTATGAATAGATAGTTGCAGGAGGCCAAATTTCATGTTTTGTTTTCACAGAACTAGAGTCTGTTAATGGCATATTCACCCCACAGCTTTAGAAACATACTAACATACACTGTAAAAGAAATCTCCATATACATGAGAGCAGGAAGTAGTTTACATATAAATATGCCTCAAGCTTAGCTATGTGTCTGTTTCACTGAACATGTATGCATAGGAAAGCAACACCTTGGAGGAAGTCCCCAAAGTGCATGCACTAAAACAACTAATAAACATCAGTCAGTATATTTAGAAAATATTAAGAATTTTAACATGAAATAAATTCTAAGGAAATTGGTTTTTTTATATTAAACTTTGGTAAGCAGACTTCTGAAAGGAACTCAATTCTGCAAAAAAGTGAAAACATTTCAACCACAAAAATGTCTTATCTATTTCCCCAAAGTAGTACCCTGAAACTAGGGAATATCACACTGATTTTAATGTGTAAGTAAATAAATCAGAACTTAAAAAGCAATGTATTCTTTAGCCCATTACATTTGGCACTGCAACAATGTATGAAATTATATAGCAGTTACAAAGAGTAACAGGTTTATCTGTTTCAGCAGAAAACCTTATTTGAGGTTCCGGTGTAATAACTTATATTGCCATATCTGAAGTTGGTTTTGATAAAACTGGAAAATTCACATCCACTAATAAGTTTCAACATTTAATTTCAAAGTAAAGAAGGTGTCTTACTAGATCTGCGACTCTACACAAGGCATCTGAGAGCTGATCAAAGATCATTACTATTTCTTTCCCAGGAGGTGTAATACATGCTTTCTGGACTAGACGTTCTGTTTCTTGTAATGATTTTTCCTGAGCTTCTTGAAACCCTTCTGGACAAGTCAGCTCTGCTACACCAAACAAACCCTAAACAGAGAAAACAGAAGCAGCATAATGAACACACAGAAATCACTCAGTCTTCCATGTTTCTGAATTTGACTTTTGCAGATTTGATTATTTATGGATTTGATTAAAGTGGGTCTTTCAATGTGGCTGACCACAGAATCATGCTGGAGAACCTACAGATTCCTACAGACGTTTCTCTGGCTCTTCCAGGGCAATTCTGTGATCAGATTCTACCAGAAGGTAACTACAGAATTATACTGGAGGATCTAGGTAACAAAAAAGATTGTTTTAATTCAAGCTTTTATGCAGGTCATGGGCCACCAAACTCAGCAAATGTAGAGGCTGACTAGGATAAGACAGGACAGACTTAAAAGGAGTGTTGTTGGAACAGCCCAAAGCCATCTCTGCTCATCTCATTTTACCATAATTGCCAGAAATATCCTTATACCAGCCTACACCGGGATTGTGGCGCAGCTGGCTGAGTGTCAGCTGCATTAAGATCACTCTGACCAAAAGGTCATGAGTTCGAAGCCAGCCCGGGCTGGAGTGGGTGTCCAGCCATTGTGTAGCCCGTTGTCGACCTTTGCAACCCGAAAGACAGTTGCATCTGTCAAGAAGGAAAATAAGGGACCACCTTGTGTGGGAGGCTAAATTTAACTAATTTATGAGGCCATAAAGAAAGAAGACTCCGGGGAATGTGGAATGCGGAAGAACTTCATCGGTGTCGTTGATGGACGATGAAAAGCAGCAGCTCCCCTGGCGGCCAGAAAAAAAGTTAAATAGCCTTTGTCTGTTAAATGTTGTTTGTCAAACTGGCATTGAATGTTTGCCATATATGTGTTTACTGTAATCCGCCCTGAGTCCCCTGCGGGGTGAGAAGGGCGGAATATAAGAACTGTAAATAAATAAATAAATAAATAATACATGTGGCCATTAGTGAAATCACATTGTCCCACTGGTTTCCCCATTACTAATACACAGAAGAATACTACTTCTGACTGTTCTTGCTGTTATGCACTGTCAGGTCAAGTTTGATTCATGGCAACCTTCAACAGACTCTATCGTTAAACATTATAAATGAAAATATGACAGCAGAAGTTGCTACGGATAATAGCCTGAACTGTCCTCTACTCAAAACTACCGTTCAATAAACTACCCTGATTTTTTCCAAAATGGGTTTGATGCTTGGGATAATGGTGCAAATGTGTACAAATTGATGGTGACTATGTTGAATGGCAGTTTTGAATAGATGATCTGTAGCAACTTCTGCTGCTATATGTTCATTCATAATGTTTTTATGATAGAGGCAAAACTTTTTGACCCACTCTTGTAAATGTAAAAATATATACACACACCTGTGTGTGTCTATGTATGTGAATATATATGTGTGTGAGAGAGTTCATTAATTTTTCCATTAATATGGAAACTTTTGGGCCACCCTGTGTTAGCAAGCTACATTTATTTTAGAGTGTAGATGCACCCTAGAACAGTAACTCTTCCCTAATAGCAGGCAGGGGCAAACTTGGGTCCTCCAGGTGTTTTGGACTTCAACTTCCATAATTCCTAACAGCTGGGTTGTCAAAGGCTTTCATGGCTGGAATCACTGGGTTGATGCAAGTTTTCCGGGCTGTATGGTCATGTCCCAGAAGCATTCTCTCCTGACATTTTGCCCACATCTATGGCTGGCATCCTCAGAGGTTGAGGGGTCTGTTGGAACTAGGCAAGTGGTGTTTATATGTCTGTGGAATATCCAGGGTGGGGGAAAGAACTGTCTGTTGCAGATATGTGTGAGTGTTGCAATTTGCCACCTTGATTGGCAGGCCCATAGCCAGGTTTTTAATTGGGGGGGGGGCTGAGTTTGATTTGGGGGGGAGGGTGGGCTGAGGATCTACCCTAACAAACTTTTTGTATCGTTAACCCAATACTCCCATGCATATGGGATATATTGAGCATGGTGATCAGATCATGATATGAATAGACGTAACAGTTTAAATCAGGGGTCCTCAAACTTTTTAAACAGAGGACCAGGTCAGAGTTCCTCAAACTGTTGGAGGGCCGGATTATAATTTGAAAAATAACATGAATGAATTCCTATGCACACTGCACATATCTTATTTGTAGTGCAAAAACACTTAAAAACAATACAATAATTAAAATGAAGAACAATTTTAACAAATATAAACTTATTAGTATTTCAATGGGAAGTGCGGCCTGCTTTTGGCTGATGAGATAGGATTGTTGTTGTTGTTGTTGTTGTGTGCTTTCAAATAGTTTCAGACTTAGGTTGACCCTGAGCGAGGGCCAGGTAAATGACCTTGGAGGGCTGTATCTGGCCCTCGGGCCTTAGTTTGAGGACACCTGGTTTAAATAATGTACCAGTAAGGCCTTCTCGCTATGGAGCCCCCGGTGGTGCAGTGGGTTAAAGCACTGAGCTGCTGAGCTTGTTGATCGAAAGGTCGCAGGTTTGATTCCGGGGAGCGGCGTGAGCTTCCGCTGTCAGCCCTAGCTTCTGCCAACCTAGCAGTTCGAAAACATGCAAATGTGAGTAGATCAATAGGTACCGCTCCGGCGGGAAGGTAACGGCGCTCCATGCAGTTATGCCGGCCACATGACCTTGGAGGTGTCTACGGACAACGCTGGCTCTTCGGCTTAGAAATGGAGATGAGCACCACACCCCAGAGTCAGACATGACTCGACTTAATGTCAGGGGACTACCTACCTAAGACCTTCTCGCATATCATCCTGAGAATTTCAACATGCCTGTTGATTGGCATGCAGTAGTCTGCCGTTTCAAGGCCTGGCTGATTGCTGCCGGGGGGAATACTGTGTTGGGAGGTGATAGCTGGCCCAGATTGAGTCTTGTCTGGGATTTCCCTGCTTTTTGAGCCCTACCGGCTGTTAGGAATTGTGGGCGTTGAAGTCACTTTGTGCCACTTTGTTAGCCGTCCTGAGTCCCTCTGCAGAGGCTGAGAAAGGACGGGATATAAAAGTCCTAAATAAATAAATAGAAAGTCCAAAATACTTGGAGGACCCAAGTTTGCCCATGCCTGGCGTAGATGCACCCTAGCAGTGTAACTCTTCGCCTAGCCTTCCAGCTTCTTTGGACTTCAATTCCCAGAATTCCTGACAGTTGCCCAAGACAGCTGAGGCTTCTGGGAGTTGGAGTCCCAAGCACTTAAGGGACCCCTGCAGTAGAATGAATACACTTTAGGGGGGGAACCCGGCTCAGGTGGAACGCTTGTCACCCAAGGCCCCGGGTTTTGAGTCTTCCAGAGGAGGGAACGTGGGGAAGGAGGCTGGAGTGGCGAGGGGGCCGGGTCCTCCTCACCGTCTTCCTCCTCCCGGCCTCCTGCTGCTGTTGCCGGGCGTTGAAGGCGGCGCCCACCGGGGACCAGCTGGTGCTGACCCTTCTGCGGGCCTCCGGGGCGGCGATGGCTCGCCTCAGGCCCCCGGCCGCACTCCGCGCCACGCGGCGCCACCCGGCCAGCATGGTCTCGCGGAGACTGAGGAGCCCTGAGGGAAACAGAGCTCGCCGCCGCTACTCCTACTTCCGGTTCCGGCGAGGAGCTCTGACGAATCAGATACACGCGGAGGAAGTGGGGGCGTGGCCTCTTTTCCCCGCCCCCTTGGACTGCTTTCCTTCTCTTCTCAGGGTGTCAGCGCCCTCTTGTGTCGGGATAAGAAATCAGGATTTTCTGCAAAGGGCCGCGTGGGCTTTGATCTCTGACTTTGAGAGGGGACTAAGGGGGGGGGGGGGTTACTCATGAATTTTAACTGATTAACCAAATCCCCATGCTAAGTCTATGAGATACTGCAAGCACTATCTCAAGCAAATATTAGCAATTTATTCACACTGTCATTACTTGCAGCAATAGCCGATGTAGTTGTTCTGGTACAGCTGTACCAGGAGCTCCAACTTTATTTGCTTTGTATTAAATGTTTGCTTGCAGTCTTAAGTTTCAGGGACTCTGCAGATAGGTGGCTTCTTTGGTTGCAGTCATAGGGCAAGTCACCTGTCCATCACTGTTAAGTTTTGGTTCCACCCCTTGCTCAGGGTAATTGCTCAGGGCATTTTTAGTTAGTCTCAGCAAGGTAAGCTTATGTATAGGATGTGTGCAAGCTTCCCCTGTACAAAAGCTTCAACCCTTAAGACCTTCCGGGGGAGAAAGGTCTTAAGAGTCTCCAAAGAATTTCCAGGAAAACAGCCCTAAAGACCAAAGAACTCCAGCTAGAGAACATCTACTGCCTTGCTGGTAGGTCCACTCGGCGTTCAAGACGCAGTTCGACCCGGTAGCGGAGCCCACATCAGTAAGGGTTAGATTACAGTCAGCCTGGGAGAAGTTAAAACAGGGATTTTCCTTTAAAGAAGAAGTTATTGAAGACAGTTGCCTGTCCTTCATGGGCAAGATTAGGAATTCACCAGTTGCCTAAAAGCTTGGAATCATTTGCTTAACTTTACTGAAGACAAGAGAAGTTTCTGTTTGATTGTTCATTAATAAAAGACTTTGTTATACTTCTCAAGCCATCTAAAGACTGTTTGTGGTGGAAACCTCTGAGAACTTCTCTTTAGGCCCCCTGGCTTCCCGCTGGGCAAAGGTTGCACATCCTGTTCTAAAGACAATTATTTACAGGCCCAGTGCGCGACAGAACAGTAGTGAAGCAACCAAGTTGGGGGGGGGGGGATGTTGAATGCTCTCATTAAGGAGGCCAGACTTGGTGGAGGTGGTTGACAAGGACGGAGCTGCAGGCTATTGAAGGCTGCTCTGCCCCCTGCTGTGCTCTTTGCTTCAGCGTGAGCTAGGAGGCAGGTTTCAACCCCCCCCCCGCAAAATTTTCAAAACCACCCCCGAAAAATTTAAACCCCTCCCAAAAATTTTTTCTGGCTACGGCCCTGTCTGTGAGTGTGTACAGAGAGTTGTGGGCCCTCTCATTCTTGGCTAGATGTGTCTATGTGCAGTAGGTTCTTGTAGGTTTTTTTCGGGCTATAGGGCCATGTTCTAGAGGCATTTCTCCTGACGTTTTCGCCTGCATCTATGGCAAGCATCCTCAGAGGTAGTGAGGTCTGTTGGAATTAGGACAATGGGTTTATATATCTGTGGAATGGCTGGGGTGGGGCAAAGAGCTCTTCTCTGCTGGAGTTAGGTGTGAATGTTTCAACTGACCACCTTCATTAGCATTTGAAGGCCTGGCTGAGCCTGGGAAAATCTTTTGTTGAGAGGTGTTAATATGTGCCTGGTTGTTTCCTCTCTGCTGTTTTGCTGTTGTAATTTTAGAGTTTTTTAATACTGGTAGCCAGATTTTGTTCATTTTCATGGTCTCCTCCTTTCTGTTGAAATTGTCCACATGCTTGTGGATTTCAATGGCTTTCTGTGTAGTCTGACATGGTGGTTGTTGGTGTGGTCCAGCATTTCTGTGTTCTCAAATAATATGCTGTGTCCAGGTGGTTCATCAGGTGCTCTGCTATGGCTGACTTCTCTGGTTGAAGTAGTCTGCAGTGCCTTTCATGTTCCTTGATTTGTGTTTGGGCAATGCTGCGTTTGGTGGTCCCTGTGTAGACTTGTCCACAGCTGCATGGTACACGGTAGACTCCTGCAGAAGTGAGAGGATCCCTCTTGTCCTTTGCATTTGTTGGACGTAGCATTTGTTGGATTTTCTTGGTGGGTTTGTAGATTGTTTGTATGTTGTATTATTTGAGAACACAGAAATATATAAAGGAAGAGACCATGAAAATGAACAAAATCTGGCTACCAGTATTAAAAAACTCTAAAATTACAACACTGCACTGCAGACTACTTCAATCAGAGAAGTCAGCTATAGCAGAGCACCTGATGAACCAGCCTGGACACAGCATATTATTTGAGAACACAGAAATGCTGGACCACTCCAACAACCACCATGTCAGACTACACAGAGAAGCCATTGAAATCCACAAGCATGTGGACAATTTCAACAGAAAGGAGGAGACCATGAAAATGAACAAAATCTGGCTACCAGTATTAAAAAACTCTAAAATTACTACAGCAAAACAGCAGAGAGGAAACAACCAGGCACATCTTAACACCTCTCAACAGAACATTTTCCCAGGCTCAGCCAGGCCTTCAAATGCTAATGAAGGTGGTCAGCTGAAACATTCACACCTAGCTGCAGCAGAGAGCTCTTTTCCCCATCCCAGTCATTCCACAGATATATAAACCCATTTTCCTATTTCCAACAGACCTCACTACCTCTGAGGATGCTTGCCATAGATGCAGGCGAAACGTCAGGAGAAATGCCTCTAGAACATGGCCCTATAGCCCGAAAAAACCTACAAGAACCTAGTGATTCCAGCCATGAAAGCCTTCGACAATACATTGTCTATGTGCATATTGAAGTGTGCCTTCACATAGATTAGATCAGGGGTCCTCAAACTTTTCAAACAGAAGGCCAGGTTATAGTCCCTCAAACTGTTGGAGGGCCACATTATAATTTGGAGAAAAAAACATGAATGAATTCCAATGCACACTGCACAGATTTTATTTGTAGTGGGAAAATAACCACTTAAAAACAATACAATAATTAAAATGAAGAACAATTTTAACAATTATAAACTTATTAGTATTTCAATAGGAAGCGTGGGCCTTCTTTTGGCTGATGAGATAGGATTGTTGTTGTTGTGTGCTTTCAAGTCGTTTCAGACTTAGGTTGACCCTGAGCGAGGGCCGGGTAAATGACCTTGGAGGGCCGCATCCAGCCCCCGGGCCTTAGTTTGAGGACCCCTGGATTAGATAAATAGATAGATTAGAAAAATCACCAGGTTCAAAGGATAGATAAGATAGATTTGATTTTTGTTGTTGTGTCAGGAGTGACTTGAGAAACTGCAAGTCGCTTCTGGTGTGAGAGAATTGGCAATCTGCAAGGACATTGCTCAGAGAACGCCCGGATGTTTTGATGTTTTATCATCCTTGTGGGGGGCTTCTCTCGTGTCCCCGCATGAGGAAGTGGAGCTGATAGAAGGAGCTCATGCGCACTCTCCCCGGATTCAAACCTGCAACCTGTTGGTCTTCAGTCCTGCCGGCCCAGGGGTTTCACCCACTGTGCCACCAGGGGCTCTGATAGGATAGATAAGATAGATTCAAAAGATAGATATAATAGATTCGAAGATAGATAAACTAGATTGGAAAGATAAAATAAATAGATTAGAAAGATAGCCAGGTTAGATAGATAGATTCAAAAGATGAATATGATAGGTTCAAAAGATAGATAAGATAGTTTATTTATTTATTTATTTATTTATTTCGGGCACTTCTACCCCACCCTTCTCAACCCCCTAGGGGGAGACTCAGGGCGACTTACAACCGGCACAATTCGATGCCACAATTCAACAATAAAATACGCAACAACAATAACCACAATAGTTAAAACATTCAATTAATACAACAACAACTAAAAAGCCAATCTAGTGGCCAACGTTCGACGAGTTCTGAAATCCGTACGTCCATTCAGCATTACCATATTCCTTTCCACATTCTGGTCGTCATTACCTTGTCAGTCTGCCAGATTACCCAAAGGCCTGGTCCCATATCCATGTTTTCAGCTTCCTTCTGAAGGAGAGGAGGGATGTTGATGACTTAATTTCCCCAGGGAGTGAGTTCCACAGGTGAGGGGCCACCACTGAGAAGGCCCTGTCCCTCGTCCCTACCAGCCTCACTTGTGATAGAGAGAGCAGGGCTTCCCCAGAAGATCTTAAACTCCAAGGTGGGTCATAGAAGGAGATACGTTTGGACAGGTATGCTGGGCCGGAGCCATATAGGGCTTTATAGGTTATATTTAACAAATATAAACTTACCTGAATTCCAATGGGAATTGTGGGCCTACTTTTGGCTGATGAGATATGATTGTTGTTGTTGTGTGCTTTCAAGTCGTTTCAGACTTAGGTTGACCCTGAGGGCCGGGTAAATGATCTTGGAGGGCCGCATCTGGCCCCCGGGTCTTAGTTTGAGGACCTCTGGCTTAGATAGATCAATAGATTAGATAGATCAATATATAGATTAGATAGATAATATGCTTGTCAAGAGGAAAAGTTTTAAAATGTGTGTTTTGAACTTCATGATGAACTCAAAACATTTTTAAACCAGAAAGCAATACCGCAGTACGCAGCACTTTTCAGCAATAAAAGTGAACTGCAGAAAATAGCTTACTTGATTGATATCTTTGCCATCTTGAATGAGTTAAATTTATCACTGCAAGGACCAAATGCAACATGCCTTGATTTGTCTCAAAAGATCCAATCATTCCAAATGAAACTTCGGCTTTGGCAAAAAAAAAAAGAGATGAAAATAAAATTAACATGTTGCCCACCTTATCTGATTTCTTTGAAGAACATGACATTGAACCAGACAAAAGGATTATAGTGATAATTTCTGTGAAAGAATACTTGCACATGCTTGCAGATGACATTTCATCATACTTCCAAATCTATCTCACACTTCATTTGCACTTGCCAGAAGGCCATTCACAGTCAATGTTAAAGATGTTCCTGAGCCAGCACAAGAGGAGTTCATTGAGCTTAACAGTGGTGCAGCAGGAACTGATTTCTCTGCAATGACAGTTACAAAATTCTGGATCAAGTGTTTGCAGTCATATCCTGTTCTGTCTGAGACTGTGTTGTGCCTTCTTCCATTTCCAACAACATAACTTTGTGAAACAGGGTTTTCCAGCTTGTTGGTTATCAAGTCTAAATGCAGAATGCAGACTTGTGGAAGATGATCTTCGTTGTGCTCTTGCAAAGACTGCCCCAATAATTTCTTATCGGTAAGAAGCAATCTCAGCCTTTGCACTGATGTTGGCTTTTTATGCATACTGTCACAAAATGTAGCAATGTAGTTTACTGTTGTTATATTAAGACTGTTACTCATGCTACACCATGCTTCAAGACAAAACTTCATTTATTTGTCATTAGAAATAAATATTTCACAATATATAATCATGTATTGTTTTTGTGATAAATCACAATGCTTTAATCATGCTCAATTCGTAACAATGAAAATACATCATGCATATCAGATATTTACATTACGTTTCCTAACAGTAGCAAAATTATAGTTATGAAGTAGCAATGAAAATGATTGTGTCACCACAACACGAGGAACTGTATTAAAGGGTCATGACGTGTTTATGTTTTATAATGGTTATTTTATATGATTTTGTGTTTGTAATTGAATGCTTTGCCCTCTGCTGGAAACCACCCTGAGTCCTCTTGGGGAGATAGGGCAGTGTACAAATAATAATCATGTTGGGTCATGGAAGACCTGAAATGAAGAGTGAAGGTGCATCCCCTGTTTGATTCATAAACTATTTGTGTTGTGTGACACTTGCAACTAACCTCAGAGGAAACAGAGAAGCAAGATGGATTGTGATGGTAGATTACATCACTATCAATATGAAACAAAACATCCAGTTACTTTGACCCTAATCCCACTATACCATACAGTATCGTTCCATCATTAATGTTGCACTTTAGGGGAAAGGTATGAAAAAGCAGCAATCTCAACCAAAACAGGAATTTGAAACTTGAATTTGTTTTGTCTTCATAGAACAGAAAACCTAAAGAGCTCTAAATGACTTGGCACCTTTGCCAAGTATCTTTAGACCACCAAGTCTGACAATAACACTTTGCTTTTAGAGTCACATTTTAGTTGGAAAGTAGCATCAGCCTAAATTATTCAGGCCCTAGTCAGCCTAAACACAAATTTTATTGTATTTAGCAACAGTTACATGTGGATTGTATGATATACGGTAGGCCCTCCACTTTCACAGAGGTGAGGAGTACAGGACCCCCACAAAAACAGAAGAAATGTGAATTAAAAGGGGGGTTACTGATAAGTGCACCTCTCTAGGAATTTCCAAATCCTCCATTGTGACTTCCCACAAAAGTGGATCATATAGTTGTGCTGGGGGATCTAGTGATTCCTAGAGAAAATACATGCATCAAACCCACTAAAGTTGAACACAGAAATGTGGAGAACCACCTATGATCCAAATCTCAGTCTGTTCTGCTAAATTGTAATGGAACAAATCTGCTCAATTAAAAAGTAAAATGAACTCACTTGTCCCATAGCATGAACTATTTTTGTACCTTTGATATTCTCAGACTTATATATGTTACATGCAAAGTGTTATATAAATTGGAAGAAATGCTAAGAAAAAAACTGCGGGAACAACCTACAATAAATGTGATAATTGTGTCTTCCGGGAACAACCTACAATAAATGTGAGATTGTTGTCTTCCATTAAAAAGTATATGGCAGAGATTGCAAAAATATCTTCTGTGAATTTTGTTTTCATGCTAAATCTTGATATGAAAATTGAGCAGAACCATATGCAGTTGATACCATTCTTTAAAAACAACTATTACAATTCAGATGGTGAAAAGTGGTGTAGGTGCTGCAACATCTGATGTGCTGAATAGAAGGAAGCCAGAGAAGACTGTGTCATCATCTGGATCTGCATATAAGCCATTAAACATCTCCCCTCCAAAGCTCTCCAACCATATCTGATCACCTTCCTTCAGTTCCAAGACAATTCCTCCTGAGGCCTGATCTTCAGCACCTTGGTACTTATCCGAAGTGTGGAGCATCCTGTACCCATTTTTTACCAGAGCTACTCTAACATTCTTTACAAGAACAGTGATGTGATAGGTGAAATAATAGACGCCAGCAATCTGACAGGTGAATACCCCAGTGTCCGTGTTGTAATGGTTTAAGCTATTATACATCACTTTGTCAAATTTGATGGGAATATTTAAAGGAGGAAATTTAGTGATGAGACCTACACTGAAGGCACTTCTAGGGAGGATGGGGCTACTACCACGATTTCCCTTATCTCCCCTGTCACCTTTCCCGCCTTTTTCACCCTGAATTCCTTTACTGCCCTTTGGTCCCAGGGCTCCAACCTCTCCTTTTGGACCAATGTAGCCCATTGGCCCCATGGGGCCCTTTAAACCTATTTCTCCTTGGGCTCCAAGTTCCCCTTTGGTTCCTTTGGGCCCAATAGGGCCAATGTCACCTTTTAAGCCCTTTCGCCCCTGAAGTCCTAGCTCCCCCTTTTGACCTTTGTCCCCTATGGGTCCAGGCATTCCTGTTGGTCCAAATTTCCCTGGCCAGCCTCTCTCCCCTTTGGTTCCTTTATTTCCTTTCTCTTCAACTCTGCCATCAGTACCTGAAAAGAGAAGGAGAGAGAGAGAGAGGAGAACTATATATTTAATTTTCTAATTGTTGTAAGCATAAAATCAAGATAAAAAATAAAAAGTATTTGCCATACATGTATTACCTAGCATGATACTGGTAGAAGATGAGAGGTACAGCCTTGGATTTTCAGACCATAGTTGGGAAAATGGGGAAAGAGATATTCAAAAATTTCTCAGAATTTCAGTTTGAGAAAAGTGTAGAAACATCAGCATAGCAGAGCCTGGTTCCCAAGTTAAACACAGAAGGGGGTGGGTGAGGATGGAGGAATCCTGCAGCTGCATTTTGATCATGATCTATTCAGTGCAACACTTTGTGGGAGTTGGGTTTAGAGTTTGAGTGATTAGAAGAATCAGTCAGCGTCAGAGATAAAGATTAATTAGAGCCAGTGTTAGGATTACTTAGGACATGAATGAATGAGCAAGTGAGAGATGTATGATAGAATTAATGTGAATCGGGATTTATCTCTATTAAACAATCCACGATGTTATCTCAGTTTAATAAACCATTGTTTTTTGTTATACACTTCAGCCTCTGAGAACATGGCACATTGGAAAGCTTGAATCTAGACATGATGTCTGGTGTCTAGTGGGGAGATACGATGCCACCAGGGCATCTAAAAGGTCACCACATTTGATACCATAGTAATGGGACACGAGCAGGTCCACACATTGGTGGCAGAAGGAGCGGGGGGATAAGTGAAATCTCACACATTTTGGTGGAAGCACAGCCAGTAAAATCTCAGTTCCAATTTGGTGATAGGTGACCTTGATCAAACACATTATTTTAAGTCTTATCTAATTGTCAAATAACAAAAGATGAGTAAAAATTGTCATTAAAAATAGAGAGCTTGAGCAGTTTGTAGTTGCGCTTGTATGGTTGTATACAAATCAGTCACTTGCTAGGCAATTCCTAAGATATCTACCATATCTGATAATGCTACTGATAGTTAAATTATTAGATAAATGCCTTCTATCAACAATTAAGCAAATGCCTTTTTTGAGATACTTATGGAAATGTTTTCTCTATGGTTGGCTGTTAGAGATAAATAGATTTTCGTAACAAATGAATGTTATAGTGTTGTGAAAATGATTGCTTCTTTATGATGTTTCATATGATGAATATAGTGTATCAATTTGATATAAGAAGTTTGATTCTATACATGCAATGTAAGGCTTATGCTAAGAATGGTCCTAGACTGAGAAAGAGACTATGTTTTGTTGCTGATTTGACACTGTAAATAAATAACCAAGAAGATGCACGTTCATTTCTCCATGGCAAATACTTCGAAATTCCAATGCTTAAGGTTACATATGATTTATCTTGATATTATGTCCACTTACTCGATACTTGATATTATGTCCATGAATTTGGAAATTCCGGTGACCAAACCACTGAAGTCAAGGCAACTTCTAACAGATACAGTCTGACAAATAGCAATGGATCTGCAGATCCCCCAAATAAAGAGGAGTGGAAAAATCACATCTATTTCACACTTACATTATATTCTACACCCTTTAAATCCATGGACAAATCTCTATCAAGTGTGAATTTTTGCACCAGTCTTGAATTTGATGGGAAAAATCTTCCTATGAACTGGTGCAAACTTTAAGATCTTCCGGAGAGGCCCTCCTTTCGCTCCCACCACCGTTACAAGTACAGTTGGTGGGGACGAGAGAGAGGGCCTTCTTGGTGGTACCCCCCCCCCCCGCCTCTGGTACGCCCTTCCTAGAGAAATAAGACAGGCCCCATCCCTCACCTCCTTTTGTAAGAGCCTGAAGACCTGGTCGTTTAAACAAACATTTGAGAACGACTAGTTCTAACTTAGCGGCAGATACTGTTGAAATTGGCCACATCTTTTTCTACCAATTACCCAGTTACTTCCTTCTATTAGGCCCTGCAAATGTACAGCTATAGACTCTACCTAATTTCCTGGGCCCTCTAAAATTGCACCAGTCCTGGCCCAGCCTTTTAAATTGCCTTGAACAGGCAGGATTTTTTTAATATATATGTGCTGTTGTGTTTTTTAATGCTTATATTAACTTGCTAATTTTATGTTTATGCTGTTTTCCTTGTATGTATTGATTATGTTATTTGGAAACTGTTCTGAGTCCCCTCGGGGAGATAGAGTGGTATATAAATAAAGTTTTGTTGTTGTTGTTGTTCCTCTTATCAGAGCCACATCAAATACAGGAATCGTATTAATCCATATCAATCACTATTAGACCAATTCTTTTATTTGTGGGAGGATATACCCTTTTCCTTTTAAAATTAATTGCTGGTGTGTTCAATGCTCACTTATGTCAACATCCAGCCATCCATGTCAGCAGAACAGAGCATGACATATGGCACAATTCAATGCATCACAATCCATGTTTAAACACCACACATTTTCAAAAAAATTACTAATTGATCTCACCGGGTTCTCCTCTATCTCCAGCCACACCATCTACACCTGGTTTTCCTGGGTGTCCTGGTTCTCCTAGCAGCAGCAAGAGATAAGAAATATAGTTTTTAATAGGTTATTTAATTATTTTTAACATTTAAAGAAGGCCATTTCTCTAGTTCACACCATTCTAGATTGCTCCAGTATTTCACAAGAAAGAATTGTGCCAATCTGAAGACTTTGGGAAGTTCAGATTGGTGCAAAAAGTCCTTCAGCTAATCTAGTACCTATTTCTTTCTTCTCTTCCCCCTTTTGTACCCTGCTTATTTTAATTGCTGCAGACTGAGCGCAAAGTGCAAAAGTAGTTCATAGTCAACTCAGCAGAGAGAAAAGGAAGAACAGAATCTTGCCTTTCCCAGTAGACTCAGGCAAAAGCAAACTGCCGCAAGCCTCTTTGCCTTTCTATTCTTTCTCCATAATAACCCTTGTTGTCCTTACAAAACTCTGATCTTGCTGACCACATGTGCCCAAATGTTCACCTGAGAAATAAAGTACAGTAGAGTCTCACTTATCCAACATAAATGGGCAGGCAGAACGTTGGATAAGCAAAAGTATTGGATAATAAGGCAGAATTAAGGAAAAGCCTATTAAACATCAAATTATGTTATGATTTTACAAATTAAACACCAAAATATGTTTTACAACAAATTGACAGAAAAAACAGTTCAATACACGGTAACGTTATGTAGTAATTATTGTGTTTACGTTTAGCACCAAAGCAGACAAGGGTTCTTTCTTTCTCCCACCCTGGACATTATTCCACAGGTACACTCCACTCTGCTTACCTGCGGATACAGGCAGGAGGCAGACTGCGTTGGATAATACAGAACGTTGAATAATTGAAGGTTGGATAAGCGAGACTCTACTGTATGTGGCCATTGCTATTTTAGATCAAGAGCTCAAGATTAATTTGTTTGTAGGATGTGTGTTTCATTAGACACATGCATGATAGTAACTAGGCAGTTTAATACCTGGATCTCCTTTTCCCCCCTTTGTTCCATCTCTTCCATCTCTTCCCGGTATGCCATTGTGTCCAGGGTTTCCGGGTATTCCAGCATACCTTTCGGCACAACTGCTCTCTCTTTGTATTTCCTCTGCGCTCATAGCAATGGGCAGCAGAAGAAACCAGAGCTTCATATTTAATTTCAACTGCAAGAATGAATTTTTAAAAGTCCAGTGACTAACGCAGTAATAAAAACAAATACTAAGTCATAATCATATTTGCAATGGCATCTGAATGTCTTTCTACAGAGCCATCTGAATCCTTGTGAGAGGACAATACTATGGTCCGTGGACCACCAGCAGTACCCAAGAACTAAAGTATGGTCCGCGGCCTCATTATTACTACACAATTGCAATGAGAACAACTGGTCTTGTGAAACCCTCTTCTCATGCCAAGACTTGTGAAATGTGGCTTTCTGTGGGTGAGCAGATGGCGACTGCATGATGGCATATGTTCTGTATCAAAAACGAGAGCTGATGTGGTCTATCCAATGCAATTTTCTGAATGTCAGCACCCCAAATAACCAAACCAAATCTAAAGTTGGCCAAATGCTGATTTGTAACCCTTTTGGTACTAATGTTGGAGAGTGGTCCCTAGTCAAAGTGATCCCTGGTCAAGTGGTCCCTGGTCAAAAAAAGCTTGGGAACCACTGACTTAGATAAAAAGTATATATGCTGTTCTTCTATACATTCTCAAATTAGACACTAAGGCTTTCTATATTCCTTACAATTACAATTTCCCCTCGCATACAATGATTACCTGAGATGTATGCTACACAATCAGACTTGAAAATTAAGCTTATAGTTTCTCTTTCAATGAATGGTTAATCACAAAACAAGCTAAGCTGAATTCAAAACAAACAGTTTAATATAATCATGTACTATTACTATATTCAGCTTATGTTTTTCATCAATCCAGGAAGACTTGTTTAACAGCTTGAGCAGGACAAAGCTCTTGTTTTCATACTCTTATTTTTGAGAGCACCAAAAATAACCCTACCACCCAAGATCGGAGAGCACTGTAGGATCTTTTTTTAAAAAAATAAAATTAAATGATGATTGACATTTAGAGTGGCTGGTTAAGAGAAAGAAACACCTGTGCTCTACACCAAATAATTATAATGTCTGGGTTATCAGACCATCCTATGAAGATCAACTTGCTTATTAGCACAAGATAAAATAAAAATTAAGAACATTAGTATATAATTAAAGAACCCAAGTTTTACAACGGTAACATGGATTTGAGTATAGATCAAGCAAGACTTCTATTACAGCATACTGTCACCAATGAAATCCATGAAAATGAGAAATGGGTGAATCTACACTGTAGAATTAATATAGTTCGACACTGCTTTAACTGCCATGGCTCAATGCTATGGAATCATGGGTACTGTAGTTTTACAAGGTATTTAGCCTATAGAGTGCTGATGCACTAGGTATCACGGCATTGAGCCATGGCTGTTCAAGTAGTGTAAAACTGCATTAGTTCTGCAGTGTAAATGCATCTTGAGGCACTTATGCTCTGAACCTGAATATCTCTTCTGTAACTAACCTTTTAAGAGTTAGTACTTCTTTGTTTCTCTGGTACCTCTTATATCTCATAGATCGTGAACAAAATATATCCTGTGCCATATCAATGATAATATATTCTGAACAGTTTTAGACTGTTGTTATTTTGTGCCTTCAAGTTATTTTTGATTTAAGAAGGCCCTAATGAAAACTTACCATGAGTTTTCCTGGTAGAATTTTTTCAGAGGATAATTGCCCTTGATTTCTCTGAGCTGAGAGTATGTGACTTCCCCTAGGCCATCTAGTAGGTTTCCATGGACAAGTGACAATCCATCAAAATATATACAATGTATGATGATCACAACACTATTTAAAAATATTTGCAAAATGAATGTTGCCAGAAGTCTTCTATACTCCTCTCCTCAAAAATATTTTATTTCCCCAAAAGTTTTATATAGTTTTATATTGTATAAACACTTTTTAAAAGTATTGCCACTAAACTACAGAAAATTAAGAAATTATCTTGTATAATCATTCTTACCATGCAAGTGGCTGAAAACATGGTTATCTGACACCAGTGTCCCTTCCAAAGCTTCTGCAGAGTATTTCAATCTGAGACAACGAACATCTTTATTTATATCAGCGGTAATTGACTTACATATCACGAGATACAGGGCGAATGGATTTATTAGAAACAGATGAACCATATTATAAAAAGGCACATAGATCTAACTTTTCATTGAGTCTATCCAAGACAACTGAGAGCTTAGTCAGTATTTTCCACTTCATCACATTGAAGCAGGGAAGTATAGAGCTCAGTCTTTCTCAGTTTTGAAATGAAACAGATAATTTCCCTACCTTATTCACACTGTTAAATCTATCAGTGTTACTCTGTCATAGTTAGCGTTCTTTCATTTTTTACATTAAAGGATCTATTTTGAAGATCCCTGTACTGTGGTGGCCATGAGACCAAAAATAACCAGTTATATTCTTTTTACTCCATCACATGCATATTTGTATCTGTGTTGTCTAGCCATGCTGTTATCTGGAGGTGTGCTAATGCTCATATAGTCATGTGCTGATTTGCAGGTATTTAAATACATGATCATTCAAATAAATAAAAGTAAATTGATGGTGAATTTAAAATAAAAATTCAAGTGTGACTGAGCCTACTTCATGTGATCTGCTGACCACCCCCATTCCTCCCTCAGCTCCAATGGGGATTCACCTGAACTTATGCAGATATTCAGTCAGCATGCTAGGAAAAAAATCCATTCTTTTTAAGGACCAAAGAGTTGGCTGGAATTAAAAGTAGTGTATATACTCAAGCATAAGCCTAGTTTTTCAGCCCTTTTTAAGGCTGAAAAAGTCCCCCTCGGTTTATATTCAAGTCAAGATTATTTATTTATTTATTTATTTATTTATTTATTTATTTAGAAATGTAATACAATGGTATGGTTGCTGATGACACAATAAATAAATGTTATTTATTATTGTATTCTGTTGTTATTATGATTATATTTATTATTTTACTCTAATTATTATGATTACATTTATCATTTTACTATATTATTATCATTATTACATTATTTTACTTTATTGTTGTTATTACATTTATTATTTTGCTCTCTTGAATATTATTGGAAGGATACTAAGCAAGAACATTTACATTGAAGAAGATTAGAATAATGATTTAATCAGAGTTGGGCTGTCTTTGCTCAAATTACAGTTTTATGTAAATATTCAAAAACATTTAACCTACTGACGCCTCAATTAATCTATTGTATTGGTATTTATTTTTATTTTGAAATGTACCAGTAGCTGCTGCATTTCCCATGCTCAACTTATGCTCGAGTCAATCCGTTTTCCCAGTTTTTTGTGGTAAAACCAGGCACCTCGGCTTATATTTGGGTTGGCTTATACTCTAGTATATATGGTATATGTCCTGGAAATTGGAAATGGGGCTACAAAGTGGAGCCCATAACATGCAAGTGTGGAGAAGAGCAAATCACAGACCTCCTATTACAATGCAGCCTGAGCCCTGCCACAATGAAGGACCTTCTTATAGCAACACCAGTGGCACTCCAAGTGGCCAGTTACTGGTCAAAGGACATTTCGTATAATGCCAAGTTTTTGTTTGTGATTTAAATACATAACAACCGTACCCTCAATTCGCTTCTGACATGATAAAAACTGGAAATACACATGGGGTAATATCCTTTGTTTCAGATATCCACTGGGTCTCTTGGACAATTACCTACCACAGAGAAGTGATGTTAAGTGATTTCAGCTTTGCTAAAACACTGTCTCATAGTACGTAGATCATGGTCAAGGAGCGGCCCGATGTGTTTATCTTTCCAGAAGACCAAATCAGACACAGATGGGTAGAACTAAGATCGGAAGCTTTATTCTCAATGGCTAGAGAGGATGTCAGCAGAGAGAGCCCTCCAAAGAACTGACATACCCCAATGCAAGCATGCAGAAATGTTTATAGCACTTTGAAAACGGTTTGAAACAAAATACTTCTGCTGCCCTGAGTGATGACTGGTCCAGGTAGTGGCAGGCTAAGATCTGCAGGCTGGTTAGCTGGGATGCGCTGTCTGTCATTGCTGTTAATTGGCATCCAGGTTTGGAGGGAAATTTAATAAATTGTCATTGCTGGTTCTAATTCTCTGGGATGTGTGAAGGAAAAAAATGGGTGAGCTTGATGGTAGATTTCCCATTCTGGGGAGGACAATGGACCATGCTAGTGAAACAATGGCTAGCAATGGGTGTTAGCCACCCCAGCAGGATAAGAGAGAGTGTTGGCAACTTCTGTGACTCTAGTTTGCCTCCATTGTTAGGTATGCAGAGGCATTTTGGGGGATTATAGTAATTGTGGGGTTATTTTCTAAAGTCCTGGGTGTGGTGGGGCAACATTCCAATGACATTCATGAAAGGTTACTACCAGGAAATGGAAAATCTAATATGTGGTGGCTGTTTATCTCATTAGGTAATAATTCATAATCTGGGGGACTGGTTTCTCGATAACATTGGAGAACTACTATAATTAGTACACGAGAACTGTGGAGTCAACTCAAACTTAAAAAACAGCCAGGAAAATGACTCTGAACGATTGCTGTATCACAAGCAGGATAATAAATCAATTGTAGCATTGGGAGCAACCACAAGGGCCATCTAATCTAATCACTACCAATTAAAGCCCTCTGGATAGGTGGCCATCTAGTCTCTGTTGTAAAACCTATCAAGGAGCAGACTTTACCGCACTCCAAGGGAGCATATCTCACTGTCAAACAGACAAACAGCTCTTACCAACAGGACGTTCATCTTAATATGCAAGTGTTGTTGCTAGAAAATAAAAGAGGGTTAACTTGTGCATTGCCCTCCCCTTGGAGGCCCAATGAGTGCCTACATTGGTTTCTTTTTGGTGCCAAATCAAGACTGAGCTTTTAGACCCCAATTCACTTTTAAGATGTACAGTACATGGTTTTGAAAAACATATACTTTTAGCATTCTAGTGCTGTTTTAATTTGGTTTGGCAATTATATATATTTTTACTCATAGTAGAAAATCAAGGTAACTCCTTTACCTTGATCTACTGTCTTAGCAATTTGCAGGAAAATGGATGATTCATTTATAAACAATTAAAATGAATAAATGATAAAAAGACAATGTTTCCAATTACTAGATTGCCATCATGTGGTCATCTTGAATATTGCAGGAAATCCATGATAAAGAATAATTCAGGATTTAAACTAGGGTAACACTTTGACCAGAATGTTGGTGGTTCGAAATCTGCGGGATGGAGTGAGCTCCTGTTGATAGCTCAGGCTTATGCCAACCTAGCAGTTTGAAAACATGCAAATACTGTATGAGTAGATCAATAGGTACCATTCCAGCGGGAAGGCAATGGCACTCCATGCAGTCATGCCAGCCACATGACTAGGAGGTGTCTACGGACAACTCCGGCTCTTCGGCTTAGAAATTGAGATGAGCACCACTCTCATCGAGTCGGAATTCACTAGACTTAATGTTGAGGGAAAACCCCTACCCTTTAACACTTTTATTCCCAACCCAAGGGTCTCAAAACAGGCAGCAAGATTTTGGGTTACCCATAGCTCTTGGCTGGGTAAGATGATAACCAAAACAAACAGCTATGCTGAGTATGCAGGGGTGGGGAGGAGGATTTGGGGAGTTGTAATAGTAACACCTCAGTCCAGCTGTGACACAGATTCGAGTTCAGTGTAAGGTGAAATACCAAGATAGTCAACAGAAGCTAAAATTAAAAAAAGAAGGCTCACAGGCAGGAAGGATGTGGCAATGTCCTCTCCCTTGCATCTTGATCAGAAGATCTCTTTCATTCAGTTCAGCAGCTGGTTATTAAGGGGGATAGAGTGTGTGAGCTTAGGCTAAGAGGCATGTTAGTTAGGCGGACATAACTAAATAATGGATCGATGAGTCTGGTGAACTCCTTTACTGTAAGAATGAAATGGACTATCTCTGAAAATCTGGGATTCTCCCCCTTTGAAGGTCTTTGAACAAAGGATGGATGGGTATATTTCATAAATGCTTTAGTTGTGTATTACTCTGTGGCATGAGGGTGGACTAGATACTCCTTGAAGCCCCTTAGAATTCTGCAGTTATTTGGGGATTCCACTACTCCCGGGACCTGGAAGGACTTTGTCTTTCCTGTGTCAATTTTTTACAAAATAGAACAGGATACTTGACACCCATAAAGGACTGCAAAGGTTTTGAATCCTTCTCAGTAAGTTCTTTGAAACTGAGTGAGATATTTTTGCAAAACCAGAAGTGATGTCATTAAAAATTAAATTTTGATGGAGATGGTATAAAGATGGGCTTCATTGGGGCTCCACTTTGCCCAACCCTTCGTAAACATCTAATCTCACCATTACGAGGGACGCTCATTAAAGATTTCCCCTGACCCACTTTCTATGGACTAGGAGCAATGAAACTTTGGCACAGTTATTAGTCCTTCCTTACATAGGTGCCTCCCAGGGACACACAGTTCTCCCATCTTTTTAAGCAACTGTAAACACCTTTCTTGTAGAAGTTGACAGGTTGCTCCAAAAGCCATGTTGTGACTTAGGAAATCAAAGTCTCATCATCTGAAAAACGCTTGCCCTTCAAAAATAACTTCATTGTTGGGAAGAGGTAGAAGTCTGATAGTGCGAAGTCAGGTGAATAAGGGGGGATGTGGTAGAATTTCAAAGCCATAGGAGCATGCTTCCATTTGGGCAACATGTGAGTTGTGAACTGGTGCATTGTCTTGCAGAAGACAGAAACCTTTGGTGAGCATGCCATGTCTCTTGGTTTTGATGGCCTCTCGCAATTTCCACAGTAGTGAAGCATAGTATGCCCCAGTGATCATGGTACCTTTTGTTTGGAAATCCATCAGTACTGCTCCGTGCTGGTCCCAAAACACTGTGAGCATGACCTTGCTTGCCGAGAGTTGGGCACGTGCCTTCTTTGGAGGCGGTGAGTCATGATGCTTCCATTGCATCGACTGGACTTTAGTCTCAGGATCACAGTGATGGATCCAGCTTTCATCCTGTGTGATCAGTCTGTTGAAAAAGTCCTCCTGGTTTCCATGGCACATTGTCAATAGAGCCTGAGAGTATTCAGCTCGTTCCTGCTTCTAGAAAGGTGTGAGCAGCCAGGGGGGCCAGTGAGCGGATACCTTATGTATGCGATGGTCTTGGATAATTTTTTCCCATGGACCCCACACTAATCTTGACATTTTGGGTTAGGTGGTGAATGGTTACGTGGTGATTTTCCAAAATGGCCACCTCCACTTACTGGACGGTGTGTTCACTGATAGCAGAGTGGGGTCACCTTGGAATTGGAGCTGTTTGCATCAAAGTCTGACCACATTTGAATTGATAATGCAAGTTCTAGGCTACATCATATGATGTGGAATCATCATCATAAACCTCTTTCATCTCATCGAACATCTCCTTTGGTGTGTGGCCTTTCAAGTAAAGGAACTTGATGACTGCTCTGTATTCCACTGGGTCAATTACCAAACCTAACACCATTTCAGCACCTGTACAATCAAGACCATTATCAGTTCTGAGTTGTAAATTGGCATGTAACCTATAGAGACTTATATCATTACACATGTGCAGTTTCAGCGTCCTGTGATAAATAGAAGTGGGTGAGGGGAAATCTTTAATGAATGCCCCTTGTATCATGGAAAATGGAAATGTGTGAAACGTTAACTTCTTTGATCATTTCTGAAATATCAAATGATTTAAATTCAATATTTCACAGCAGGTATTACTTAAATTGCTCACTCTCTATTTTATTTGCAAATGCATTGATATGAAAATAGTTTTTGGTGTCAGGGTAATACAGATAGTTGAAATAATAATTTTCAGCGATGAAACAAAAACATATTCTACAATATAAGCCTGGAATTCAGATCTCTAAATCTGTTCGAATTTGAAATGGCAGTTCTGTTTAGGCATGGTGTGTCGTTCCATTTCTTCGATCTCGGTGTCATTGCACAAAACAGTGAGCGAACCAAATATAGAAAAACATGATAATTTTGGCCTTCAAATATTTAAAGCTCACATCCAGGATTTCACACACTATGAAAAAAATCACAAAAATTAGAACTGTACAACGAAATTATAAGACACATCTGAGAAATGTTAACTTGTTACACGTTAAACCATAAACCAAGTTAGAGCAAAGTAAGTGGAATGCATGTTTCTATATACATTTTCTGAATACAGATCTTTTACAATGTAAAGATAAGATGACATCCTGAATGCAAATAAATCTGGCAACATAGATAACAGCAAATATATATGAATGTAAAAGGATCCTATACATTATGCGCTTTAGCTGTCAACGGATAGTTTTTCTTTCTGAAGCCATGATGTGTGGTTTGCCACAAACGCAGTGGTATACAGCTGCTAAGATGCATAAACCCTATACAGATGAAGCAAAGATTTATAGAAAACTTGCCAAGGTAAAATATACAAGCAAGTTAAAGAAAGCGGCTCTAGTAAGTGCAATAATTATAAACTACATATTAATTTGGAAGGCAACTCCCATATGCAGTTATCATACACACTGAGAAAGAAAGGCAGCTGACAATATACAGGCATGGGCAAACTTTGGCCTTCCAGGTGTTTTGGACTTCCACTCCCACAATTCCTAACAGCCTCAGGCTCTTTCCTTTTCCCCCCCAGCCGCTTAAGGCTGTTAGGAATTGTGGGAGTGGAAGTCCAAAACACCTGGAAGGCCAAAGATTGCCCATGCCTGATATACAGTATAGCATTTTATTATGGCTAATGTCCTTTGTCTCAAACTCCAAGCTAAAAAATAAAACACCAGGTTTTTTTTTAAAAAAAATACAGCAATATGTGAAATGTTTCAATGGTCAATGCCATTTTCTGGAGCAAAATAACACTCTAGTAGGAAGCAAGAGAGCTAGAGTTTGGTGCCAATTAAGACCAATGGAAACGAGAAAGTGTATGCTTTTCTTCTTTCCATGTATAATGGCCAATGGTCAGTGCTTTAGTGATGTTAGGCATCAATTCTGCTCTACAGTGTTAATTCATCAGTTCTGAACTTTGGATCCCCAGAGATGGTTGAACTACAACTCCTACCATCCTCAACCAACATATTTAACAAGCAGGGATGATAGGGATCTGTATTACTATTACTCCTACTACTATATTTCAATTGCCTTTTAAAACTGTCTAAATGATGTCAATATAGTTGTTTAATTGTTTGTCACTTTTTGGAGCTCCTGGTGGTGCAATGGGATAAACCCCTATGCCGGCAGGACTGAAGACCGACAGGTCGGAGGTTCGAATCCGGGGAGAGTGCGGATGAGCTCCCTCTGTCAGCTCCAGCTCCCCATGCAGGGACATGAGAGAAGCCTCCCACAAGGATGGTAAAACATCAAAACATCCGGGTGTCCCCTGAGCAACATCCTTGCAAACGGCCAATTCTCTCACACAAGAAACAACTTGCAGTTTTTCAAGTCATTATTGACACACAAAAAAACCCTTTTGTATCAATCGCTGTATGTTCTTCCATTGCAAGTCACCTTGGGTCCTTATTGGGAGGAAGGCAAGATGTAAATTAAATGCATGAAGTTAAATAAATAGTGAAATGAAGGCAAGCATATGTTGAGGCAAGCATATGTTGAATTGTGTTAAGAGTAATCATAAATGTCTAGCTGATTTACATGTATATCTGGGTCAGGAGGTCAAGAACCCTCCCACTATATCTGCATGCCCAATGGGATTTTAGTGCAATTTGCAAATATATTTTTTATGCATGCAGATTTGTAAAATTAATTTGCAATACATCACAGTATCCTTGAGGTGAAAGTGAAGGTGGGATTTAAAAAAATACTTGGTAAGACTAAGTGCAAATAGAAGCCTCCCACAAGGATGGTAAAACATCAAAACATCCGGAGTCCCCTGGGCAACGTCCTTGCAGATGGCCAGTTCTCTTACACCAGAAGTGACTTGCAGTTTCTCAAGTTGCTCATGACACGAAAAAAAGTGGAAATAGTTCTTTGGATGCTGGCCAGACCTACCCTGAATATCTTGGGTAATGCTACTTTGGTTGAGAGCATAACATTTGCATCCAAGAGCCTGTGATATTATAAATTTAGTTGATTTTTCTAGCCTCCTAGCATTCCAAAATCATTTGAAAATGAAATAATTCCAAAACAAAACAATGAAAAACAAAAAAATAATGTTATTAAACGTAGTGTGCACTCTAACATGCAGCACACAATTTGATACAGAGCAAAAATAGAACACAAAGGTGTGTGTGGAGGGGGAGTGGGAGAAGAGTTTGTTCAATAAAGGTTTGACATATAGTATTGTGCAAAACATTATTGTGTGACCGGGATAATGATATAAGGCTTTACAATATTTGAGAATTTCCTGAGAAAGTAACATCAGTGCAACTGTGTCCAGTTCTGGGCAGAAGATGTTGACAAGCTGGAATGTGTTCAGAGGAGGGCGACTAAAATGATCAAGGGACTGGAGAACAAGCCCTATGAGGAGCAGCTTAAAGAGCTGGGCATGTTTAGCCTGCAGAAGAGAAGACTGAGAGGAGACATGATAGCCATGTATTAATATGTGAGGGGAAGTCATAGGGAGGAGGGCGCAGGCTTGTTTTCTGCTGCCCTGGAGACTAGGATGCAGAACAATGGCTTCAAACTACAGGAAAAGAGATTCCATCTGAACATTAGGAAGAACTTCCTGATTGTGAGAGCTATTTAGTAGTAGAACTCTCTGTCCGGAATGTGATGGAGGCTTTTAAACACAGGCTGGATGGCCATCTGTCAGGGGTGCTTTGAATGCCATTTTCCTGCTTCTTGGCAGGGGCTTGGACTGGATGGCCCATAGAATATAGATTATATGATTCTATGAACTCTTAAGCGGCCGAGGGGGAAAAGGAAAGGGCCTGAGGCTGTTAGGAACTGTGGAAGTTGAAATCCAAAAACACCTGGAGGGCCCAAGTTAGCCCATGCCTGCTGTAGCTTCTCATGTAGCATTTTTTGAAATGTTAATGAACACAAGCATACTGATCTATGTTTATCACTTCCAACATGGAAATCCAACAGAAATGGAGAAACAGGATCAGCAAAACAGAAAGTTCTTTCTGGCTACACAATTATAGCTCTATAGGTTAACGACTATGGGTTCAAACTATGGAATCATAGGGTTTGTAATTTGGAGAAGCGCTGGGGATTCTTTTTGCAGAGAATTCTGACTATCCTCCCCTAAAATCTCAGGATCCCAGATGATGGAACCAGGACACTTAAGGTGGAACAATTGTGTAATGTGAAAGGGTTGCATAAGTACAACAAATCTAAGGCAGCAAGCGTCTGTCATGTTCAACAGGATTCAGTACATTCAGTAACCAGAGACTGTCAATCGAAACGATTGAGGACCTCCCTAGAAAAGAGCATAGCAAGCTAGCACCCATTCTACGAGGAGGTAAGAATATCTCACAACACTTTGTTGCAAGTCTTTCTTGTCTGAGAAAATTTCAGGTCAAATTTTTAAAATGTGAGTGGAGCAAGGTGAACTGCAACTTTAAAATTCTTGCTTGCCCAACCTGTAGACATTCAGGGTTGCAGTCTTAAGGTGAAGGTAAAAGTCTCCCCCCTTTTTTAGTGTCAGGAGCAACTTGAGAAACTGCAAGTTGCTTCTGGTGTGAGATAATTAGCCGTCTGCAAGGACATTGCTCGCTCAGGGGATGCCCGGATGTTTTGATGCTTTACTATCCTTGTGGGAGGCTTCTCTCATATCCCCGCATGGGGAGCTGGAGATGACAGAGGGAGCTCATCTATGCTGTCCCCGGATTGGAACCCCCAACCTGTCGGTCTTCAGTCCTGGCAGCACAAGGGTTTAACCCACTGCGCCACTGGGGGCTATCCTGACGTTAAGTCTAGTTGTGTCCGACTCTGGGGGGGGGGGGGGGGGGGGGGAGTAGTGCTCATCTCCATTTCTAAGCCAAAGAGCCAGCGTTGACTTGAGAAATTGATACTAAATAGATATCAAAGGACCAAAAGATAGGCTAAAATGGATTTTTTTCCATTGATCAGAGCACTGATCAACTCTGCTTTTTTTCCCCGTAACAGGAGCGACTCAAGAAACTTCAAGTCACTTCTGGTGTGAGAGAATTGGCCGTCTGCAATGTGCCCAGGGGAGCTTGGATGTTTCACCATCCTATCAGAGGTTTCTCTCATGCCCCTGCATGAGAAGCTGGAGCTGACAGACGGGAGCTCACCCCGCTCCCCAGATCTGAACCGCCAACCTTTTGGTCAGTAGTCCTGCCATCACAAGGGTTTAACTCATTGCACCACCAGGGATTCCAGCATATAAGGTGACTTGGTCCATCAGTGTGTCATGTGAATGCCACAGAGTGCTCAGAAGAGGTTGGTCCTTTTTTGGTAAAGATTTAATGTACACTATTCACACTGACCCTTGGTACGTTGATCCAGTTTTGTGAAGGGGTGTGTGTGATATTTTTTCACTTAAATTTCTAGACTTATACATGAGCATTCGATATATAGCATTTTTGTTTATTACAGAAGCTGCCAATCAAGTGAACAATCTTTTATTTTATGTATGTATACAGTAGCAAAATCCAGCCAAACTGTGGGACTTTTAAATTTCACTGACTTCAACTTTTTTAAAAAAAGTATACATTCCTATTGAAATAAATTGGACTAAAAAGTGCTGTCTTTGACTGGAGAGGGAAAAGAAAATGAAGATAATTAACAGCTCACACTTAATCATGTCTACACAAAAGGCAGTGCCATTGAATTCAAAGGGATTAAGTTCTTAGCAAGTATTAGGCTAACAGGCAAACATGGTTTACATTTTACCCTGTGATTAAGAAACATGGCCCATTGCCCTTCACATAATGCAACTGTTAAACTATCAACTTTAACAGATTTGCACCCAAAACATCAACATGCTTTCCCAATTTGAAAAAAAAAATGTGAATCCTTCCTTGCTGGAAAATGTCCCTGTTTGTCAACTTAAGTTTGCCAATTGAATTGACTTGTACTCAAGATATCAAACATGAAATATGTCTGTCGTCCCAGTTTATCCCACTAATAATGCATACCGGTATAGGTTTTACTAATATATGACCACTAAGTAAAAAAATGGTGCATGCTGTAACAGCAGTGAAGCAGTAGTACGTACCATAAATTTTAATTTATGATAGTAGACCATTTTGTAAAAGTTATCTTAAAAAACAACTTCAGTTCACAGAACAAAGTGAATCCAAACAAAGTGATACTATTTTAATAATTCATAAATAGGCTCCATTTGACCTGAGTTTTAATCAAAGTACTTTTCCGATGACACCAGATGGTCCCTGGTGTAGGATCCTTTTGATGCCATAGCAAAGAAATGTTGAATGTATTGTTGAAGGCTTTCATGGCTGGAATCACTGGGTTGTTGTCGGTTTTCAGGATTGTATAGCCATGTTCCAGAAGCATTCTCTCCTGACATTTCGCCTGCATCTATGGCAGGCACCCTCAGAGGTTGTGACCTCACAACCTCTGAGAATGCCTGCTATAGATGCAGGCAAAATGTCAGGGGAGAATGCTTCTGGAACATGGCCATACAACTTGGAAAATTCACAACAAACCAAGAAATGTTGTTAAACAGCTTTTTCATGTATACATTAAGAAAAACACATCGAATACTTTGAGGGGTGTTTTTTTCTAGCAATCATGCAAAAGAATGTTTGTATTCATGGGATATAACTACCAAAATATACCTTCTCCGAACACTTTCCCACATTTCTGTTGCTTTATATTATTTGTATTTTTGTATAGTAGTGCCATTAAAATGAGCATAGTTTTACATAGTGTAAAAGCAGGCATACTAGAAATCACAGAAGCAATTCCCACAAGCTGCAGGTAACAAAATAAAACAACACTAGTTTCTGAAATGCATACAATTCATGCAACAAAAATACCACTTTTGGTAAGAATCAAACCCACAATGCATTGGGTCCCTTCCTTCATTATATCAAACAGCAAGTAAAAATGCATGTTTATTTATGTACGTCATCAAATTAACAGTTGCTCCCATTTTTTGTGGGACAAATGTTAAGGCTTTGCAGGAAGTCCTTTTCCCACTTCGTTAAATTAACAGAAAAAAGATAGCAAATTAAGACAAACAGGAAGGCCTGAGGTTCAGCAGTTCTTGCATTAGCAGCAACTTGATCACATGAGATCCACTTGCCTGCAGAGAAGGTGAAACCTCGCTTTGCAAACATGCTGTGCAGGGAAAAGAATTGCTTGCCTTCCTATTTCTAAATTTGGCCATTGATTCATTATTAAGACAGGCAAAATGACCTAGAGATTTTAACCATTCCTTTGGTACAAGTACAGTATGGACACTATATGCCACTGTTCTAGGCTTGAAGCAAGTTGACTTTGTGACCGAGTGACGGGTTCCTCATTAGCAATGTTTATTGACATGCGCCAACATTGGCTTCAGCTTACACCACAGCCATCTTCAAGTGGAAAGTCTCAATGTCATCCTTCTCAACAGACTACAGCAAAAAGGTTAAGGAGATCTTACCCCTTTCCCACCAAAACAGAATCCATAGTATTCCAGTTGAACCAATGAATTCTTTGCTGGCAAATGGCTCTTCTTTACCATATGGTCTTTTAGTTCAGGAACGACCAAGCAAGCATTCATTTCTTGAATGGGGCCAACTTGTTGAAAGTGTGCCAGAAAAGGGATGGCTTCCGTTTTGGCTCTGCCAGGGCAAACACCTGTTGCTGTGGGATGCTGGTGGGCACCGTGATGTGACGTTGGTGGATGGGATGTAAACTCTGGTGAGGCGGTGCCACTGGGCACCCACTGTAGACCCCTATAGAAACAAGCATTGAGAACATGTATAACTTGACTGCATGGAAACAAACACTGTTATTATATAAAGGATTTACAGTTCAAGCTCATTTGCCCAAGTTACATTGCACAAGATAAACTACTCCAACTGACCACTGTAAAGTACTGATCATTGTTCCCAAACTTTGTTCCTCCAGGAGTTTGGGACTTCAAATCCCAATAAGCCCAGCCAGCTTTGTCAACTGTCAGAAATTCTGGGAGCAGGAAATCTAAAACACCTGGAGGACCATAGGTTGCAAACCACCAGTGTAGATAAATACTACATGGAAATTATTGTATTGTTGAAGTCTTTCCTGGCTGGAATCACTGGGTTGTTGTAGGGTCATGAAAATGAACAAAATCTCTAAAATTGTAACAACAAATAAAGAACAACACTCAAACACAGGGGAATTCTAGACAAGAAACAATCAGGGACAGCTAATCACCTCAGCAAAGGATTCCCCCAGGCAGTAACAAGCCACACCAAAAACTGTCAGGCCATGAAATGCTAATCAAGGTGGCCAATTGAAACATTGGCTCCTACTTTCCCCACTGTGCTTAGGATCATCCAAAATTGCATCGCTGAAAAGTAAGGTGTCTGGGGTGAATCATACTTCAGTCATGCAAGAGAAATTGATTCTATAAATTACCTTTCATCTTTCCATGCCTGGACTTCCGTGCATTTTGCATGGCTTGCTTCTTTTGATTTTCAGATATCTCCATTCCTGCATTTGGAAACAAATATATGTACACAATGAGATATCTTGGAGGAGGGATCCAAGTCTAAACACAACATTCACTGATGTTTCATATACATTTTATAGCTTGAGGGTAATTTTATACATTTGCACAACCAATTTGAAATTTTTGGATTTTAGAATTCTAAGTAAGGGATGTTCAATCTATACAAGTTTGAAAGGACAATCACTTAAAGCAGTACTCCCTAACAAGATTGTCCTTTTTTTCTCGTTTCAGGAGTGATTTGAGAAACCACAGGTTGATGACCTCCCGCTTCAAGGGAGGTGAGAGGGCTTCATATTCAGTTCAGCCATACCATACAGACCCAAGTCAAGGTAGAATGATTATACTAAGCTTCCTTAAGGAAAATGTCTTGCAAGAGATATAGATAATAAGCATCATATAAAAGTGAGAGCAAGAAAAATTTCAAGACTGGATGATTCAGCTTTAGAGATTGGAACAAGAAGGTACAGTAACCTCATAACTTGTTGCATCACAGTGTATCTGAATCTCGTCTCGCATTATTTCCAATTTGAGTAATCCCAAAAGGAAGCACCCCCACTTTCTTCTTTCATGCCATTACGAGCAAGTACAATCTCACTTGTTAGGAAATAGGTGAACAACCCCTACTACAGAGGCCAGAAGTGCTAAGATCACCTGAAATACAAGGCAGGCTGCCTGGGACGCAGAGCAGGAGGGCCTATCATCCTGGTTGAACCTATGAACTAGACCAGTGATTCTTAACTTGTGGGTCCCCAGGTGTTTTGGCCTACAACTCCCAGAAATCCCAGCCAATTTACCAGCTGCTACGATTTCTGGGAGTTGAAAGCCAAAACATCTGGGGACCCAGAGGTTGAGAACCACTGATCTCGATCCATTTCAATCTGGTTTCTGGCCTGGTTATGAGATGGAAGACAGGTTAGAGCTTAACATCCATATGAAGCCTCTGAAAGAAGTTATCTAGAGTTTTCAGGTTCTGTGTAACCAATAAGTTGATGACACTCCCCTATACAACTTTTAATAGAATAATTTGCTTTAACAGTTATTTAACTTTTGTAATTATCATGTTGTTACTTTAACCTTATTTACCTTCTTTGGAAACTGCCTTGGATTTCATATTGGGAGAAACATAGGATATAAATTAATCACTAGTTGTAACAACAGTAACAAAAACGACAACAGTTCCACAAATAGTTTTGTAAGGTCTCACAAATTCAGTTGCTAGTGCACAAACGAACACAGCTCTGTCACTTCTTTGTGGCTTGGTAAATAAAAAGTCAATTTGACTACTATTATGTACCAAGTGGGTTGAAGGTCACTGGATCTATTGTGCAATTGGCTGTACAGCTATGGAATCAAATGTAACTATACCGGGAGACATTTAAACTATGCTAAAAGTATGTTACTTGCCCATTTCTTTGTCTTCTTGCACTCGCCTCCTCTCACTGGCACAGGCCTCCAGCCACTTCTTCTTATCCCCTGGTTTTTTCCCACAGAACAGATGGACCTCTTCTGTAACAATATTTACAATCTTGAAAGCATTTTTGACACTGATATTTAAGTCCTTGTCTCTGCCATCCTCAACGTCCAGCACTTCCACCTCGTCCATGTCCATGCGGCCCTTGTAATACAACATGTCCCTTCTCAGCAGGTCTTTTTTGCAGAACACAAGCTGATGGTCGAAGAGAAAGAAAGTCCTCTGCTGGCTTTTGCCTTGCTTGGAGATTTTAGTCAGTTCTCCCGAGTGGATCAGTTCTGAGCTTCTGCCTAAAATGTCTTGGCCCTACAATATTTGCAGTAAACAACAAAGGAAAGACATGAGATTATTTTCCTGGATGATTATAATTACCTTTGTCTTAACACAGCCATCTCTCCACATTCATTGGGGTTTGGAGCAAAGCGAAAAATCATGGCTAAAGAAATTGATTTTTTTTTATCTAAGAGAATACTTGTCTAGGAATTTCTAAGACTTCTGAGAGTAAGGACTCTATTATTACTAAGCGATATTTTACACTAAAAGCCATACTGTAAACAATTGTTACAAAAATACAAGTGCTATAACTAAATGACTCCAAAAAATAAATGGAAATGTAGTCAAGAGACACTTTCATATATCAAATGGAGTAACGAAACAAGGGCACACAAAAATAATAGAAATTATGCCTTCTGTATCTAAGCATTAAAAATCTCTGGAAGTGCACTTACCTCCCAGTTGACAATAGACACTTGCCAGCGAGCAATTTTGTCTATGCTTTCCAGCCTTCGTTTCCGTTCATTGATCAGGCAAGCAACATTCTTCATAGCTTCGTAGGCTGCTATTATGTCATTGTAGTCACTGCAAAATGGACAGGAACAGGTTGGTCATTTCAGATGACAACTTTAGCCTTGCTGTAAAAGCTAATAATTCTCTCTACGTGGGGCTACCTCTAAAGATGGACTGGAAACTGCAGTTGGTTCAAAGATTGGCAGCCAGATAACGAATGGGAGCAAGTTACAGGAAGCAGTCAACCCCCCTGTTTAAACAGCTCCATTGGCTGCCAATAAGTTTCCGGTCCCAATTCAAGGTGCAGGTTATCACCTACAAAGCTCTAAACGGTTCAGGACCTGCCTATCTTCACGATCGCATCTTCTCCTATGAACCAGCAGATACCCTAAGATCATCCAAGGAGGCTCTTCTCTCACTTCCACTGCCGTCTCAAATGCAGTTGGTGGGGATGAGGGAGAGGGCCTTCACGGTGATGGCCCCCAGGTTCTGGAACTCTCTACCAGGCACAATTGAAAGTGCTGGCTTTGGCCTATAAAGCCCTAAACAGTTCCAGCCCAGCTTACTTGTCCGTACGTATCTCCTCCTATGAACCATCTAGGACAGTGGTTCTCAACCTGGGGTCCCCAGATGTTTTTGGCCTTCAACTCCCAGAAATCCTAACAGCTGGTAAACTGGCTGGGATTTCTGGGAGTTGTAGGCCAAAAACATCTGGGGACCCCAGGTTGAGAACCACTGATCTAGGAGCTTAAGATCGTCTGGGGAGGCCCTGCTCTCGATCTTGCCTGCATCGCAAGTGTGATTGGTGGGGATGGGGGACAGGGCCTTTTCAGTGGTGCCCCCTGGCTATGGAACTCCCTCCCCAGGGATATTAGATCATCCCCCTCTCTCCTGGCTTTCCAAAATAGACTTTGACATTTGGGAGTTGTAGTTACTGGGATTTATAGTTCACCTACAATCAAAGAGCATTCTGAACCCCACCAACGATAGAATTGGGCCAAACTTCCCACACAGAACCCCTATGACCACCAGAAAATATTTCTGGTGGTCTTTGGCAACCCTTCTGACATCCCCTCAGGACCCCCCCCCCCCCAAAAAAAAAGGTCCTTACTCCCAGGTAGAGAAATTAAGGCCATCCAAGGCCTTAAGGCCATCCAATCCAACTCCCTTCACAAGGGCAAGAAAACATAATCAAAGCCCTCCTGACAAAGAGCCATCCAGCCATAGATATGCATAGATATATAAGATTCACACACACACATGTATATGACAGATATAGTATCATAGATTTGAAATGTTGCATGTTCCAGAATAGGCAAACCAGACAATCTCTACATCAACACTGACAAAGAAACAAGAAGAAATACTGTATATCCACAAGCATAAAGAAATTACATATATTGGAAACCAACACTTTCTCATTAGTTTATTTTCCAGATCGGGCCACAGCTACGCATGGCAGGGGACGGCTAGTAATAAATAAAATAGAAGATTGCATACAGTTGACCACATCTTCCTGCAATCGGACTGTAGGAGTATGTGTAAACAAGAACATCAATATTGTAAGAAGTATCCATGTTCCAATTTTGATTTTCATGAATAAGACACAAAGTTTGGTTGTTATCTGGGGGTGGGGGCAGTACATTCTCATTATACAAGTATCTAAATATGTATACACTGCAAAAATTACTAAGTACTTTAATACACATAGCTTGTCATGTAAATTAGTAGGGGCACCAACGTGACTCTTTTGCTTTTTGTGCAATTCAGTGGATAATTTTATAGCACAAAAATGGTGCCATAGTTTCATTCACATGCTCAGAGAGACGGAGAGTCATGGGGAACTTGGGGACAGGAGTCTATTTCTGCTGCTGCTAATCTGGGATGCTCATGCTGAGCAGACACAATTGCTCAAACAGCAGTCCTTTTGTATAAGCAGAGAGCACCACTGAACAGTTTAAATGAAGGGGAAACCCTGGCCTTTTCTACACAAAGCGAAGACAGTTCTTTTCATTGCCATTTCTAAGACAGAAGAAGAAAACTGGAGAGGAAGGAAGCAAACAACAAAGCAGCTCCCACACCCACAAAAGACCGGCTCCGTTGAATCGTGAACAATGCTGGGGGGTTGGAAAGGGAAAAGAGAACTATGGGGAGGAGGATTACTGTACTGAAAGAAAATGTGGCATCAGCAGTGTAACTTCCTGACTTGGTTGGGTCGATCCTCTGGGAAGGCCCTCCTTTCACCCCTTCATCCATCACAGGCACGACTTGTGGGAACGAGGGAGAGAGCCTTCTCCGCTGTGGCCCCCCGGCTGTGGAACTCACTACCTGGTGATATTAGGCAAGCCCCCAGCCTAGCAGCCTTTAAGAAGAATCTAAAAACTTGGCATTTCTGGTGTGCTTTTGGAGAGTGACCATATATTTCTTTCCTGTTGTTTTTTTCTCCCACAATGTGGTCCTCATACTGTACTTCCCCCACCTGTTTTAGGCCTGGCTCCACTTTTTCTGTCCCCTACGTGCTCCCTGCTTACAAATATATCCTTTTCATTGCTATCTCTCCCAGATTTTATCATTTTATGTTGTACATTTGGCCCGGCCACTGTGTTTGTTTTTTCTTTGTATTCTGCACTGTTTTATTTTATTTTTATGTTCCATTTATTTATTTATTTTATTGTGATGTTGTTTTTGTCATTTTGTATGTATTTTACTGTAATTGTATTACTGGCCTTTGCCTCATGTAAGCCGCCCTGAATCCCCTTTGGGGAGATGGTGGAGGGGTATAAATAAAGTTGTTTGTTGTTGTTGTTGTTGTTGTTGTTGTTATTATTATTATTATTATTATTGGGTATATTAATCACAACTTAAAGGATTCAGAACTCTTAACCAAATCAGTGTGCGAACACTTCTAGAATTGTGCTAGAACTCTTGACCAAAGAAGATTTGGCCCATCAAAGTGTAGCTAAAAATTGATTTTGAATCAGAACAGGTTTTCCTGATGGTCCCAATTTGGGGGTGAATGTAAGGGGCACCACTGACCTGGTTAAAACAAGCCAAGCTGGTGCAATCCTCTCAAGGGACTTGGTGAGATTTAAATGCAAAGAAGTGATCACTTATTTCAAAAGCACTTGAAAGTGTAATTGTTACATGAGCAGAAAGGTTTTGACATAGTGCAGCTTTCGCAAACACAATCTTACATGTTCCCAGTGGGGTGATAAACCATCTCGGTAAATACAGCTTCAATTTATGCTACAATTTGCTACACAACATGAATGCTCGAGGATGGAACAGGGGGAAAAAGAAAAGAAATTCACCATCATTGTCTGTGGACACAGACAACTGGCTCCAAACAATGCAGAGCTTGCATTTTTCTCTCATTCATTTATAAAGCTGCTGTAGATTACGTCATACTGTTTGCCCATCCAGTATATTATTATTTACTCTATCTGGCTGCGACTCTCCAGATGTCAGGCATAGAAACCTTTCCAGTTTTAAGTAACAGATAGCTAGTTACTTGTTGAAAGTAACAAGGACTGAATTGAGCCCCACCAGTGAAAGCACTCCCATAGATTTCCCTCTTTTGTCTTCACAGCAATCCTGTATGGCAACTAAAAGGCCCTGGTTGGCCATCTAGAAGCTTTGTGATTGACTAAGAATTAAACATAGGCCTCTTGACCGTATGGGCATATTGAAATGGGCATATTATAATCTGAACTCACTCTTGAGTTTGCCTCGGCATGCAGTTTCTCCACTTGTGGTACATGTTGTTAGTTGAACTGGGTGAATGGAATTTAGCCCTGCGTTAGGAAATTCTCTGGGATTTGCCCGAAACACTGCAGATTTAGCAGAGTATGGACAGCAGAACTGAATCCAATTTGGATCAGTTCACTACCTACATGGAGTATTGCTTCCATCCCTTTCACCAGTACAGGGAAAGGCATAGAGATTATACCTGGGTCATTGGCATTGCTTCTCCCAGCTGGCTACAGAGCACAATGTGAGCTCCTGTCCATCATGACCTGACATTAGTAGGGGCACCAACGTGACCAGAAAAAAGATGGTGAGGTTGCTTCTCTCCTTTGTCTTGTTTGTACCTTTTATGATGCCAGCATAAGGTACTAGAGCTGTCCAGGAGCTCACATGGAGCTCTGTGATCAATTGGGACCACTGGAGCTCTGTAATCAGTTGGGACCATCAGTTGTGACCATTGGTGGCCAGACTGATGGTAAGGTGAATGTCCTATGGGATCAATGTGGTCTTGACCCAACTTGACTGTGCAGATTCTAAACAGCTACCACTACAGGTTCAATATAGTACTTGTGGCCACTTCTGGGATGAGACTGGAAATTTTCTGCTCTGGATTAGCACTGTATTTACTATTTTGTTGTTATTGTTTATTTGTTCAGTCGCTTCCGACTCTTCCTGACCTCATGGACCAGCCCGTGCCAGAACTCCCTGTCGGCTGTTGCCACCCCCAGCTACTTCAAAGTGAAGCCAGTCACTTCAAGGATACTATCCATTCATCTTACCCTAAGTATTTATCATATGTTTTGCATTTCTTTACCTATTCATATATGCAACCCTCTCTTTCATAGCTAAAAATGTCTGTACCTAAGAACTTCACGTCATGCTACCAACTTCAAGTTTATATCACCAACATCTTTCACTTAGTTAGTTACAAGGGTATTAAAAGATTCTTTTCATACACATCCAGATGGTTATGTTTTTGAAAAGTTATGGTGGATGAATCTGGAAATGTCACCATAAAAAATATGTACAGATTGTTCATCTTACCTGTGTTCCTGAGTGGTATACTTAAGTAATTCTGCCAGTTGCAGGGGGTATTTGCAGATTTTCTGAACAGGTGTGAGAAGAAAACCATCAATGGCAATGTCAATCATTTGCTGAAGTAGGCGGCAAGCCTCAAAGAAGTGGCGGTACTTGCCCTGTTTCATCAGGTTGGAGAGTTCAATGCAGGCACTGGGATGATTGTTGCAATACTCAGAGTATATGGCAAAGCCTTCTTGCTAAATTATAAAAAAGAAACATATTTTATTGATACAGCTAAACAGTTTGTTTTTTCAATTATCAAAATATATTAAAAACTCATGTTTCCTGATATACAGGGGTAATAGAGACACATGTGGTTGTAACCCTACATGTAACTGTAGCTTGCTTGCTCACATGTAGGGCTAAAATTTGGGCAAGCACATAAATAAACCTTGTCCTAGAGTTGACCCTTGTTTGTTGACTGCACAAATGTGTGCAAGACTTTTTGTTACCTCATTCAGCTCCATGTATTTATAGCATACACATTTTTGCACCCAGTATATGAAGGATTGGGAATGCTTTAACATTTGGCTTGTATGCCTTGTTAGGGAAAACTACCTTAAAATAAAGCAGAGCATCCAAAACAAACAGGATACTAAAGTTGAGCATTCAGCTCATAAGCGAGCAGAGCGTGAAGTGCTGTGTGATGTGGCTGTAAAGAATTTAGAGGTTGGGTAGGAAAAGATGCAGAGTCCAGTCTTAAAAATCACAAAAGGTTTATTTACAATAGGGATAGAAATTAGATACATTTCCAACTGTCATTCAGGAGACATGGGGGAAGGGAAACCCTCAGACTATTCTAAGCTAAGTAAACTGTTCCTCATTGAGGGCTGCAGACTTGAGCAATGTGGGGCTAAATTCCAACATGCGTAACTGTTATAGATCACATGAGTGCAGCAGAATTGATCAACTCACATGTTGAAGAAAGCAGGCTCCTATTTCACTTAAGTGGGGATCTTCTTTGTTGTACTGCTTTTCTAGATCTTTTAGGAATTTTCTTTGGAATTTGTAAATGTCTTCGATATTTCCAAATATTGTGTTTAGCTGGGCTGCAGTGAACATTCCAGTATGTTTACGACACTGCCGAATGTACCCCTAGAAATGATACGAACAAGGATCTTAATATTTGTTAAAACAGACGAAAGAAATGAAAATGCTAAAATTTATTTATTTATTTCAAGCATTTATATGCTGTCCTTCTTGACCTCTGAGGAGGGACTCAGAACAGCTTCCCATCAGGCAACAATTCAATGCCAAACATGATATGAAACGCATAATAAATACATCCATATACATTAAAATAGTCAAAAAATACATTAGAACTAGTTCGCCAGATTAAAATCACCATATTAAAATCGTCATCCAAAACAGTCTAAGTACAATCCAATAAAATCTTGTCTTGCCAGTAAAACAACTATTCTGTGAACGCTTAATCCCATAACCAGGATTTAAGTTTCTTCCAGAAGGTCATAAGGGAGGGGCGGATCTAACCTCTTATAGGAGGGAGTTCTACAGCCGAGGGGCTACCACGGAGAAGGCCCTGTCTCTTGTCCCCACCAAACACAACTGCGATGATGGTAGGACCGAGAGCAGGGCCTTCTCAGATGATCTTAAGGTCCTAGATGATTCGTAGAGGGAGATATGTTCGGACAGGTAAACTGGGCTGGAAACGTTTAGGGCTTTATAGGTTAACACCATCACTTTGAATTGAGCCTGGAAGCTAATAGGCAGCCAGTGGAGCTGGTGTAGCAAGGGAGTTATCCGCTCCCTGTACCCTGCTCTCGTGAACGTCCTGGCTGCCGAGCATTGGACTAGCTGAAGCTTCCGAACAGTCTTCAGAGGCAACCTCATGTAGAGTGCATTGCAGTAGTCTATTCGGGATATTGTGGACCACCGTGGCCAAGTCAGACCTCCCAAGATACGGGCGCAGCTGGTGCACAAGTTTTAACTGTGCAAAAGCTCCCCTGGCCACATCCAGTCTTAAGATTTCCTTGCCTTTTCTTTGCAAAATATCAAGTTGCACGGTATAAATTCTAATTCACTCTAGAACCAATGAGAAAAGGAGCCCAGAATGCAAGCTCATATACAAATTATACATGGCAATCATAATTTTTGCCACTTACTTTGAGTAAAAAAATACTTGCCCTGTGGAAAGAGATGGATAGCAAACTAAAGTTACATGCAGGATAGTTGCACTAAATTTCCTAAATAATATTACTCAATATAGTACTATGATAGTTGATGCCACAGCTGATCAGAGAAATGCAGCTGTGCTCTAAGTAATTCCCTTTGACTCCTGTTGCTCTCAGAGAATCTTTTTTCTATTAAGGGCCAGAGACCAACATAAAATATCACTCAGAAATTGGAGTTAGAAATTTAAATTTAGAGCATCATGTTGAAGACAGATCCAGAGCCGATTAAGTCAGATTCTAGGTTAATTAAGAAAAAAAAGTAGTAATCACAAAATAACTGTACTATGGCATTTTATGTGGGGAAACTAGCTAAACAAAAGACTAAAGAAGTCAAGCTAAGGTGACTAAATTGAGACTGTCACACTTTGGCTAGATTATGAGAAGACAGAACTCACTAGAAAGGAGCTCCTGGTGGCGCAATGGGTTGAACCCTTGTGCCAACAGGACTGCTGACCGAAAGGTTGGAGGTTTGAATCTGGGGAGTGGGGTGAGCTCCCAGCTCCAGCTTCTCATGCAGAGGCATGAGAGAAACCTCTTCGATCCTCTGGGGAGGCCCTGCAATTGCTCCCACCTCCATCACAAGCATGGCTTGTGGGGATGAGGGAGAGAGCCTTCTCCATTGTGGCCCCTCAGCTTTGGCACTCGCTACCTAGTGAGATTAGGTCCCCACTCTGGTAGCCTTTAAGAAAGGCCTAAAAACCTGGCTCTTCCAGCTTGCCTTTGACGAATGAACACATACCCCATACCATGTCCGTCCAATACAGATCTGTTCCCTCGTCCCTTAGTGAAGGTCAACCCCGTTGTTCGCCCCTTCTGAGTTCTCCCCTCAGACACACACTACTCCATTTACTTATCTCACCCAGGGTTTTATCAATTTCATCCTGTGCATTTGGCCTGCCCACTGTGATTTTATTCCCCCACCATTTTACTTTGCATTTGTTTATTGTATATTTGTTATTGTTTGCATCGTTAGCCGCCCCGAGTCCCCTTTGGAGAGATGGTGGCAGGGTATAAATAAAGTTTATGAATATTATTATTCCTGACACGGAAAAAAGAAGAAGAAAAAACCCAATAACACATGACAAGGTAGAAGGTGGTTGGAAAAGAGAATTTCAGATGAATAGTCTCAATCAAGGAGGCCATAGCCCTAAGTTTGCAAAATCTGGATAGGGCTGCTGCTGATATGGTGTCTTCGATGCCTCTCATTCATTGATTTGATAGTGGCAAACAACAAAAACAGCAGTGGTTATCCAGCCAACTAAGTCTAGTTTCTCTACTTTTCTGTCGCTTTCACCTTTCCAATTATCACTCCTTTCTCTCACCGCCTTTTGTTTTTCCTTCATCCCTCATTCTAATTGATCTCTCTGCCTTTTTTCTATTCCCCTCATTTTATTTCTGACTGTTGCTTTTGCTTGTCCAGATTCACCATCTAGCAATGATGTTCATTTCTCTCTACCTGCCTTCTCCACCTGACAAACAGGTGGTCCTCAAAGGCAACAGCAGGCTCACACTCAACACCAGCCAAGATGGGTGAGGAGGCCATTTGACCATAGATCCCTCACTCCAAAACAAAGCTGGACCTTTCCAGTAACAATAAAGAGCTTTATAGCTTACTTCACAGATGTCCTTGAGATGTTTGATGTAAATTCGCTCGGTATTCATGATTTCCCGAATAACATTTGTTCTCATCTGATCCTTGTTTTCTGCCATTTTTTGACGGTGCTTCCCAGGTTCTGCATTTGGCTCTTCATCTTGGAGGCTGCCACAGTTTTCTGCAAGTTCTTCCTGGTTGACCCGAAGCTGGAACAATAAAAATTAAAAACAAAATGAACTGAAGTGCAGACAACACTGGAAATACAAAATCATCTGTTACTAAAAGCAAGGCATTTAAATAATCATTTTTTAAAAAAACTGCATACTTTGGCTTCAAGCACCAGGTAGGTGGGGTGAGTGGTACCAAAGGTAGGGGCTTCTTGGAATGCCACGCTAGGGAAATAACTCTCAGATAGCAACCACACCCAGAAGTTACTTTTTAAAACCATACCTCCTGAATTAACCAAATAATTGTAAAGCTTTTTTAAAAAAAATGTGTCAGAAGTGACTTGAGAACATACTGCAGGTCGCTTCTGGTGTGAGAGAATTCTCTCACCCCATCTCACAGATTCGAACTGGCAACCTTCAGGTCAGCCGTCACAGCTCCTATAGTGTGAAGCTGCAATCCAAAAAAGTAACTTTTCCAAGCTGTGGCTAGCAGATAATGAGAAGGTAGTATGTTTGAGAACCTAAACAGCAGCAGCCAATCTGAGGAAGCAATAATAAACTATAAAAATATAGACAATCTGATTTGGGCTAAGACAGTCTCCTGTGTTTTTTATACATACTAGAGTTTAATCTCTACTAAATTAACTGAAATGTAACACTGCTCACTAGTAGGAAATAAACTGATGACTTTGCAAGACATCCAGGTTTCACGATCTCAAGTCATTTGGTGCTTTAGATGTGTTTATTAGAACTTGAAATCAGACTGGAGGCGTATTGGCAGCCAGCCAGTTCCTTTAAAACTGGTATTAGATGGTTTCTGTAGAATGTTTTGGTCAGTAATCAAGTTGCACATTTTGCACTAATTGTAGCTTCCAGGTTGTCTCTAAGGTCTGCTTCATATACACACATTATAGTAGTCTAATTGGATAGTTACCAGCACATGCTACTGTCACCAGATTATTTCTGTCCAGGACAAGCTATAGCCAGCAGATCTTATTGACTTAGGTGATCCCTCGCTGTCCGAGTAAGATTGTCCTCCAATCTCTGGTAAGTACGTAGGTGACTGTGGAACCCTATTCTTGACTCGCATGTTCTCCTGAAGTGAGGGCATCCGTTTCCAGGTGGAAGGTGGACCTGGTCGGGGTTCGCTTGACGTGCCTTCCTCTTGGCACGCTTCTCTCTTTTTCCTTCCATTCATGCCTCTTCAAATTCTACAGCATTGCTGGTCATAGCTAACCTCCAGCTAGAGTGCTCAAGGGCCAGGGCTTCCCAGTTCTCGGTGTCTACGCCAGAGCTTTTAAGGTTGGCTTTGAGCTAATATTTAAATATCTTTTCCTGTCCTCCAACATTCGATTTTTCGTTCTTGAGTTGGGAGTATAGAAACTGCTTTGGGAGTCAGTGATGGGGCATTCAGACAATGTGGCCGATCCATTGGAGTTGATGGCRGAGGACCATCACTTCAATGCTGGTGGTCTTTGCTTCTTCCAGCATGCTGACATTTGTCCGCCTGTCTTYCCAAGAGATTTGCAGGATTTTTCAGAGGTAACGCTGATGGAATCGTTCCAGGAGCTGCATGTGATGTCTGTAGATAGTCCACGTTTCGCAGGCATATAGTAGGGTTGGGAGGACAATAGCTTTAGAAACAAGCACTTTGGTATCGCTGCGTATGTCCTGATCCACAAACACTCTCTGCTTCATTTAGAAAAATGCTGCACTTGCAGAGCTCAGGCAGTGTTGTATTTCAGTGTCAATGGTGAATCTTGTGGAGAGGTGGCTGCCAAGGTAGCAGAAATGGTCAAATTTTTTATGTTACATCATTAAGCTGTATTCAGAGCATCTCAAACTGGTCTCAAGAACTCAGTCTATGAAGGCATTCAGAGACAGAGATGGATCCAGAAGTATTCCCAAGCTGTGCTCCTGCTCCCTCAGGGGGAATGCAAGGGTAGATCACTTCTCCAATTCCCAATTGACTTGCTGTGATGCTTCTTCGGTTTGCTGGCCATCATCCAGCCCATAACAGCATCTGGCACTGAACGGCCCCAGCCGATTCCAATAACAAGGAGAAGTAGAGCTGAATATTATGAACATGCTAACACTACCCAACCTCCAAACTCTTAATGACCTCAGCAGTGGCTTCAATTTGAACAGCAGGAGAAACAGGAATTCCCAGTGCAATTCTCTGGAACTATCCAAGTAGATAGAAGAACTGTCACACCATAGTGCCTTGAATCCCAATCCACAGAAACAAACCCATAGCACACCATGGTCAGTGGTGTGGACAGCTGCTGAGGGATCTAAGAAGATCCTGATAGAACCTTATTATATAAATGTGCAAGTGAAATAGTTTTGATGGAGATACGCAGCTTTAAACCCTTTCTTAGTAATCCAACCCCTTTTATACAGTGTCATTCATTTTAAACACAACTATTAATATTTAGTAAATTCACCTCTTTGTCCAGTGCAAGGTTGATGAGATATTTAAAGTAAATCCTTAAAAATGAGCATTAAAGAGATATCTTTGAAACAAAATAAAAAGTGGTCAAAAAAGCAGTTTCCAATTAATATCAACCAACCTTAAAGATAAAACCTTTCAAATCTTTATACTGACAGGTTAGTATTGCTATAGGCTTTTAAAAGTGATTAATTATGTATGTTATTAAATAAAAAACAACCAAAGTTTCGGCAACTTGGAATGCTTAATATCTTTGGGTGTCTGACTGGCACTGAAAGCAATGTAATACCCATTTCAAAAGGCTCGGAAGATTTTCTGTTAAATTTCACTAATGGTCATTGTGAGAGAAATGTGATTTACTAAGTGGTCCTCAGGCTGCAAAGCATTCATGAATGCAGAACACTTTTTGGAATGTCACCATACACTTATTAATGCAGCAATGTTGATAAGTGTTCAGTGTATAGTTCAATTATTCCTGCAAAAATAATGATGGCTTCCAAACTGGACAGCTTTTAAAAAAAGGACTATATATATTGGTGGAAGATGGTGCTATCAGTGGCTACTTGCTCTTTTAGAATCATATAGTTGGAAGAGACCTCGTGGGCCAACCCCCTGCCAAGAAGCAGGAAAACCACATTCAAAGCACCCCTGATAGATGGCCATCCAGCCTCTGTTTAAAAGCCTCCAAAAGAAGGTGACTCCACTACACTTCAGGGCAGAGAATTCCACTGCTGAACAGCTCTCAGAGTCAGGAAGTTCTTCCTAATGTTCAGGTGCCAACCCCTTTCCTGTAGTTTGAAGGCATTGTTCTGCATTCTAGTCTCCAGGGCAGCAGAAAACAAGTCTGCTCTCTCCTCCTTATGACTTCCCCTCAAATATTTATACATGGCTACCATGTCTCCTCTCAACCTTCTTTCCTTCGGGCTAAATATGCCCAGCTCTTTAAGCCGCTCCTCATAGGGCTTGTTCTCCAGACCCTTGATCATTTTAGTCGCCCTCCTCTGGACAAATGCCAGCCTGTCAACATCTCCCTTCAATTGCGGTGTCCAGAATTGGACACAGTATTCCAGGTGTAGTCTGCCTAAGGTAGAATAGAGAGGTAAGAATGTCTTCCCTGGATCTAGACACTATACTCCTATTTATGCAGGCCAAAATCCCATTGGCTTTTTAAGCTGCTGTTGGCTCATGTTTAACTTGCTGTCCACAAGGATTCCAAGATCTTTTTCACACTTACTGCTATCGAGCCAGCCCCCCCCCCCCCCCAATTCTGTATCTTTGCATTTCATTTTTTCTGCCTAAGTGGAGTATCTTGCATTTGTCGCTGTTGAGCTTCATTTTGTTGGTTTTGGCCCATCTCTCTCATCTGTTAAGATACTATATCTACTGGTATATAAGTCAATCCCATTTAAACATGAGCACATACAGTATATACATTCTCCAATAAATACCAGGACAATATAACCCGGTATGTTAGTTGTTGTACAACGTGAGTGTGACAGTAAAGCTAAGCTTACATCTTGCTTGTGAGCTTTTCATAAGAAACTGGTTGATAACTTTTGTTATCAAATACTGGAGTAGATAAGCCTTTTTTCTAATTCAGCAGGGTGATTTATGTTCTTTGATGGTAAAAAATTGGGCAATTAACTGAAGATTTTACAGGACGCATTCAGGAAGGGCGATACCAGTGTGAATGCACTGACTCATAACCCTTTCCCCTTCTCTTACTTTTTATTCCCCTTCTTCTTACAGAAACAGAAGTAAAATTTAGCCTCACACATCTTAAAAACAGTCATGCAACTTCATTCTGTGCTTATTTATGGGGCTTTCTCTCAAGGGTGTGCACACAGACGTAATATCTCATTCAAGAAAGACATGGCAAAGTTTGGAGGAAGGGCAGAATATTAGCAAAGGGTTCCCAGAGACTACTTTAAACTGAGTAACTCTTACTACAAAATTAACTTTCCCAATTATATTGGATGAATTAATGGATTCCACTGTTTTATAAACGTTGTCCAATGCCTTCTTAGTCAACAGATTCTGTTTTTCTCTTAGTGTCTTCTTCTGAGCACACGAATAATAATGAAGTACTTCTATGAAGGGGAGACAGGTAAAGGCAAAAGTTTCCTTTGACAGCAAGTCTAGTTGTGTCTGACTCTGTGGGGTGGTGCTCATCTCCATTTCTAAGTCGAAGAACCGGCGTTGTCCGTAGACACCTCCAAAGTCATGTGGCCGGCATGATTGCATGGAGCACCTTCCCGCAGAGGTGGTACTTATTGATCTACTCACTTTTGTATGTTTTTGAACTGCTAGGTTGGCAGAAGCTGGGCCTAAAAGCAGGAGCTCACCGTGCTCCCTGGATTCGAACCATCAACCTTTCGGTCAGCAAGTAGAGCAGCTCAGCTGTTTAACCCGCTGTGCCACCAGGTCCACCACAATGAGCAGTCATATAGAGATCCAAAAGTACAAAATTTAGACTTTGCTACCAGGCGGTCTCAAGCTCCAACCTACAATCTGCTACCATGTTGATGTTACTTAGACGATCCCTTGTTGTCCGAGTAAGATTGTCCTCCAAGTTTGGTGGGTATGTAGGTGACTGTGAAGCACTATTCTTGACTTGCATGTTCTCCCGCAGTGAGGGCATCGGTTTCCAGGTGGAAGACGGTCCCAGTCAGGGTTGGATTGACGCACCTTCCTCTTGGCACGTTTCTCTCTTTCGCCCTCCATTTGTGCCTCTTCAAATTCTACAGTACTGCTGGTCACAGCTGACCTCCAGCTAGAGCGCTCAAGGGCCAGGGCTTCCCAGTTCTCGGTGCCTATGCCACCGTTTTTAAGGTTGGCTTTGAGCCCATGTTGATGTTACGAATGGGAAGAGAAGCCATACAAAAAGGAAGAGCACAAAACTATACATAAGGTATAAACATCTTGCTTTACTCACCCTGACAAAACTAGCCGGAAACCAGGCTTCCTTGTCCTCATTTCTTCCCCACCACCAGTCCTTGTTTGAAGCTTCAAGGACTTGGATGACATCCCCAGCTTTGAAGGCTAATTCCTGGTCATCCATGGTCACGTGATCCCAGAGTGCCTCTGCATACACCATGCTCCCATCGCTTATCAACTGAAACATAAACATTCGGTGAAGAGCAACAATTCTGTTGGGATGGCCAAAGACAAATGCATGAAGTAGCTATCTGCAGATGCAGAAAATAGAGATATTGTGCTAATTACATCTGTCTACACAGATATCTTCTTCTCAACATGACAAATAAACAAACAATTTGTAAGTTGACAATAAAAGAATTATGCATTTTGATCTGACCCACAGGGAAGTTGATTATGATCTCACAAATGTGATGGTTTCTCAGTGAAGTTTAAACTTTATCAAGTTTGCAGGCAAGATTCACACATAACTTCTCTTTTTAATTACCTCGTTAATGGCTAGCTGTTCTCCTCCAGGCTGCAAATACCTCGGGGTGGCTTGGCAGAGCTCCTCATAGCTGTAATCTTCCTCACTACCATTGTCATCCACTAAGGCAGAAGACTCAGTCCCACCATCTACAGCACCTGGCATGAAAGTGAAATGTTGAGTCATAAAGGTATAATCAAAGTCAGTACTGTAAATTTTTTGGCAGTGTGTGTGTGTGTGTGTGGGGGGGGGGGGGGGGGGGGCGTTAATCTTCATATTAAATAGGCATATTATTCTGATCTTCCTATCCTTTTAATCACTTGCATGAACGACACAAAGACTCACTGGAAGAAAGAAGACAGGGAGAATCTTGAATCAATATTAAGAGCCAGTGTACACATTATGCCAAGCTGATACAACCTAAAAATAATACTGCAGTATTCATGCCCAGCCAAACCTTTTTCTAGGACACCCAATTCCATTTTCTCCTTTCTCTCAATTTGATCAGCAGTGTATGCTCAATGAGCATAGTCTTCACAGGGATGTTTTGGAGTTTTATCTGCTTTAGGGTCCGTCCCGCCCTCCCAAGGGGTTCTTCTTATACTCTTGGTACAAACCATGAGATTTCTGTATAAAAACTCCTTAATGGCCGTCTGGGCAGGGGTCAAAGTATCCCACCGCTGCCCCACCAATTATAATAACTAGGCAGATGGCAATACGATCAATCCCACCATCTGACACCAAATATAAAGGCAGGCTTTATGGCCAAACAATATGACTGGACAGGGGGCAAACAGATCCCAACCACTGTCCCTCCTTTAATAAGGACTTCACACCACTTTATAAGGACTTCACTAGCACCCACACAACGCTTGAGGGAACGTCTCTCTATTTAAAACCTTCGCTGCCACCATAAACTAAAAGAATCAGGAACCCTCTAGCTGGTTAAAAATAAGAAAAGGCTTTTTAAAACACCAAGGACTGTGACTTTTAGAAGGGCTTCTTTGTAAGAAAACAGATGAGGTTGATTCACAAAGGAAAGGGACTCAAACCACAAATGGCACTTGACTCAGGCTTAAGTTTTAAAAATAACAAGAAAGAGTTTATTGAATACAAGTTACAGGATAAAGCAAATGCAGTTGTAATAAGCTTGGCTGTTACAGATAGAATGTTCTTGTTCTTAAAAGCGTGACGGTTGCAAGAGAATGGTTCTTTCTTTGTTACAGTTACTATTACAAAACCCAGCTATTTCTTCCCTAAATAGCTGTAACCAGTTTGCCACAGCCTACTTCACTGGCAAACTCCAGGCAAACTGCCTATTCTTATCACGAACTCCTAAAAGCTTCTCTAACCCTGCTCTAACTCTAACATCAACCAGAACTGACTGACTAACTAAGAAAGCTTCTTACTTTCCCTCCAACAGTCTAACTCCGCCCCCCTTTTACAAACCAATCCTGGCTGTTTCAGGGCTGGCTCAGGCCTAGGCCACTCCCCCTCTCTGAACTGGAGCTTTCCCTAAACTAAGATGGCTCCTGCTGCCCTCTGCCAGGCCTTCTAAGCTGAAACTACCTAGCCTGTCTCTCCTAGGCCCTGCCACCCAGGCTGGCAAGGTAAGGGATCTTCACACCCCCTTCCCAATGTTTTGGCTATTCCATGTGCAGAGAATGTGTTTGCTATCTGTATCTCAACTATACCACTTTTAAGGCACATGATTTGGAGGTGATAATATTTTTGAACGTTTGTCCAATGTAAAAAGCCAACAAGAGCTACACTTAACTAGTCTAGATCTCTCCCTAACATGTTTACTATTTGCAATGAACGTACTGTGTATGGCACGTACTGTGTGTGGCAAATAGTACCAGAATATTTATATTATTCTCTGTGAATGGCCATTGTCACTATTAGTACTTTTTGCATTTAGTTTCTCTTTGACTTCCCTACAGCCCTTGCCCCAACCACATGTTCTGTGTGTATACATGAAATTCTGGATAAAATTCCACCTATCTGATGAAGTGGGCTGTGGTTCACAAAAAAAAGCCCGCATTAGAATAGGATTGTTATTTTTTCAGATGCAATTTTAGCTCGTATATTTACTGATTTTTTTTACTCCTATGGTTTGTATTTCATTCTACTTTACCGTTTCAATAATTGAACTTTTTATTGAGTTGGATTTTTAAAAAGATTTAATGTTGGATTTTTAAAACTATTATTGTTGCTTTGTTTTAACTGATAATATATTATATCTAGGGAACTTGTTTTATAGATGTCTAACAAATGTAATTAACAAACAAATTGTCTAATCATTAAAAAGCCTTCCTACAAGAAAATATGGTGTTTGTAGAAAAAACAAAGAGAAAACAAGAAAGGCTAATGTGATATAGTAATTAGTGAATTTGGAACTATCACATTGAGAACAATGAGAACTAAATCAAGGTAACCAATTAGACAAATTCTAAAAATACATCCTTGTAGGAGCGGTTTGTAGGATCATTTGTGAGTGGGATTCTTCCAAAACCCAGGGAATTCAAGGAAGAACATAATGTAAAGTACTTCTCAAATGGATTGCTTGGTCCTAAGAATGCTTTGCAAACTATTTTTGGATGTTGGGATATTGCAGGAAGAGGTGAGAGAGTTTCATATTCAGTTGAGCAATACCATACAGACTTAAATCAAGGTAGAATGATTATACTAAGCTTCCTTGAGGAAAATGTCTTGCAAAAGATATAGAAAATAGGCATCATATAAAAGTGAGACCAAGAAAAAATTCAAGACTAGATGATTCAGTTTTAGAGGCTGGAACAATGTAACGTCATAACTTGTTGCATCACAGTGTATCTGAATCTCGTCTCGCATTATTTGCAATTTGGGTAATCCCAAAAGGAAGCACCTCCACTTTCTTCTTTCATGCCAGTATGAGCAAGTACAATCTCATTTGCTGGAAATTGGTGAACAACCCCTACTACAGAGGCCAGAAGTGCTAAGTTCACCTGAAATACAAGGCAGGCTGCCTGGGACGCAGAGCAGGAGGGCCTACCATCCTGGTTGAACCTATGATCTAGACCAGTGATTCTCAACTTGTGGGTCCCCAGGTGTTTTGGCCTACAACTCCCAGTAATCCCAGCCAGTTTACCAGCTGTTAGGATTTACGGGAGTTGAAGCCCAAAACATCTGGGGACCCACAAGTTGAGAACCACTGATCTAGACTTTTCCCCGCATGACTCCTTTTGACCTGATAAATTTTTACGTGATTCCGAGTATATAGGTATACAACATAGGTATAAAAATCAAACATTTACTGATAAGAAACCAGCATTTGCAAAAACTTGCTGAATAGCCTGATTTTCCTCTCTATGGAGTACAGTTGAAGCAACTTCTGCAAAGTCCACTGTAAACACCGCACAGTAGATTCATGTAAGTATCTAAAATGCCACAAACTTTTACTGTAGCCAATTTTTTCAGGACTCCAACATTGAGATAAGGGGGATCCCATTTGGGGTTGGGATTGACAGTTTAAGAAGTAGTGATCTAGACCTTCAATTGTGCCTAAAGAATTGGAACTGCACAGCTACTAGCTCCCCAAATCAATGGTGTAGAAGGAAAACCATACCAAGCTCAGTGTGGTGGAAATGTCTTCAACATCCCCAAATGTTAGCAACTAGGTTTTCATGACAATATGTGGCAAAAAGTGCCACATACAAGCATTTATCTTTGTTCTGCTTTTTTGTCTGAATTCTTCTTGCATTATCGGAGACATTTTAAAGAGATGAAGCATGAAAGCCACACCAAAGTGCAGAAAGGCTCAGCGTGGTGGTAACGTCTCATACTTTGGACCTCTCCAGAAGTTACTCACTAGGTTCCTATGACATACAGCATGACAAAAGTGCCACATACAACTATTTCTTTTCTATTTTCACTGTTCTAACCTTTCCAAGGCTTTTGGCATTATGTGAGACATAATTTTAAGAGAGAAAACAAGATTTCTTAGTGGATTTTATTCCTCTGAGGACCAGCTCTGTATATTCTGTCACTCAGACTAACATTAGAGGCTTAACACTCTAACTTCAAATTTGATTTAGAAAGCATTAATCTCTATCATAATAACTTACAACATAAGAAACATTCCTGAAATGTGGGATTATCAATCAAAATGGAAGTTAATAAGCTTAGAACATTACAGTATAAACACACATAGTGAAAGATGACTTAGATATAGGTTTACAAATTGCTCCTAAACTAGCAGTGCAGTCGGAATATCTCCTCTACAGTCATCTATTGTGAATATTAATGTACAAATATGATACACAAGTATTCAAAAAGAGTCACAAATAGCTAACTATCTTTTGCTCTGTGTAGCCATACACAGGCATGAATAGGCAATTCCTATCTCTCTAATGGAATGTCAAAACTAAAAACAAAACAAAACCCAGCACAGAATTGTTTTGTTCATGACAATATTTTACTGTGATCTGCAAGTTTTACTAGTGCAAGCATTATTTTATATCAAGTCAAGCCCCATGACTACAGCAGTTTCAAATGCAAACAGCACAGACAATAAATGGAGTTCATCTCCTACATAAACATACCTATCTGAAGGCTCTCCAGACTCCAAAAGCGGATCATTTCCCCTCTGGCTACCATCCTGCCTTCCAGAAATAATTCAGGTAGAATTTGTTTGTAATAGGTAAGGGTTAGCCCTTTAAATAAAAAATCACTGTGGACCAAGGAGGCTGCAAGCTACTGGAAATGCAGAAATAGCTTATTCATCGCTTTGAGCTTCTGTTTGTGCATTTCAGGGCAGAGACTACTTTGAAACTGACAGCTCACTCCCTGTACAGTGCAGGCTGTGAGTTTAGTGCCTTCAGTGACATCATGGGGGACCCTTAGGGAGGAAGTTACCAGGCACACAGAAACACACACACACACACAGAGTGAGTGCTCATCCACATAATGCATGCACACAGAGGTCTAATGCCTTACAGATTTATTATTGCAATTCTGAGATGCATCTCTATTTTTCTTTTGTTCAATCCAGGGGAAAAGGTTCTACTGGGTTCCTTTTCTCCATCACATGCTTAAAAATGAATGACTTGGTGCAAGCTGTGTTGCAACCACATTATTTCAGACTGTAAGTGGCAAACGGCTGTTTTAAATATTAAATATAGAAGGCTACAGATTTTCAGTAAAGTGGATTGTAACTCTGTCTGTGTGAGTTCCTGTTAATCACGGTTCAGTGATGACGTTAACCTGGATCTTCCAGTTCAAGACTTTTAATGACATCATCAACTAACTTTCCAAAAGTGTGTCAATACTGCAGAATTATTGCAGCTTGGCTGCACTCTAGCTGGCAATTTATGAAATCTTGGAATCTATAGTTTTGGGAGGCACTTAGCACCTTCTGATATAAAGTTCTCAACTTCCCTGAAATACCGTATATACTCGAGTATAAGCCAACCCAAATATAAGCCGAGGCACTTAATTTTTCCACAAAAAACTGGGAAAACGTATTGACTCGAGTATAAGCCGAGGGTGGGAAATGCAGCAGCTACTGGTAAATTTCAAAATAAAAATAGATACAAATAAAATTACATTAATTGAGGCATCGGTAAGTTAAATGTTTATGAATATTTACATAAAACTGTAATTTAAGATAAGACTGTCCAACTCTGATTAAAACATTATTCTAACCTTCTTCAATGTAAATGTACTTACGTATCCTTCCACTAATAGAGTAAAATAATAAATGTAATAAAAATAATAATAATAGAGGAAAATAATGGAAATGTAATACTAACAGTAATAATATGGTAAAATAATAAATGTAATAATAAAGTTAAATTGTAAATAATAATAAATAGAGTAAAATAATAAATGTAACAACAACAACAACAACAACAACAACAGAGTAAAATAACAAATAACCTTGACTCGAGTTTAAGCTGAGGAGGGTATTTTCAGCCTAAAAAAGGACTGAAACACTAGGCTTATACTCAAGAATATAGTTTGTCTTTATACTTTTCTGGCAGAATTTCAAATGCGTTATCAAACTGCAAATACCACAGTTCTATAGGGCACAGCCACAGCAATTATAATAGTATCGAACTGCTACAAATGTATGGTTTGGACACATGCCTGGTCTGTGGCTCAATCCTTCTTGTTTTGGATCATACATGTTATTATATATGGGTGTCAAGACTCAAGAGACATATTCAGAGAGTGATAACATTATATAATTATATAAAATTATATACCGTAATCAACACCACTAGTGTTGATGAGAGGAAAACACCATGTTCTGGCACACATTTTAAAAACTAAAAAAAAATTAACTGAAAATCACTGGGATTTTGCTGTAATGAGATGAATTGTATACATTTGGGGGATCTTATAGAGCAGTCTTTTTCAAATTTCCAAATGCCAAGATTCCTTAATACAGTTCCTCGTGTTGGGGTGACCCCCAACCATAACATTATTTTTGTTGCTACTTCAGAACTGTAATTTTGCTACTGTTATGAATCACAATGTAAATATATGTAGGATGTATTTTTATTCACTGGACCAAATTTGGCACAAATACCCGATTCTCTCCAATTTGAATACTGGCGGGGGATAGATTTTGTCATTTGGGAGTTGTAGTTTCTGGGATTTATAGTTCACCTACAATCAAAGAGCATTCTGAACTCCACCAACAATAGAATTGAACCAAACTTGGCACACAGAACTCCCATGACCAACAGAAAATACTGGTTTGGTTGGCATTGACTTTGTGTTTGGAGTTGTAGTTTACCTACATACAGAGAGCACTGTGCACTCAAACAATGATACATCTGGACCAAGCTTGGCACAAATACTCAATTTGCCTAAATGTGAACATTGGTGGAGTTTGGGAAAAATATACCTTGACACTTGGGAGTTGTAGTTGCTGGGATTTATAGTTCACCTACAATCAAAGAGCATTCTGAACCCCCACCAGTGATTGAATTGGGCCACAATTCCCACACAGAACCCCCATGCCTTGAAGGGACTCTCTGGAGTGAACCTTCCCTCTGTCTCGCATGCTCTCCCTTGCCTGTACATGCGCACCACAGTGCCATGCGGTGAGCATGCCAGCTCTCCCCTCCCCACTTATAGTCTCAGAAAGAGCCCTCCGCTTGGCTGAGAGAGGAGGAGGGCTTTGGGTGGGAGGATTCGTGGTCTGTTTCCGAAAAGAAAGAGAAGACATGTAGAGAGTGTTCAGCCTTCTCTGCCAAAGTGGTTCCTAAGTAATATATGTTTTCTGATGGTCCTTGGTGACTCCTCTGAAACCCCCTTGTGACCCCCCTCAGGGGTCTCAACCCCCAGATTGAGAAATGCTGTTATTAAATGAAATGCTATTCATTTTTTTAAAGATTTACTAGTCCGTTCTTTTGTGGCATGGAATTATGAGAAAGCAAAGAGGTGGACTAGATGTCTCTCCAGTGCTCTCTCAGCTACAAAATAAATAAAAATGATACTGGGTTGTTGTAGGTTTTTTCGGGCTATATGGCCATAGTCACCTCACTACCTCTGAGGATGCTTGCCATAGATGCAGGCGAAATGTCAGGAGAGAATGCCTCTAGACCATGGCCATATAGCCCGAAAAAACTTACAACAACCAAGTGATTTCAGCCATGAAAGCCTTCGACAATACAAAAATGATACTGTGATAGTAACAGAAAAACAAAACATGTATAGAAAGGAGGAATAAAATAGTGCAATGGACAATAAAATCAATAGTAGATTAAAACATTAATAGAAGTGTTAATGCCTAGACATTTTTATTTATTTAGTCTTTGTATTAAAAATAGATTACAAGAGGAACCAGGTGAGCTTTACTATGGAGAGCATTTCAAAGGCAGAGTGCCATAATGGAGAAGACCTCGCTCAAGAAGGCATTGGCCTCAACTGAAGAAAAAACTTGTCTGAAATACTTCACAATCAATTGCACAACTCTTCTAAGGACCGAATGGGAAAGAAGTGGGGAAAGAATGTGGTTTTGCTCCAGTAACCAGACAGAAAAACTGTACTTCCATCTGTGAAATCAGCCTTGGCTGGTCTTTTGAAAGAAGAAATTGGGTTTTCACAAGTCGTGCTTAAAGTTTGCACAAAACTTAGGACCCTTCTCCATTCTGAAAATATGTTTGCTCCGTGAACACATATAAGCCACCACCATCACTTAAAAGATGTTGTATCTGTGCACATTTAGGTGCAGGGACTATTTTGATATCCTGTTTACAGACACGTGAGCAATAGCATAACTTCTATGTGGTGAATGAGAAACTATGAGCGGGGAGGGAAGTCAGTTGCATCCAAAGCTGAACTTTCAGCATTCCTATGACCGAATAAAGCAATGACCTTGCCAGACTTTATCACGTCAAAACCTAAACTATTTATTTAGAGAACTGGTCCTTAGCATGCAACAATTCCTTCCTCAGCTCCGCCAAGGTCAGATTGTTATTTTTCTATGCCCATAACACATAATGTAGAAGTTAGCATCTCTGAATAAGCTTACTTGACTATCTTTCTCCATTTAGGTCACCTTTAAAAAAGCAGTGCCCAAAAGGTTCAGCTGTTCCAGGCAAAAAGTAAACCCATTCAATACATGGAATTGGAAAAAAAATCTGCTGTGTCTTGCAAAGACAATGCAAATAGTTATGCTGGTCCTTTAATTGGGACATTTCCTTCTCCCTACTTGCCTTGTACTACCGACTTGATCAAAAGACCCTTGAGGCCCCTGCAGCGTGTAAAGAGTTTCAAAACACCCACAGAAACCATGTGATTTCCTGGTTGCTGCTGGCTCAACGGGAAAATGAGAAGCCGACACTGCACTTCGATCTCCATTCTTGCAAAAAAATGTCTTTTACTGTCTTTTGAAAATGACTAGAAAAGCTTTGAACAAATCAGAGCTTGAACATGTTATTTGTAAAGAGAACAGCTCCCAGTTGGCATGGATAATGACACGAGCAGACAGAAGGAGAACCATGCATGATCAGAATGGGAATTCACTACTTTAATCTTTTGCACAGTGGCTACTCAGTACCTTTATGAAGCAGACCGTAAAGAAACTAAAGGAAGTTGAAGTTCCCAGAAGCTGATATTCAGAAGTCTACTTTTACTGCATTTGGAGGTTCCATTATCAGGACTGCTGATGAACCTCTCCTTTCATACAGTGTCATACAGGGAGCATACCACCCCCCCGCTATGTCAGCTCCACTGGCTGCTGATCCAGTTCCGAGCACAATTCAAAGTACTGCTTTTGACCTACAAAACCCTTTACGGCTCCGGCCCAGCGTACCTGTCCGAACGTATCTCCTTCTACGTCCCACCTCGGAGTTTAAGATCTGCTAGGGAGGCCCTGCTCTTGGCCCCACCTTTATCACAACCGAGACTGGTGGGGACGAGGGATAGGGCCTTCTCGGTGGTGGCCCTTCGCCTGTGGAATGCACTCCCAGGGGAGATTAGGTCATCAACATCCCTCCTTGCTTTCAGAAGGAAGCTAAAAACCTGGTTGTGGGACCAGGACTTCGGGTAAGCTGGCAGATGGACAAAGACAACCAATGACGACCAGAGTAGGAAAGGATAATGACGATGCTAGATGGATTACGGACTATGAATTGGCGAACATTGACCACAGAATGATTCTATTGCAGCTAGTATACTGTTGATTGTTTTAATTAGTTATATTTGTTGACATTATATGGTAAATTTGTGTATTGTTTATTGTATATTGTACTGTATTTTATGAATTGCTAGGCATCGAATTGTGCCTTTTGTAAGCCACCCTGAGTCCCCCCTAGGGGGTTGAGAAGGGAGGGGTAGAAGCACTCCAAATAAATAAATAAATAAATTTCTTAGCCACATCCCTCAACTACCCTCAAGCACTACCAAGCATCTATATCAGGCATGGGCAAACTTCGCCCTCCAAGTGCTTTGGACTTCAACTCCCACAGTTCCTAACAGCCTACCGGCTGTTTGCCTATGCCTGATCTAAAATTATATCATGTAAAGTTGGAGCAAAGTTGCTTTCTGCTGCTTTAGATATTAAGATCAAAACCAATGGACTCAAATTCTAGCTACGAGTTACAGTGACTAACTCATAGGAGAGAATGCCTCTAGAACATGGCCATATAGCCCGAAAAAACCAACAACAACCCAGTGATTCTGGCCATGAAAACCTTCGACAATAAATCTTTTTCCCAATATGAAAAACCCAGATTTTCCCATCATAATATAAAAAAGCCAATTTCTTTTCTTTATCCCAATTTTTTTAAATAAGTATAATTTTAATGTAATTTGCTTTAAAAAGAAATTAAGTTTGGGTTTTTTTGGGATGTTATCTCTTGTTTTTAATGTCTTCCTATAAATAAAATCATGTGTCTATTTGGTAATTTCAGTCCATTTCACAGTCTCATCTCCATTAACTGAATGGTAGTTAAGAAGCCCAGTTGTTTACAGAAATGAGTAACTAAGATAGCGACACATTTCATTTCTGACATCTACAAAAACTTTGTTTCATTCATATAAAACATCTATGTATTTCATGTTTAAACTTGGACCCCTTCTCCAAGATATTCATTATGTATGAAATGCAAATTGAAACACAGCTAACTGTATTCCAGAATCTGAAATCCCAAACTTGTGTGGTTCCACATACTTTGAATAAGTGATACTCTACCTATACTTAATATAGAATAGAAATAGACTAACAATATAAATGATGAAAAATAGAAACCATTAAAGTAAAGGTAAAGGTAAAGGTTTTCCCTGACATTAAGTCTAGTCGTGTCTGACTCTGGGGGGTGGTGCTCATCTCCATTGGTTTTATTTTGTTGTAATATGTTGTCTGGGCTTGGCCTCATGTAAGCTGCCCCGAGTCTCCATTGGGGAGATAGTGGTGGGGTACAAATAAAGATTATAATAATAATAATTATTATTACTATTATTATTATTATTTCTAAGCTGAAGAGCCGGTGTTGTCCGTAGACGCCCCAAAGTCATGTGGCCAGCATGACTGCATGGAGTGCCATTACCTTCCCATAGAAGCAGTACCTATTGATCTATTCACATTTGCATATTTTCGAATTTCTAGGTTGGCAGAAGCTAGGCCTAATAGTGGGAGCTCACCCCGCTCCCTGGATTCGAACCGCCGACCTTTTGGTCAGCAAGTTCAGCAGCTCAACGATTTAACCTGCTGCGCTACCAGTACAACACACAAATATGGTTGAGCCAAACATTTTCCAAACTCTGTCATTATCATTAATCTATTAATAGCTTTCCTGTGACAGCAGGTCCTATAACCACAAAGTGGACACTACAACTGATTAGGGCATTTTTTGAAAAACTTGCAATTTTAGTTATTCATTTTGCATTAGCTCCATATGAAACTCACCATGAGAAGCTCTCATTTGTCGCTTGCATCCAACTCTATCCAGACCGATTGGTGTGCTTTGCGAAAAGGCGAAGGGACGGAATCTGGCCGAGACAGCCTTGTAAGGAGGGACCTGATGTGCTGGTACCGGAGGGCGGGCAACTGGCTACAAAGGAAAGTTTTTAAAAATTACTGTAAAATCATACTGGATGTGTCCTAAAATCAAGCCAAGGAAGAAGTGATGTTATTTATTTAGGCAAGAAAGTATTTGAGGCACTGCAATACAGTAAATCGATAGTAAGGCTCCGTATAAGATCCATCATCCTATGTATGATAGCTTTCTCTGTGAACCAAATCTTATGCACTTAGCATCCTTCATGCACAGGGAGAGAAATGTTAACATCTTAGAAAAACCCAAAGTGTGTGGAAATAAAAATAAAAAGGTGGAAGAGGAAACCTAAGAGGAATTCCACAAAGTCCCAACTCAATCCCAAATAGAAGTATTTTCAATTGATACAGAATGGTTGTTGAGCATCTTTTGGTCCTGCAAACACAAGATCATTGCTTTCTTTATTAAATCTATCTACTGGGTTCTTTTCCCCCACCTTCTTTCAACTCTTCTAAGCACCAGTTAGGAAGTCATGTTGTCTAATGGTGACAACTAATGACAACTAGTGACATTAGTCCCAAACTAATGAGAACTACAAAAGCAGATCTGGATAATCAATTTTACCTTCATTCAGACTTCACTTTACTACAAGATTTTCAACCCATAACTCACTTCCTTTCAAAGTGATTAATAAGTTGCTTTTGCACAAAATACAACCTTTGGAAATGTATTTCCACCCTATTTTTTTGCAGCAGTAATAGTCATAGCAGCAAGAATATACCTACCTTCAAACTGCCCAGTATCTTTTAACATGTCTCTAGATTTCAAGCAAAGCATACTTATTTATATTCAGTAAGGGCAAGATTTTAAAGGCACCAATACAAACAGCAGACTTACTTAGTGCTCATTTATAAGTATAGAAAATGTGGAGTGGGAACAGGAAGGTGCAGAATTCCGCTCCCTTAAATATATATATGGTGCATTGCAGAAAATCTGGATTCAGGAAAAAAAGAAAACTTCCCATCTTGCTGGGAAGCTCGAAGTCATAAAATAACACAATTAACATAGATGAAACAAGTATAGATATTTCTCCATTTCAGGCTCTCTTTAACTATAAACTGGAGATAACTGCAATCTAAAAGCATCACAAAACAAAAGAGTTGACAGCAAAGTGTAAATTTCAGGATCTCATGCAGCAATCCTGCCAAAGCCAAATCTGTGCTAATTTTTGTGAATTAAATGTCAAGCCTTCTTGTGTGCAAACAGTTTTTTTAAAGCATGTACACATAAAAATATTCCTGGTAAAAATATGAGCTGCATAACCCTATACAGAATTGTAAAAAGGATGGGAAATAGAAAGATAACCATTCATACAGTGGTAGTCATCCTCAAAATTAAGATATAATAAATCATTCAGCATGATGTTCAGAGCCAAATTTGATGTTTACCAAGTCTAACCAAGCTCAATGTTGTATCATCAGTAAATTAACAGACTTTTCTTGATTCTACTGCCCATTATTCTATGTTTTTGTGCAAATGCTAAAATTAGTGCCTGTTAAGTTCTTGGTGCTATGAGATACCTTCAAAGATTTAAGAAACTCAACATGTTACAACTAACCACATACAACAATAATTTGCAACCCAAAAGCATACATTTATTTATTTTTAATTTCAAAATATCAAAGAAAATGTTAGTGTACAATGCAAAGCAGTAATCATCCACAATATTAAGTTAATCTGATTTCATGCTTTTAGGAGAGAAGAGGATTTGATGATGATTTAGGAGAAGTAGAAGGAAGGAAAAGGAGTGTCCACTATTTTCTAACTTGGAGGTTACAGGCAAAGAAGGAGGATGATTTGAGTTTCAGAGAGTGCATTTTATGTCTTACTTGTGTAAGGAGATCTGTTATTTCTTCTGTTTGCTTGTTGGCATAAAAACTGACCCCACCAATGACCGAGATGGGTCTTCTTTTGCGTCCTCTTTGGTTGGCTACTGTAGAAGTCAATGGGTCATTGGGAGGTGATCTTGACTCACTCCCATCATCCACACAGTCCACTTCTGGAGTCTCCACAGGGACAGAATCTTCTGGTATTGAGAAACTCCTAATTGCCAACTGGCCGAAATCTGAAAGGGGTCGAGGCCGCGATCTCTTTCCGGAACCCCATCTTCTAGTTGTGACTTTTTGAGCATCCGTTCTTTCTTCATCTTGTAATGGGGGATTCTTCTTCCAGTGATCATCAGTAACAACCTTTTTTAAATGTGAATAAGTCAAATAAGCCAAAGCACTTCAAAAAAAGTTAAATTACATCCTTCAAATGGTGTAAGGATATTGTTTTCCTGCATGGAGGGAAGGAGTTAAATAGCTATCAAACACCCATAAATTGGATTGTTAACCATATGAAACAAACCACAGCAAGACAAATTAATATATTAGTTTAGGAGCAAATGAAAGGCACATTTCAGAACAATAGGGAGATAAGGTGGGTTATACATAAAGTTTTATATTATTATTATTATCGCTATTATTATTATTATTAATGTCAATAACATAAGCAAAATATTTTAAAGGGGGATCTTTATTCATTTCAAATAATTTACTTGCTGTGTTCTTTGAGAAAAACAGTAGTATTATTATTATTAGTAGTAGTAGTAGTAGTAGAAGAAGAAGAAGAAGGTATTTTAAAAATTACACACTAGCACATAAATATCAAAATAATAATATTCTAGCTGTGTTTCAGAAATCTGGTCTTTACTACAACAACAACAATTTTTATTGATTAGCCAGTTGGCCTTATCAAAAACAGACAGTGCAAACACAACATACAACTTACAACATACGCCTGGTCCTATTAAAATAGAATACAAATATATAGTCTTTACTAGAAAAGCAAAAAGTGTGACATAGTATAGAATGCAGAGGATTGTTCGCACAAGATGCTTTAGCATTCAGATCACCACGTTAAGGGGAAAGGGAATTCAAGTCTTCCTGGATAATTTAAATTCTCTTAATCTCTTACAAGCAAAATATATATGTATCAAGGGAGAAATATTTTAGTAATGATCCAAAAGCACTACCTGTTTATACAACAGACTATAATGCAGGAACATGACCGTCAAACATACTGCTCCCTTTGTATTGCTATGTATCACTCATATAAAAATAAGTATTAAACTTACAAATAATTTGTAATACCTGAAATTGTATTACCTACAATGCTTTTATTTCTATAAGACATACAATATACTGACGGGCTAGGACTTCGAGGTGTGTCCCACAAAGTCAATTTGTTAAAACTTTTTTATGTTGGGTGCTAAAGACGATTTTTGTTCCACCCACAATAACTGACCTTTGCTACTTTCAACAAGATAAACACTCCAAGAGATACAGCATGCCCACGTGCTAAACTGGCATTATAACAAATAGCAGGAAAGCTACATGGTATTACATCACTTTTTATATGTGGTTATTACCATGTACTTCTTTTTTTAATTGCTCTGGAAGAAAGCCATGATACTTACATCATTAACAATAGCATTACTAACCTACTTTTTGGACCTAGTAGCCTTATTAAACCTTAGGATGCAGTCCACAAAACAAATACAGTACAATCCCATATCTGCTGGGATATGTTCCAGGCCTCCACCCACCCAAAGATACCTAGAATTAGAGATAATAGCAAACTATAGTTTTGACTATACTTGGGGAAGAAACATACTAGAGGAACTACAGAGGTCCATAAAGACTTCTGGGGGGAGGGGTGATTTTTATTTGAACGTGTTAAGGGAAATTGTGGATATTGTGCTCATAGATAAGGGGGTCATATTGTAAGTAAGCTGAACCAAACACAATGGGACATACTTTTGGGTACACAAACATAGGATTGTACTGCTAAACCATTTTCTCATGTTTCTTTGACAAGAGATTTGCTGAAGACATCATTTCAGACACAAAAAACAAGTTTCCCTTTGCTGTATAAGCTCATTAAGCTTTAGGATACAACCCCAATACAAATACAGTATGGTCTCCATATCCACTGGGTCATTTGTAGCTCTGCCTAATGAGAAAACAGAAGTTGTACAATGGGGAACACCAACACAAAGCATTCCCAAAAGCATGTTATGCTTTCAGCTTGTGAAAGGTGTAAAGCAAGAACAGTAGCCTGCTGGACATCATCTTCTCAAAGCTTACTTCTCCTTGCAAGAACTACAAATATCATTACATAATGGAAACAGCAATATCCTGAGTGTGCCCACAAGATTCATATGATACATATCATCCTCATCATCATCATCATCCTCATCATCATCATTGTAGGCAAAAGGCAACTTTGAAAAAGTTGAATTATATAGATTTTAAGAGGAGATTGATACTGCAATGCCATCTACTTATTAATATCTTATATTTAAAATATCTACCTTAAATATATCGGTGTCACCTTAGACCAAACACTAACATTTAGGAAACACTGTGCAAACACCAAGTACAAAGTAGCTGCATGCAATAACATCCTACGGAAACTTACTAACAGTGTATGGGGTGCAAATCCAAGATTAATAATAACATCAGCACTGGCCTTGTCTTACTCAACTGCGGAGTATGCCTGTCCCGTCTGGCATAAATCTGCCCACGGAAAGCAGGAAAATATCACACTAAATGAGATATGTAGAATAATCACAGGATGTCTCAAGCCTACACTTACTGAGACTCTAAACTAGATGGCATCCCCCCCCCCCCCCCCCCCCCCCCCCCCGCTCCCCAATGTGTATGGGAAGTTACTGCTAATTGCGAGAGAAATAAGGTTGAACACTGTGAAAGCCACCCACTATATGGCTATCAGCCTCTTCCCAATAGACCTAAATCAAGGAAAAGTTTCATGAGAACCACCACTTCTCTAAATGTTCCTCCAGCAACAGCAAGAATATCTCTGTGGGCAGCAAAATCTGGCAATTCCAACTGGATGGCCCCCCTACAAGGGTCTTCCTCCAGGGACAAACCAAGAATGGGCAACTTGGAAGTCCCTGAACAGACTCAGAAGAGAAGCTGGCAGATCAAAAAACAACCTGGCAATATGGCCCTACCTAGAAGAATCCTCCACCTTGTGTGATTGTGGAGCAGAACGAAAAACTCAGCATCTATATGCTTGCCCACAATGCCCTGCCTCATGCACAGAGGAAGAATGGTTTAAAGCTGCCCATTTTTGGTCTAAAACTATCTAGCAGCATGTGATCCCTTTCTTTTATCAGTTTTAACTAAACTATTTTATCAATTTTAGATAAACTATTTTATGCAATGCTTTTGACACGAAATAAATAAATCTATTTATTCATAACACAAACAGGCTTTCCTGACACAGGTACTTTCCTTCGGAAAGAGAAGGAACTTCATTTGTTTATTCTCACAATTAAAAGTGTATAAGGACACTTTTTTTAAAAAACCAAAACCCCTGAAAATGGCATTAAGCCAAGACAAACAAAGTATGTGCATAGCTTGCCCTGTGGCCAGTAATTTGCAAAAGAAAGCATAAAGTAAAAGTTGGGAATCATTCCAACAACTAAAGTAACTACTGTTTCACAATTATGGCTTCATACTGTCATTATTGTTGTGAAGCAAGCCAGGTAAATAGCACACCATTACACCTTGTTCTCCTCCTTCACATAGTATTTAAAACTTTGATTATCCAAGCGTTCACTCAAAAATAGGAGTATTTTAATGAATCTACATTTTCTATGTAACCCACATCTAGTTGTGACATCATCATGCAAATATCTTCTCTATCAGACCATGGAATGTCACTTTTTAGAATAGTGGTTTGAGCATTAAACTAGACCTCAAGGTCACCATAAATCAGAAAAACGACTTAAAGGTACACAACAACAGAGTCGCAAAAATCATTGTACTGATCAGCCAACTTCTTGTTGCAGTCCAAAAGATAACCCAATTGTTTACTTGTTACTAACATGTTACAACAGAACCACAGAACAATAGAGTTAAAAGTGACCATATGAGCCATTTAATCCAACCCCCTGCCATGCAGGAAAAGCATAAAGTATCCTTGACAGATGGCCATCCAGCTTCTGCTTAAAAACCTCCAAAGAAGGAGCTTCCACCACACTCTGAGGCAGAGAGCTCCACTGTTGAACAGTGCCTACAATCAGGAAGTTCTTCCTAATGTTCAGGTGGAATCTCCTTTCCTGTATAATTTGAATCCATTTGTTTCGAGTCCTAGTTTCAAGGGCAGCAGAAAACAAGCCTGCTCCCTCTTCGTATGGCACCCTTTCACACATTTATACATGGCTATAATGTCTCCTCTCAACCTTCTCTTCTGCAGGCTAAACATACCCAGTTCTTTAAGATGCTCCTCATAGGACATGGTCCTTTGATCATTTTAGTCACCCCTCTATGGACACCTTACAGCTTGTCAAGATCTCTTTTGAACTGTGGTGCACAGAATGGGACAGAGGTGACCCTAATTCAGTTCTTCATCCTTCTGCATCCCCCCCCCCCCTATCTACTAGCATTTCAGAAGACCACAAAGAAGTAAGGAATGAGACCATCCTCTAAACATTCTTATACCTGGCACCAACTCAATCAATCCAAATGCATATCTTTGCTGTTGGAATGCAATGGCCAACCTGAAATTCAGCTCTACCCTACTCCCTCCCAAAAAAAAAGACACTTCTCCGTGCACTCCTAATAATTTATATCTTCGCTCTTATGGGCAAAGGGAAGGGAGGCAGAAAATACAGACCAATCCTTTACTTATTTATTGTAAAATTCCACTAATCCATGTCTCCAGAGTAGATCATGTTTAAGTAGTAGTAGTAGTAGCCCTCCTCCTCCTCTCTCTCTCTCTTTCACACACACACACTCCTTGTTGTTGACCTTCTGCTGATCATTAACAGTGCCACCTTCCACACTACCATGCCAATACATGGTATATCTACCCCTATAAGCCTTTTTTTCTCCCCTTCTCTTCGCTCAGATTAAATCAAAGCATAACGCTGTCCCATTATGTTACACTGAAAAGTAGTCAATTCCTGGCTTCACCAATCCAGGCAAAATGTAACATCATTCCAGTTTACCCAAAACATTAGCTGTCAAAGTATCTTTGCAAGTAACTCATTATTTTCATCCCATCCCAAGAATGTAAGCAAACAATAACAGAAACAAAATTATAATAATTCATGATAGGAAGTAATCTCTCAGATTGAGCCAGAACAATGTTTATGGCAATTGGCTACAATTCTTCAGACTTTCCTGGGATTCAGGAATATAAAGTATTTATTTATTTATTTATTTTATATTTTATTATTTTAAAAGAGGATAGATGATTATTTTAAAAGAGGATAGATGATTTTTAGGATTTGCATATTTAATGCAGCATGGGGGGGGGGAGAAACAAAATCTAAATCAAGCAGCAATTCTAAGCACACTTACGACAGAGTACATCCTTATGCATAAACAGGTTTGTACTGTCAATTTACTGAGCCTCAAGCAAGACAAATTGTGTACAATGGGGCACACCCTCAAGTTACAACTGCACAGAGATGTTAATATTTAGCCACACATTTAAAGGGATAAACCCCTGGTAAATATGTATAGACACAAGCAGAGTGGTATACTGGGTCTAATAATATTGCTTGTCAGGAGATAGGGGGACACCCACAACTATAAGGCAATTATTTAACGGTTCCAGTCCAGCTTACCTATCCAAATGGATCTCCCTTTATGAGCCAGTTATAGCATTAAGATTGGCTGAGGAGGTTGTGCTCTTGGTCCTGCAGCTCTCACAGGCATGACTGGTGGGGACAAGAGACAGGGCCTTCTCGGTGGTGGCCCCTCAGCTGTGGAACTCCCTCGCCAGTGAGATTAGATCAGCCACTTCCCTCCTGGCATTCAGGAAACAACTTAAAAAGTGGCTTTTCAAGCAAGCATTTGAGGAGTGAGATGAAGTAGTCAACATAGCCTCGGGATTGGTACAACGTCTAATGTTTTTATGTTTATAGTTTATTTTATATTTTATGCGAGGCATGGAATTTTGCCACTTACTTGCTGTGAACCACTTTGAGTCCCCCCGGGGGTGAGAAAAGTGATATCTAAATAAATAATTTTTTAAATTAAAAATTAAATTTGAAAATTTTAGTTGCATACAGTAAGAATACTGAGGCTTCTATGATATTTTCAAGCTACTAAAAGGTCATCAACATTTCTCAACCTCAAGGTCATCGATATTTATGGCTGGATGGCTCTTTGTCAGGAGGGCTTTGATTATGCTTTGTTGCCCTGGTGAAGGGAGTTGGATTGGATGGCCTTAAGGCAGTATTTCTCTACCTGGGGGTCTGGACCCCTGGGGGGGGGGTCACGAGGGGGTGCCAGAAAGGTCACCAAAGACCACAAGAAACACGGCATTTTCTGTTGGTCATGGGGGTTCTGTGTGGGAAGTTTGGCCCAATTCTATTGTTGGTGGGATTCAGAATGCTCTTTGATTGTAGGTGAACTACAAATCCAAGCTCCCAAATATCAAGTCTATTTTCCCCGAACTCCACCAGTGTTCACATTTGGGCATATTGAGTATTCGTGTCAAGTTTGGTCTAGATCCATCATTGTTTGAGTCCACAGTGCTCTATGGATGTAGGTGAAGTACAACTCCAAAACTCAAGGTCAATGCCCACCAAACCCTTGCAGTATTTTATGTTAGTCATGGGAGTTCTATGTGCCAAGACTGATTCAATTCCATCGTTGGTGGAGTTCAGAATACTCTTTGACTGTAGGTTAACTAAAAATCCCAGCAACTACAACTCCCAAATGACAAAATCAATCCCCTCCCCCAACACCATCAGTATTCTAATGTGGACGTATTGGGTGTTTGTGCCAAATTTGGCCCATTGAATGAAAATACATCCTGCATATCAGACGTTTACATTATGATTCATATCAGTAGCAAAATTACAGTTATGAAATAGCAACGAAAATAATTTTTTGATTGGGGTTCACCACAACAACAGGAACTGTATTAAAGGGTCGTGGCATTAGAAAAGTTGAGAACAACTGGTCTGATGTTTAAGGGGTCCCACTTGCCATTGAGTAAGCTGGCACTTGGCCAATCCACTAATGATTGCAAGTATATTTACTCAAAAGTAAGCCCCACTATGTCCAATGCACAGATCTCTCTCCTGCATTATATTCTGCTAGGTAATGATGACACTCTTCAGTAAACATGGGGCAACTGCACCAACTCAATTAAAAGCTGAGTATAGCCATGCTTGTGCTGTTTCAATTTTATTCTGGGAAAGAATCACACATGCCTTGCATTTCTGACAGGTAGCACAGAAACACTCCTCTTAATCTATACTGCTATCTGGTAGAAATCAGAGGAGTCCTGCTGAAGGTAGAAAGAGAAAGTAATTTGTCGCTAAGATCTTGCAATTATATACATGGGCAAGAGAAACATAATTAAACAATCAGTTCAAAGGCACTTACCTTATCATCATACACCGCCATAGGAATCCTACACAAACACTGAGACATCAAAGAGCAGGCTAAAGTCATTCTTCAGTCATGTTAATTTTAATTTTACAAATGAGCTGGAAGAGTGAGAATGACTCTCAATGCAGCTAGCCACGCAAAGTGTTCATTTCCATGACCTTTTACCTTTCAACTAAAGAAAGGACACGTCATATGTCTTTTTCTCATGTCCTGGTCACTATTGCCCTGTCTTAAGCAATAAAAGCTGGTGAACAATTGAAGAGATTATAATATGCTGCAATCTACCTGAATTACAGCAGCAGAGCTAAAGGACACTCTGTTCCAGGTTTGCAGAATAAATGTGTATATCCATTTCATTTCAATTTGTTAACTTTTAAGTATTTGACCATGACCTACTGACAAAGAAATTAACAAGATAGGAATCCAAAACCCTCCATGCAAATCTGAACTTAGCCATGACTTTATTAGGTGGGCTTGGGCAAGCCATTTTTCATTAACTTTTCTCCCCACAAATTATGATGCGAAAGAGATAATCCCAGCTTTTAAAAAGAGTTTTTGCAATGTTAAGTAAGACTCTATGATATTTTTATATGTATTATCTAGATAGTAGACTGTGATCCCTTAAAGGAAATATATTATCTGAGAAATGATTATGGAACACTAATGGATGTAAAGTATTGCACTGTACGCCACAAACACTTGCAAATATATGAGTATTTGAATAAATAAACAAATAAATAAACAAATAAACAAATAAATAAAGAGTTTTTGCAAGGACTGGGTGTGAAATACCTGTGGATGCTTGAAAACATAATATTATAAACATTCCAGGAAATGGCTGGCACTAAGACATTATGGATTTTGTTCAAGCCATATGAATGTAAACAAGAATATATTATATATGATCAATATCTGATATAGAGTATATGAATATTTACATTCTTCCAAATGAAGCACAGAATGTTTGAGGACCGGGACATCTGTAGGGATACCAAGGTGCTTGTTGTTGCTATATGCCTGCAAAACATGGACTATCTACAGACATCACATGCAACTCCTGGAACAATTCATCTACAGACCACATGCAACACCTGGAACGATTTGTTACCTCTGAAAAATCCTGCAATTCTCTTGGGAAGACAGGCAGACAAATGTCTGGAAGAAGCAAAGACCACCAGCATTGAAGCGATGGTCCTCCGACATCAACCCCGCTGGACTGGCCATGTTGTCTATATGCCTGACCCCCGTCTCCCAAAGCAGTTGCTCTACTCTGAACTCAAGAATGGAAGACGGAATGTTTTAGGACAGGAAAAGAGATTTAAAGATGGGCTCAAAGCCAACCTTAAAAACTCTGGCATAGACACTGAGAACTGGGAAGCCCTAGCCCTTGAGCGCTCCAGCTGGAGGTCAGCTGTGACCAGCAATGCTGGAGAATTTGAAGAGGCACAAATGGAGGGCAAAAGGGAGAAATGTGCCAAGAGGAAGGTGCGTCAAGCTAACCCTGACTGGGACCGCCTTCCACTTGGAAACCAATGTCCTCACTGGTAGGGCCCCCGATCCATTTCGACTGAGCCTCCCAAAATTGGGAGGGCAAGTATTTGTATTTCGATTTCAGTGCTGAATGATCCGTTTTCTTTTGGCCCATTATTGAAAGGGGGTTCACCTGTAGGCCCAAAGCGCCTGGGTCTACGGGTGTAGGCTTTGGGCCTATATGTCAGGGCCTGGCAGAGTTTGCAGCAAAGCGCCAAGTAAGGAGCGCTCCTTATTCAGCACTTGGCTGCAGGCCCTGCAAGGCCTGGGTGGTTAGGCCCAAAGCTTGCACCCGTAAGCCAAAAGTGCCAGGGTACCTGCAGCTGAGCACCGAGTAAGGAACACTCTTTACCCGCCACTTGGCTACAGGCTTTGCCAGGCCTGGGTGCACCCGTAAGCCTGGGTGTTTTGGGCCTACAAGTACCCAGGCTTTGCACGGCCTGTAGCCAAGAGCCAAGTAAGGAGCACTCCTTACTTGGCCCTCGGCTGCAGGTCCTGCCAGACCCCGGTGCTTTGAGCAATCAATGTGAAAAGCAGGCTTGGAGCCGGTACCCGTTCCTGCCTACCTTTCGTATCATGTTTATTTTCATTCCAGGAGGGCCCTTTCCATTTCGCTTATAAATTTTATGGGATATCCAGATAATACTGTTTTACATTTATTGCCCTCTTGTGGTTTTCCATGGCTTCCTACATCTTTTTTTTCTGTCCGTCACAAAATCTGCTAAGCAGACCAAAACAGAATAATAGGGTAATATCTGATAAGACTGATGCCTACTAAACTTGAGTAAGGCAGAGTTTCAGAATGCAGATTAACTACATTGAACTGGAATTATATGGAACCATAGACTCGTATATCACATAATCCAGTTCAATCTCTTTTATATGCATCTACACTGGCCATTTAACAGATTTCAAACTACATTATTTGGCAGTATAGAGCCAAGAAAGCTGAATCAAGTATAGAGCCAAGAAAGCTGAATCAAGCCATGCTTTCATGACTAAGAAGCCATATATGTATTTTTTTTTCAAAAATGTAACATTTCATACTAGGAACAAAGGAAAACGAGAATAGCTTACAAATAAAAATTAGCAAGTTAACACGCAATACCTTTTGCAGAAAGAAATCCTTGAATACACAAGAGTTGCATTGGCTGTCAGCCAGAAAACCTCTCACCAACCTAATATCAATTTCTCGCTCTTGCATTTGTAGTACAATCCCATAAGTAACTGAGCCAAGATTTCAACAGAGCTTCTGGTTTCTCTATTCCACAATGATCTCTCGATATCTCCAGTGTAGGCTTCGCTATCAAATAAACTAACACTGAGCAGAAAGGATTATGATTTGTTGTAATATGTCTTCACATCAAATGGAGGCCGCATCATACAAGGGTTTTTGATATATTATCAGTATGTATTAACAACATAAACTAACTCATAAACCAATAAAGTTTTATGGGTGCTAATTTTAAACATTATAAAAAAAAATCTAAAATGTTGATAGTAGCTTAATAACCTGAATGCTGACTAATAAAAGCCAACTGATTTCTCATACAGCCCATCACAAAAATGCTTGTATTTGGCTTTTCTTGCTTTTCTCAGATGTTCATTCCACTCCATTGATGCTAAGAACTATAATCTTCTTGTACCTCAGATCTGTGGGATTTTTTTTTCTTCAATAGCTTGTCATCTATTTATTGCTGAGGTCCCTGCTGATGTTCCCTTTTTTCTACACACACACACACACAACAATGAATGATGTAGCCCACCCACATCCAGACTGCACTGTGAGCCTTAAAAACTGTGGCATAGACACCGAGAACTGGGAAGCCCTGGCCCTTGAGTGCTCTAACTGGAGGTCAACTGTGACCAGCAGTGTTGCTGAATTCGAAGAAGCACAAATGGAGGGCAAAAGAGAGAAATGTGTCAAGAAGAAGGTGTGTCAAGTCAACCCTGACTGGGACCGCCTTCCACCTGGAAACTGGGGCCCTCACTGTGGAAGAAGATGCGGATCAAGAATAGGGCTCCACAGCCACCTACGGACCCACTGCCAAGACACCACATCTGGAAGACAATCATCCTCGAACTAGGAGGGATTGCCTAAGTAAGTAAGTAAGTCACTGATGATGGATCTGAGCCAAATTTGGTATACATACCCATCATGACCAACTTTAAATACCGGTAGGGTTTGGGGGAGCAATGACAGAGGATGATGGGAGTTGCTGTCCACCCACATCCAGAGAGCCCTGTGAACCACTCCAACGATGGATCTGGATCAAACTTGGCACACATACCTGCCATGACCAACTGTAAATACTGCTGGGTTTTTTTTTTGAGGGGACGCAGAATGTTGGGACATGGAGCAATGGGTTCGAATTACAGGACAGAAGATTCCACCTGAACATTAGGAAGACTTTCTGATTGTAAGAGCTGTTCAGCAGTGCAACTCTCTGCCTCAGAGTATAGTGGAGGCTCCTTCCTTGGAGGTTTTTAAACAGAGGTTGGATGGCCATCTCCTGGGGGTGCTTTTCCTGCATGGCAGGGGTTGGACTAGATGGCCAATGTGGTTCTGTGTAATTACCTATTAAACTTCAAATAAAAGTACAAAATCACAATGATGTAATCTAGTGGTTCTCAATCTGTGGGTCTCCAAGTGTTTTGGCCTACAACTCCCAAATATCCCAGCCAGTTTACCAGCTGTTAGGATTTCTGGGAGTTGAAGGTCAAGACATCTGGGGACCAACAGGTTGAGAACCACTGATCTGATCAGATTAACACCTATTAGCCACCTTCCCAGTGCCAGATTTAGGTACTTTCATATTCGAAGTGAAATGATAGAATTTGTCCCTATTGTTTCTCTACATGAGGGCTTCTTAAAGTTTTCCACTCAGGACCCCCTATTTGGCCTGAGAAAATTTTATGTGACCCTCAGTATATAGGTATATAAAATAGATATAGATATCTCACATTTACCGATAACAAATCAGCATTTGCAAACCTTACTAAACAGGCCGATTTTCTATTTTATGAAGTACAGCTGAAACATCTTCTGCAGACTCCACTGTAAATACTGCCAAACAGATTCATGTAAATGTCTAAAAACAGCCACAAGGTGATGTTCAGCAAACCTTTTCAAGACCTCAGCATTGAGCCAAGGGGATCCCTTAGTTTTAGAAGCCCTACTCTACACCACAGTTGCTCACTGCAATGATTTTCAATTTTCAACCTTCCAAATGTTTTTGGATTTCATCACTAGAAATCTCAGCCCATATGGGCAATGGTCAGGTATTTTGGAAGACTGAAAGATGTGAAGGCCTAAGTGCTAAGAATCACTGCTCCAGGGAAGATGAACACAGTGATGCAGACAGCAGCAACAATTATCGACCAGTTTCTTCATATTACTTTATGATGGAAGTATGAAGTTCATGGTTCTCCAGACGTTATCCCATCATTTCTCCCTACTAGTGCTAAGTGGATGGGATTCATTGAATCAAACGTAGGCAATCAAGCTCCATTAAATACTATTTACCACAAGAACTAGGAAGAATAACAAATCAAACCAATCAGCATTTGGGTTGTAGGTTTTTTCGGGCTATATGGCCATGTTCTAGAGGCATTCTCTCCTGACGTTTCGCCTGCATCTATGGCAAGCATCCTCAGAGGTATGCTTGCCATAGATGCAGGTGAAACGTCAGGAGAGAATAGAACATGGCCATATAGCCCGAAAAAACCTACAACCCAGTGATTCTGGCCATGAAAGCCTTCAACAATACATCAATTAGCATTTGCTTAATTATAGTCACGGACTGCCTGCTATAACCACACTACAAATACTCTGTAACTGATGAAGACACGACCATTTCTGCAGAGTTCTGTTAGCACACCATGATGGTTTAACTATCGCAATGATAGGCAAGGCTGACAAAAAGACCATAGTCACAAAGGCCAAGAGGGAAAGGGGCACTTGAAAAAATGGCTGCTTTAGGTTGTTAATTATATGCTTTTGTGGTGAGACATTGAATGTTTGCCTCTATGTGTTTTTCAGCGTGTTGTAAACTGCCCTGAGTCCCCTTGGGGAGATAGGATGGAATATAAACATTATTACATTATTATTATTATTATTATTATTATTATTATTATTATTTGAAACACAACAAGATTAATACACAGCAAACAAGCTCACTATGCTGGCTGTTGTCTTGGACCACACACTGGATACTTCCCAAGTGTCTAGGACTGTGTGATGTATCGGCAAATAATGCGTGCAGATCCCAGTAGGGTGGCCTTTTGCAGCTGACATACAAATAGAGATCAACAGTGCACAAAGCAACAATTTCTATTTTAAGGTTACAGACCCATTACCAACACCTTAAAGAGAACCAACACCTCATTACATATTATTTAGCTTAGCTAAATAAGAAGCTATCTCAGTCAATATCTTGAATCCATTACCTTGCCAAGGTTTAATGGTCAAACCCATTCAAATGCAACTTCAGTGACGGATATGATGGTTCCTGATTCTGTAGGAGCAACAGATCAAGCTGAATTAAAAGCATTTCAGGGTTATCCATCAGTAGATAACCAGGGCTGTCTTCTCTGAAAGACTGCACTCAGATGTTCTTCAGATCTTGTATGTAGCATCAGAATCCTTTATGTGATCCTTTTGAAAGTAAAAAATACATCCACTGGAGTCTTTCAGGGCATGGCATGCCTCTGCTCTCTGCATCCTTTAAACCCCAGATATTTACAGACTAAATCTCAAGACAGGTTTCTCCCCTCCTGCTCCCTTTGAGCTCTTCAATAAGAAGACTTCCTGTTCCATCGTGAGTGACCATACTATAAACCCGATTTCTCTTGGTTTCACTGCTCAAGCCAGCACTTCCTCTGCTAATTTTAATTTCATTTTATACTAATTCTGATTCCCATGTAAATTTCCTTGTCCTTTCTTTGTTGATGACTGTGCCAAGGAATGCAAAGTTCTTAACATCCAAACTGGTTCCAGCAGAGCGCAGGAAAAGAACAATGGTATCATTAATAGTGCAAAGCATTTTTGGTTTTTGGCTACTTTGCTAATCTCCTGAGACTGGAACACCACCGTTAAATTAATTTCTTTAAAGTTTCATTTAGTCTGAAGAGAACAAAGACCCAACAGAAGGATTTGTAACCCAAGTTGCAAGAGTGGCCTTGCCTCCCACTCTTAAAATGGCTCAAATCTGTTGTAACGAGAACAGATGCTTATTATCTGTTCTTAAAAAAAATACTTTTAAGAAGCCAGCAAAACATTTGGTATTAGCTGTGTAGATCTCATTCCAATTTTACTAAAATGATCAAAGATTTATTTTTTGTACCATCATAACATGTAAATGAAATCTTCAAAGACACTTGGGAATATCATACTCAATATTGAAATGAATGTGACTCATTTCTATACTGGCTTTTTAATTTTCTCAATCGAATTCTTGACAGCTATATAATTTTACAATCTGATTTTTACATCTATATAGATTCTTGACATCTGTATGACATAACATATGAATAAAATATTAAGGGCACTTTCTTGGGACTATAATTACCCATATTAAAAGAAATTAGATATATAATATATATCTCAACTTAATATATACCTCAACTTAAAGCCTCATGCTTTTCGAGGTCTGAGGATTGTTAGAGTAAGTCGTAAAAGAATCAAGTATGCGTATTAAAGAAAACCTTATACTGCTGATTGTTATGTACAGCTGCTAATGTAGGTCAACTAGTAAGTTTGGACCACACCCGGTAGGATATAACTCTGTGGGTTTTAGAATACAGTTTAGCTTTGCTCTGAGGAGCTTTTGCTCAGGCATTTTGCTCAACCATTTCTACTGCTCTCTCATTTGGATGAAGATGAAGAAGCCTTATCCTGTATTGCTTACAAGGACTATGTAAGTTTGTTGCACTGTTTGTTTTGTTTGAAACATTGCAAGTTTATGTTTTAACTCTTACTGATAAGAGTAAAGTTTTTCTGTTCTTTTTCCTCTTGCCTGGGTGCAATGTTATTGTTTTCTGCATTGGACCTGACTGTAACACGCAACAAGGATTACGTGGGAAGGAATCTCACTGGAGCATTGCAGGACACCCAAATACCTGGAAGTTACCCTGGACTGTGCTCTGACCTACAAGAAGCACTGCTTTGAATATCAAGCAAAAAGTGTGCGCTAAAAACAATATCATATGAAAGCTTACTGGCACAACCTGGGGATCACAACCAGATACAGTGAAGACATCTACCCTTGCACTTTGCTACTCTGCTGCTGAGTACACAGGCCCAGTGTGAAACACATCTCAGCATGCTAAATCAGTGGATCTGGCTTTTAATGAGACATGCCACATTATAACTGGATGTCTATGCCCTACACCACTGGAGAAATTATATTGTTTAGCCCAGTGGTTTCTCAATCTGTGGATCTTCAGGTGTTTTGGCCTACAACTCCCAGAAATCCCAGCCAGTTTACCAGCTGTTAGGTTTCTGGGAGTTGAAGGCCAAAACATCTGGGGACCCACAGGTTGAGAACCACTGGTTTATCCGGCATTGCACCACCTGAAATGCACTGGGAAGTAGCAGCCAATAATGAAAGGATTAAAGCAGTGACATATCCGGCCCATCCCATTTGGATATTAGCCAGCACACCAACATCTTAAATCAAGAAATAGTTTTATAAGGTATACAGGGATACTCACAGGAAAACCTTAGCAAGTAAGAGTCCAAAAGTGGCAGGCTAAAACCCGGAACCTCAATCCATGGCTGATACCGAATGAAAGACTTCCCCTGGGTACACAGAATACTGGGCGACTTGGAAGGCACTGAATAGACTGCAGTCTGCAGCACAAGATGCAGAGCCAACCTTCAGAAATGGGTCTATAAAGTGGAGTCCATGACATGCGAGTGTGGAGAAGAGCAAACCACAGATTACTTACTACACTGCAACCTGAACCCTGCCACATGCACAATGGAAGACCTTCTTAGAGAAACACCAGAGGCACTCCAAGCAGCCAGCTACTGGTCAAAGGATATTTAGGATAATGTCAAGTTTCTTAAACTTTCTGTTTTTTTAAATACATTAGAACTGTACCCTCGGTTTGCTTCTAATATGATAAGTAAATAAATAAACTTAATTCCTCTATATAACTTTCCAATCTGATTTTAAAGATATATTAGAATAAAACTGCTTAAACAATTTTAGCAATTATATACTCTTCCAACTCTGAACTGTGAGGAAGATCAAAAACAGAGACTAATACTGATGTTAATATTATCATAGGTCATATTTACAGGGATTAATGAAATTAATGATTGAAGCAAAGGAGGTGCATCAGTTTCCTGGTTACAGGGAAACCGTGTCTAAAAGGATATAATTATGGGACTTTCGAATGCTCCAGAACATAAAAGATAAATCATGGATGTCCTTAAGTACAGAATACTTTTTCAGGTAAAGACAAATCCCTTTCTGCACAAATTTTGCTAAGAAAACCGCATGATAGGTTTGCCATAAATCAGAAACAGCTTGGAGGCATACATCAGCAATATGAAATACTTGCTGGGTTGCTGAGAGCCAAATTACTTGAAAGAATCCTTCCTTCCATATATTCTCCCCTGATTATTTATGTCATCTTTCAAGGTTCTTCTTTTAACACTGATGTTCACCTCAGTATGACAGATGGCTACCAGCCAAGAGCATTTTCTGTACTGACCTCCCCCTCCGTAGTCCAAGGAAAGCCTCTCAAGAAAGATCCATTTAGAACTCAGGCTAAGGCCATCTTTCTTTCGGTAGGCACTCAGATCTAGATTTTGAAAGAGCATTTTCTGTATTGACCTCCCCCTCCGCAGTCCAAGGAAAACCTCTCAAGAAAGATCCATTTAGATCTCAGGCTAAGACCATCTTTCTTTCTTTTGGTAGGCACTCAGATCTAGATTTTGATTTCCCCCCTCACTTTCCTTTTGCTTCTTAAGTTGGCTCTTAACATTCTAATATTTCAATATTTTAACATGTTCATACTATTTTTGGTTTAATGGCTTGTTTTTATTATGAAATTTGAGATTTTCTGGATTCCTTTTAGTTTTAAATTTGTAAAGTGTCCACAGAGCATTGCCTGCTGAGCAGTATATTGTTCTATGAAGACATAAAAGGTTTCAAAGAAGTTGTTTATAAGTAGCTGGTGTACCTTTCCTTCCTCCATATGTCACGAAAGGCTGCTGCATGATAGACCACTGTGGATTTACTTCTCAAACCAGACATGCATACATCTGCTTGCTAGACCAGTGGTTCCCAACCTTTTTTTTTTTTACCAAGGACCACTTGACCAGGGACCACTCTCCAACATTAGTACATTAATTCCACAGTGTAGATCAGTGATTCCAAATCTTTGTTGAACTGGGACCACTTTGACCAAAGAGCACTTGACCAGGGACCACTCTCCAACATTAGTACTAAATGGGTTACAAATCAGTTTTTGGTCAACTTTGGATTCTGCTTGAGGCAAGTGTGAATGTTGAAAATGGCCACCTTGATGAGCATTTAAAGGCCTTGCAGCTTCAAAGCCTGGGTGGTTGCTGTCTGGGGGAATCCTTTATTGGTTGATGTTAGCTGACTCTGTTGCTGGTAGGCAGCAATCAGCCAGGTTTTGAAGCTGACTAGGTGGTTCCAACCCCTCAACCTCTGAGGATGCCTGCCATAGATATGGGCAAAACATAAAGAGAGAATGCTTCTGGAACATGGCCATAAAGCCCGGAAAACTCACAGCAACCCAGTGATTCTAGATATGAAAGCCTTTGACAACTGAGCATCGTTGCTATAGCCATAACACCAATGCAGTTGTGGTGTGACTCAGTCAAAAACAGATATGAATCACTCCTCTTTTGGGCTTCCAAGAATCAATTCATTCCTATTTTGCCAGAAAAAATGTTGGTCTAGAAGAAAGAGAGAGAGGGAAGTTTGAGAGGTGCATGGAGCCCTAAAGATGTGCTTTACTTAGCTCTATAAAATGTACATGGCGATAGGTTTATCTTATTATCACCAGTAGATGGCAGCTTGGGAACACAAATGACTGCCAGCAACCTTATTTCCAAAATACCATATGCAACAAAATAAATCCAGAAGTGTTTTAGTTTTTTCAGTATTCTTCAAAGAATGAATTCACGTGTTTATCAAATATGGGAACAGCTTCAAAGCCAGTAGTTCAAATATTCTGTGTTGCCCAGCGCCTCCGCAGATCATTATTTGCAATTTGCGTCCAGAATGGGAACAGAGAATTTCCCTGTTTAAATTACTTTTTCTAGTTCTCGTAAAAGCAGAAGATTCAATCCAGATTGATGGCTTCTCCACCAAATCAAAGAACAATGAGCAGCCGTGAAAGAAAGAAAAAACAGGGAGTACGAACCAGAAAATACTGAAAACAGTAAAAAGATTCCAAAATAGAAGGGATTTGATTATAAGTAAAATACAGTTTGACGCTACAAAATGTTGGCGGACAGGAAAAGAGATTTAAAGATGGGCTTTAAAGCTGACCTTAAATACTGTGGCATAGACACTGAGAACTGGGAAGCTCTGGCCCTTGAACGCTATAACTGGAGGTCAGCTGTGACCACCAGTGCTGTGGAATTTGAAGAGGCAGGAATGGAGGGTGAAAGGGAGAATTGTGCCAAGAGGAAGGCGCATCAAGCCAACCCTGACCAGGACGACCTTCCACCTGGAAACCAATGTCCTCACTGTGGAAGAACATGCGGATCAAGAATATCCACTGCCAAGGCACTACACTTGGAAGGCCATCATACTCGGACAACGAGCCATAATCTAAGTAAGTAAGTGTCACGGCTCAATGTCATAGAATCCTGTGATGTTTTAATTAATATGTATGTATGTACGTTGTGGCATCCAATTGTTGCTGATCTGTACACCACCCTAAGTCGCCTTCATGTTGAGAAGAGTGGGATAGAAATGCTGTAAATAAATAAATAAATTCTACAGCACTGAGTCAAAACCGTTCAAGAGGTGTCAAAGTGCATTAATTCTATAGTGTATATGCACCCAAGCAAACAACAGCTGCCTCCAAAATCCCTTATGAGCATATGGAATAACAAAAGACAGAAAAGGGGGGAGATCAAATAAGTTGGTCGACCCCAAGCATGTATAAAAGATACAGATCTGTAAATTTGTCCACTAAAATGGAAATTCTAAGAATAGAAAAAGAAAAAGACATCCTGAATGCATTTGGGAGAAGCCTCCAAGTCCCTTCCAGAAAATTCAAATGTTTTGTTTTCTTATGCAATGTTTACCTAATTAGTTGTTTGTTTCCTACGTGCCTTTTGTTACTTTTGAAAAAAAACACTGTGCAGTATGTTGAATTGGGGTTTTTTTTTTTTTGGGTGTAAGCTTGTATCCCTACTCTATGTATTGTGATTCTTGTTTCTGTTAAAGATATAATGCTCATAAAGGGTGCTGTGAGTTTTCCGGGCTGTATGGCCATGTTCCAGAAGTATTCTCTCCTGACCTTTCACCCACATCTATGGCAGGCATCCTCAGAGGTTGTGAGGTCTGTTGGAAACTAGGAAAATTGGTTTTATATATTGAGATTGTGGGGTTTTCTTCATCTTTTCACTTTTGGTGTGGTCCTGCACCCCTGACCCAGCAAATGTGGAAATCTGACTACATGATTCCCTGATTTTTGTTAATCAGTACTTTCACAATCCAATAAATATTTGGATCTTGTTGATCCACAGCTTTCCTACAACACTTTACACAGCACCAACACCAAATACTTGAGCCACAACACCAAATATTTGTGCCACAATTGGATCCAGGCAACACTTCAAAAAAAACCTCACAACCTTCAAGAATGCCTGACATAGATGCAGGCAAAATGTCAGGAGAGAATGCTTCTAGAACATGGCCATACAGCCCGAAAAACCTACAACAACCCAGTGATTCCGGGAAAGAAATCCTTCAACAATACTTCAAGAAAGCTTTAAAGAAATAAAAGACAGAATTTCAAAAGAAAGTACAGGCAGTACCAGAGTTACAAACATATGACTCAAAGTTAAGAATAGGTTTGTGTTTTTTGTGTGTGTCCGAAGCAAGTCGCTTCTGGTGTGAGAGAACTGGCCATCAGCAAGGACGTTGCCCAGGGGATATTTATCTATCTATTTATTTATTTATTTATTTATTTACAGCATTTCTATCCCACTCTTCTCAGCCTGAAGGCGACTTAGCGTGGTGTACAGATCAGCAACAATTGATGCCACAACGTACATACATACATATCAATTAAAACATCACAGGATTCCATGACATTGAGCCATGACACTTACTTAGATTATCCCTCATTGCCCGAGTATGATGGCCTTCCAGGATGTTTGATGTTTTACCATCCTTGTGGAAGGTTTCTCTCATGTCCTCGAATGGGAAGCTAGAGCTGACAGACAGGAGCTCGCCCTGTTCCCTGGATTCCAACGGCCAACCTGTTAGTCAGAAAGGGTTTAACCCATTGCGCCAAGAATCGAGTGAGACAACAGGAAGTAAGACAAATCTACCCCTAGGAAGAAAAACTGACTCCTGAAGAGTTATCATGGGGAAAATGTGACTCAAATAAAGCTTTCTCACCAATCCTTGTTTCCACAAAAAGCCATTTTTTTTCAAAATCCAATTATCACAGGGACAGAAAATGAGGTGAAATTTTCTGAACAGGGGCACAGACAGCAAAACAAACACCACACGGGTGTTAACCCTTCCCTGTGCTATCCAAAGCTTGTGTGTGTGTATGGCTGTAGATATACTTTAAAAATGTACTTGTTCCGACTTACAAACAAATTCAACTTAAGAACAAACCTACAGAACCTATCTTGTTCTTAGACTGCCTCTATCTATCTATCTATCTATCTATCTATCTATCTATCTATCTATCTATCTATATCTCAGACCAGTAGGAAAAGGGGGAGAAGTTGCAAGACAAATTGCAACTTAATTCATATAGTAAAAAAAAACCCTTGCAATAATGTAACCATGTAACCGTTAGTACATGGTGCAAGTTAAGAAAGAGGAAACACAAGAAAAAGGAGAGTATGACATGGGTGTGAAAACCACAGAAATGGGTATCACTGGTTCCTCTTCCTTCTCTCAAACAAGTGTCCTGTGTTACTTTTTGCCAAAGGGTGCCTCTGGGGGCCTGAACTCCCTAAAGCCACCAAATCCCCTCTGATCCTGGAAGCAAAGCAGGGTTTATTTTTATTTTTTCATGTCAGGAGTGACTTGAGAAACTGCAAGCTGCTTCTTGTGTGAGAGAATTGGCCGTCTGCAAGGGGACGCCCGGATGTTTTACCATCCTGTGGGAGGCTTCTCTCACGTAACTGCATGGGAAGCTGGGGTTGACAGACAGGAGCTCACCTCGCTCCCCGGATTCAAGCCACCAACCAGTTCTGCTGGCTCAAAGGTTTAACCCATTGTGCTACTTGGGGCTGTGCAGAGCAAGGTCAGCCCTGATTAGTACTCGAATGGGAGACCACCAACAACTAGGTATTTTATGATAAAGGAAGGGACTGGCAGAAATGCCTCTGCAAATTTCTTGCCTAAGAAAACTCCATGAAATTTGTGTGATCACCCTAACTTGAGAACACATGCAATCATGGCTATATGGACTTCAGTCTAAAAAGCCTACATTATTTCTCTTGGAATAAGATATTAAACATGTGCCATTGTAATTACTTGAGGCAATTCTCCCAAAAATTCAGTTTTTACCAAAGTACCTCTAGTCTTCCTGGGAATAGTATGTAGTGTCAAAGGACAAAAAGAGTGAGAAAAGAATATTTAGACCTTGGCTAACAAAGTCAATGGAGGAAAGCGCTATTGTGGGGCAGTTTAATTCTCTTTCAGTCATATTCTGACCAATCTTTGTTTTGAATTTTGACTAGTTTTCAATTTACACAATACAAACTTTCAAGCCAGCTCACAAGGCTGGCAAAACTCAACATGCGTTGCTGTTGAGTTTTCTGGGCTGTATGAATTCTCTCCTGACGTTTTGCCCACATCTATGGCAGGCATCCTCAGAGGTTGTGAGGTCTGCTGGAAACTAGGCAAGTGAGGTTTATATAACTGTGGAAGGCCCAGGGTGGGAGAAAGAATTAATGTCTGTTGGAGGCAAGTGTGAATGTTGCAATTGGTCACCTTGATTAGCATTTAATGGCCTTACAGCTTGATAGCTGGGCTGCTTGCTGCTTGAAGATCTTTTGTTGGGAGGTGTTAGCTGGCCCTGATTGATTCTTGTCTGGAATTCCCCTGTTTTTTGAGCTTTGTTCTTTATTTACTGTCATGATTTTAGAATAATTTTAAATACTGGTAGCCAAATTTTGTTCGTTTTCATGGTTTTCTCCTTTCTGTTGAAATTGTCCACATGTATTGTTGAAGACTTTCATGGCCGGAATCACTGGGTTGTTGCAGGTTTTTTGGGCTGTATGGCCATGTTCTAGAAGCATTCCCTAACATCCCTACCACAGATGCAGGTGAAACGTCAGGAGAGAATGCATCTAGAACATGTCCATACAGCCCGAAAACCTACAACAATCCACAGTCCACATGCTTGCGGATTTCAATGGCTTCTCTGCCTAGATACATAAACCTCACTTGCCTAGTTTCCAACAGACCTCACAACCTCTGAGGATGCCTGCCATAGATGTGGGCGATACATCAGGAGAGACTGCTTCTGGAATATGGCCATAGAGCCTGGAAAACTCATAGCAACCCTGTGATTCTGGCCATAAAAGCCTTAGAACACACATAATGAAATGTGTTAAAATTGTCATGGATGTCTATATTTATATAAGAAAAGATCAAAGTTGTAGCAGTTCCCATAATTGTGCAATGTTTTAAGAAGAATCTTAATCAAAGGTTTTCAGGTACTCTATACATACTCAAGTTATTGAGTGAAGATATTATGAAGAACTAACACAAAAAAGAGACAAAAATTACGGTATGTCATAGGAAAACTGTGATTATTGGAACTAAATTTAATCTTCAGGTGCCATTATGTGCAAGACATGGGTTCCTTTTGAACACATCTCTATGCAGCTAAATATCTGACAACCCACACTGCCATTCAATAAAATAAACCACAAAAGGCTCATGGCGATTTGTTCAGCTGTCATTGTGCATCTGGGGGACTGACTGCAAGGTCATTTACCATTTCAATCTAGCTTGCATTCAATGATACTTATAAGAGCTCTGGCCACAAACTCTCCCAGCTGGATCCTGCTCTAGCTTGATCCTCCTGTCACAAGGTAGTGAGTTTATGAACTGCCCTTGGAAATACACACTCTTTCAGTGCTTGGTGAATGGGAGTGGAAAATAAGTTTGGGGTCTCCTTCAAAACAGAACTAAGGCCAAAACCTTAGGCACATTTCCTTGGAATAAATCCCATCAAGTTCAAAGGGAGCACCTTCTAAGCAAATGTGTACAGTAGATACAAAAACACACACTTGACATTGTATTTCATTAGAAGATCATGCTTACTCTACCAGGAAGTAGGTTACTGCCACTTGCCTTAGAGACACAGAATTTGCTTTCCTGCTTACCTCTTCCTTCTTTTCATCAGCACTCGGGGCTAAATTGAGACTCAGCTGGGAGTGGCTGCTGATGCCACTGTCTTCATTTGTATCGTCGTAGTACACAGCTTGCACTGAGTCCTGGAAGTAAACAGGACTCTTTCCCAGCTTTGTGGAAGGACCCTCCCCCCTTTCCTCACTTTCCATTGAGCTGAGCGACACGGTGCTGTGCCGGTCGGGACAGTGGGAATTCATATTGCACTTGATGTTTTCAGTACTGGGGCTCTGAGGCTTGGGCACAGAAGGTCTAGGAGGGACGACAGGATGCTGGGTGCTGCATGTAAACTGGCTGGAACTTTGGGGCCTTTCTGAGTCTTCATAAAACACTTCATTTGGAATTGGTTCCATGTCCTGAAGAGGAGGGGATAAACAAATAGAGTCCGAGAGTTCACAAGAGGATATCCTATTGCTGCCAGCATCAAGGGTTAACACCGTTGTGCCAACATTGTCACTTTCAGAACTCTGGATGCTAGATCTGCAAACTGTTGAGTCTTGACTACTTCGGGATGGAGGACATCTCCGCTTCTCAGTCTCATTGTTGCTAGAAACCCGGCGTGAATAATCATCATGCAGCCTACTATTTGGCCTTGTCCTCTGGTTCTGCTCGTTGGAAGGTGGAATTTCACTCTTCGGACTGTCTTTCTTCAACGCAGCATCGGCGACATTGCTGACGAGCTTCAAAACCCGGTCAAAATCCTTTGCTCTGATGGGGCTTTTCCAGCGTTTTGATCTCCGCTCTGAGTTCCTGTTGGTTTTGTCAGAGTCGGCAGACGAAGTGCTTGTTGTCCTCAGCGGAGTTTGCTTCTCATTTACAACTCTGAGGTCGGTGAGGTTTGAGGTTGACTTCCTTTTGAATGAACTTTTTTTCAGAAAGTTTAGGTTATCTGTGCTCTTGCTCCTCCTGTAGATGACTTTGTTGCTTTCGGAATCTTTCACGACGATTTCGCAAATGTGGGGTTCCTGGATGGCAGGGGATACTTTATTTGTGCTGTCCTGTTGATCCTGAATTTTGTCAGTGTCTAATAAATTAATGCGGCCGACCCCATAGGCACGCCTGATGCTGCGTGAGCGACGAGTATTCCTTAGGAAGGAATCGTCGCTTTCCTCTCCATCAGAATTATCAGAAACTAAGGCGTTATCTGCTGTACTCTGCAAATCATGGAGGGGCCCTGAATAAGAATACCTGTTAGTCTGAACTCTCACAGTTGCATTGTTTGGGACACGCTTTCTCATATCATTATCTGAAATGCTGGTGTGTAAGTTGTCCGAATCTTCCGTGTTTGGACTTCCTGGGGAAATCGGAGATTTTAACTTTTTGAACGATCCAATTTTTCTAATAGAAGATAGTGCATTCCACGTTGAGGAGTTCCCCATAACTATCAAGGAGTGAGGCCTTTCCACGTTGATGGAAAAAAAACGCATGATTTTGGAAGGGCTGGTTTTATCCTCCTGGATTTCATTTTCATAGCTGCTGCTCATGTCACACCTCCCATTATGACATAATGAGGTAGCATGATTCCTAGATTCTTTCTTATCCATCACTATACAGGCCACCGAGGTGCCGTTTCCACAGCCATTCTGGTACGTGGACATGTTTTCAGTGCATGCATGAGGGCAGAGGGAGTTGGAGCTCACATCCAAAGCCTTGTCCTCTTCATCCTCTCCAAACTGAAGCCTTTCTTCCTCATCTGGGCATCTTTTGGGGTTATTGTGTTCACATCTATTGTGCGAATTTAGCTCTCCAGTAGTCTGTACTGCCTGCACCAAGAAAACAAAGCTGGCATTTAGTATTTTTTTTCTCTATACAAAAGAAGTATTCTTTGTATAAAATACAAGGAAATCTTAAGGCTCCCTCATGGAATTGAGGGGAAAAAATGAGAATGACACCGACATTTACCACATTATTACAATACATAAATGATATGATAATTGTTTTACTTTCTCTGCTAACCACCATACTATATTCACTCTGCTGGATCCTGATAGTAAATTGATTTCAAAGGACCAAAAGATAGATCAAAAATAGATTTCCCCCCATTGATTAGAGTACTAATCAACTTCACTTTTTTTTCATGTCAGGAGCAACTTGAGAAACTGCAAGTCGCTTCCGGTGTGAGAGAATTGGCTCTCTGCAAGGACGTTGCCCAGGGGATGCCCGGAGGTTTTACCATCCTGTCGAAGGCTTCTCTCATGTCCCCGCATGAGAAGCTGGAGCTGACAGACAGGATATCACCCCACTCCCTGGATTCAAACCGCCGACCTTTCGGTCAGCAGTTCAGCCTGCACAAGGCTTTAACCCATTGCACCACTGGGTGCTCTAACAACTCCGCTATGTTCACAACATATTTATAGACTCTGCTTGTACATTAATTTCCACCCCAAACCAATACAAGAAGTGTACTCTACTCTTTAGGGGTATCTATATCGCCGAATTATTAATGCCATCTGACACCACTCTGTCATAGTTCAATTCTATGGACACATGTGAATTGTAGTTTTACAAGGTGTTCAGCCTTCTTTACCAAAGAATGCTGGGTCTCACCAAACAACGACTTCCAGGATTCCATAGTATTGAGCCATGGCAGTTAAAGTGATGCCAAACTGTGTTAACACTACAGTGTAAATGCATCCTTTGACTACCTAAGGAGAAAATAAATAAATAAATAAATCTGAAATGTATTCATGTATTTACTGTATTTATATACTGCTTTTCTCACCCTGGGGGGACTCAAAGCCATTTACAACATACGAATGGCAAAATGCAATGCCAGACATACATGTAAAATTTCATAATATCTAAACAATAACTTATAACTATGAGTTAAAATCAATTAAGACCATTAACAATAAGACATAAGCAACAGTTAAACATTAAAACATAGCATTAAAACATCCCAGTATAAACATTAAAATCACATGATCCAAAATCATAAACAGTAGCTATTCCAAATTGTCAATTACACATATTCCCTAATTATTTCTTACACTGCAGTACTTTACTGGCCAAAGGCTTGGTCCCACAACCATGTCTTTTTTTCCTGAAGACCAAGGGGGGAGGGGCTGATTTAATCTCAGTGGGAAGAGAGTTCCCGAGCCAAGGAGCCACCACTGAGAAGGCTGTCTCTCATCCCCACCAACCGCACTTGCAAAGGAAGTGGGTCTGAGAGCAGGGCCTCCCCTGAAGATCTTAACCTCCGTGATGATCCATAGAGGGAGATACGTTTGGACAGATAAGCTGAGCCAGAACTATTTAGGGCTTTATAGGCTAAAGCCAGCACTTTGAATTGTGCTGGGTAGCAGCCTAGCAGCCAGTGGAGCTGACATAACAGGGGGATTGTGTGCTCCCTGGTGAGAAACCTGGCTGCCACTCCCGAACAGTCTTCAAAGGCAACCCCAAGTAGAGTGTGTTGCAGCAGTCTATTCTCGATGTAACAAGAGCATGGACCACCATGGCCAAGTCTGACTTCACAAGGTACGGGCGCAACTGGCACCCAAGTTTTGACAGTGTGCCAGTTGTGTGGAAGCTTCCCTGGACACCGCTGAAACCAGACTCAGCAATGAATCCAAGATCACTCCCAAGCTGCAGAAGGAGTGTAACCCCATCCAGCACAGGCTGTAACCCTATACCCTATTTGTCCTTTCGACAAATAGGGTACCTCTGTCTTGTCTATATTGAAATAGCTAACAAATCTCCTTATACTGTGCCAAAAATTTGGAACCACCTTTGCAGGACAATTATATGTATGGTTTCTTTTTGTTTGAAGAATTCCTTGCTGTATTTATTTATTTATTTACTGCATTTCTATCCCGCCTTCCTCTACCCCGGAGGGGACTCAATCTTTATGTCTGGTGAAATACTATTTTCTGCTGACAAATTTGACAACATCAATCATATTTGAAGGGAGAAAGAGGTAGAGAACAGGGACTGCACACAGAATTATCAAAGCCAAATCCACTACTGATCATCAGATGTGTTCTTGATGACGCAATCTGATCTGTATAGCAGACCCAGCAAACATTCCCTGAATGCATGGTGGAGGATGCAGATTTTACATAAAATGCTTTGATCATCCCGGCTGGATCTGTTGCTCCTTATTGGAAGGCAACCCTTTGATCATATGAACTTTCTGAGCGAATTTATAAACAGGAAGTAAATCCCCCCCTTAGCAACCATAGAAGCTGGGAAGAGAGACAGCCTAAAGAAAACAAAAGGACAGAAAGCAATCCCATTCACAGTTTTTAATCTCCTATTACCGACCCTGAGAGCTAGCATGGCATAGTGGATTGAGCATGGCATAGTGGATTTTGCTACAACTCTGGAGACCAGGTTTGAATCTATGCTTGGGCCATGGAAAGCCACTGGATGACCATGGGCAAATCACACTCTCTCAGCCTCAGGTGAAGGCAAAGCAAACCTGTCCTGAACCATTCTTGCCAAGAAAACCCTCTTGGGGTTGCAATAAGTGAGAAACAACTTACCTCACAATCTCTGAGGATGCTTGCCACAGATGCAGGCGAAACATCAGGAGAGAATGCTTCTAGAACATGGCCATACAGCCCGAAAAACCTACAACAACCCAACTTAAAGATACTGGATTGCTGTGAAGTTTTTTAGGCTATGTTCCAGTAGCATTCTCTCCAGACATTTCACCCACACCTATGGCAGGTATCCTCAGAGATGGCTATATATTATTATTATTATTAAATAATAATAATAATAATAATAATAATAATAATAAAATATTATATATTGCATATGATACTGCTGGTGATATTGCAGTGTGGTAATGTGGTACAGTGTAGTAATGTACAGTACTGGTGTTGTGCTGTGCTGGTAATGTAATATAGTGTATATACATATAATATTGATGGTGATGTTGTGGTGTAATAGAATACAGTACTAATAGTAGTGCAATATAATCTATTATAATAATATTGTGGTGTGGTAGTGCTAATGTATTTATTGTAATAAATGCATTAGCACTACCTGAAAATATAGAATAATATCTAATGATATACTGCTTTATTAGTATATATTTAGGGGGGCCCTTGTGGGGTCTGTTGGAAACTAGGCAAGTGGAGTTTCTATATCTGTGGAATGCCCACAGATATATAAATGTGGCTTGTAGTATCAAAAAAGACTCTAAAATCAGGACAGTTTTTTTTTTGTCTTGTCAGGACCAACCTGAGAAATTGCAAGTCGCTTCTGGTGTGAGAGAATTGGCCGTCTGCAAGGACATTGGCCAGGGGACGCCCGGATGATTTGATGTTGATCAGGACAGTAAATAAAGAGCAATATTCAGAAAACTGGGGAATTCCAGAGAGGAAACTATCAGGCCCAGCTAACACCTCCTAACAAAGGCTACCCCCAGGCAGGATGCAGCAAAGCTTTGAAGCTGCAAGGCTATATAATCTCCCCCCCCCCATTATTATTATTATGTTGTTTATGTTCCAACAGACCTCACTACCTCTGAGGATGCTTGCCATAGATGCAGGCGAATTGTCAGGAGAGAATGCCTTTAGACCATGGCCATATGGCCCGAAAAACCTACAAGAACCCTATTCAATGCTAATCAAGCTGGCCAATTGTAACATTCACACTTGCCTCAAGCAGATAAGAGTTCTATCTCCCACCTGGACATTCCACAAATATACAAATTGCAACATTCACCCATGCCTAGTTTCCATTGAATTTCACACCTCTGAGGATACCTGCCATAGATGTGGGCAAAACATCAGGAGAGAATGCTTCTGAAACATGGCCATACAGCCCAGAAAACTCACAGAACCCAGTGATTATGACCATGAAAGTTTTTGACAACTCAACTTAAAGACACACAACAACAACAACAACAACAACAAGCACTCTGCTAAACTTGGAGAGTATAAAGTCTTTAAATTATAAAATAATTACTACATTTAGCTGACACCTTCAGCACATGGAAGGACTCTTCTCAAAGGGGTTTTTATTGTTTTCACGTGAAGTCTGCCTTGCAGAGGGTTTGCAACACCCCCTTGTAAATGCATCTCCCTGCGACCTTGTTTTAATGACTACAATTAAAACCACAACATAATCAAACAGAGGCAATAATTCAGTTGATACCAAAGCATGTGCTTATGTTTAAAACATTCACACAAGCTCCTTGAAATGAATCTGGAATAGTACCTCAGGTAACATCCAGTAGCTTTAGGTCAGGCATGGGCAAACTTGGGTTCTTCAGGTGTTTTGGAATTCAACTCCCAGTTCCTAACAACCTCAGGTCCTTTCCTTTTCCCTTTCAGCCCCTAAAGCAATACACTACATTACCAGCACAGTACAGCAGAACACTAGTACTATGCATTACTACACTATACCACAACACCACACTGCAATATCACCAGCAGTATCACATGCAATATATAATCTACAACCACTATAAGCTATTCATTTCACTATTATACTGTATTACATTATAATATTATGACCAATATGATATGTACATACAATATATTATATGAATAGCATAGCACAATATTAGTATTACTATATTGTACTATATCACTATACTGCAGTGATATAGTGATAGTGATATTACATGTAATATCTATATAAATAAAAATGCAATGTTCGTTTGTGGGATTAACTGAACTCGAAAACCACTGGACGAATTGACACCAAATTTGGACACAATACACCTAACAACCCAATGTATGTCCTTCACTCAAAAATTGATTTTGTCATTTGGGAGTTGTAGTTGCTGGGATTTATAGTACACCCACAATCAAATAACATTCTGAACTCCACCAATGATGGAACTGAACCAATCTTGGGACACAGAACTCCCATGATCAACAGAAAACACTAGAAGAGTTTGGTGGGCATTGAGTTTGGGAGTTGTAGTTCACCTATATCCAGAGATCACTGTGGACTCAAACAATGATGGATCTGAACCAAACTCTACAAGAGTATTCAATATGCCCAAATGTGAATACTGGTGGAGTTTGGGGGAAATAGAATCTTGACATTTGGGAGTTGTAGTTGCTGCGATTTATAGTTCACCTACACTCACAGAGCATTCTGAACCCACCAACAATCGAATTGTGCCAAACCTCCCACACAGAACCCCCATGTGGGCCACAGCAATGCATGGCAGGGGACGGCTAGTATAATATAAAATTATTGTATCATTGTATTATATTATTAGTATTATACTGTATTACATTATAATATTATGATCAATATTATATCTATATATTATATTATTAGTAAAGGTAAAGGTTCCCCCTGACATTAACTCTAGTTGTGTCCGGTTCTGGGAGGTGATGCTCACCTCCATTTCTAAGCCAAAGAGCCAACATTGTCCATAGACACCTCCAAGGTCATGTGGCCAGCATGTGGCCAGTATGACTGCATGGAGCGCTGTTACGTTCCTGCAGAAGCGGTACCTATTGATCTAATCACATTTGCATATTTCCGAACTGATAGATTGGCAGAAGTGGGGACTAACAGCAGGAGCTCACCCCGTTCCTCAGATTTGAACCGCCAACCTTTCGGTCAGCAAGTTCAGCAGCTCTGTGGTTTAGCCTGCTGCGACACCATGGCATAGCACAATATTAAAACAGTTTTAAAGCATTTTAAAACCAATATATTAGAAATAATATATAATAAATAATTATTATTATATTATATTAGTAGTATTATATTGTTTTACATTATAATATTATGATCAATATTATATGTACATACAATATATTATAATTATTAGCATTGCACAATATTAGTATTATATATTACTATATTATACTATACCACTATACTGCAACATTATTAGCAATATTACATGTAATATATAAGATACAATTAGATATTGTATTATTATTATTATTATTATTATTATTATATTGTATTACATTATCAGAAATCCAAAATACTCCCATATTCAAAACTGATGGCTGAGACGGTGGCACTTTGTTTTGCAAAGGTTCAGTGTACATAAAACTTTGTTTCATGCACAAAATGATTTAAAACAGGGTGCAAGTGAAACATAAATGAATTCAGGCTGAGTATAAAGCGTGTATGAAGCATAAATGAATTTCATGTTTATATCTGGGTCCACCTCCAAGATTTGTCATTATGAACATACAAGCAAATACAGATATTTCAAAATTAGTGGGGGAAATCTGATGTCCAAAACATTTTTGGCCCCAAGCATTTTGGATAAGGGAATACTCAACCTGCCTGGAAAAAGGTGAATGGACAAAGCAAGGGCCCTTCCACACAGCCATATAACCCTCAAGGAACTGGAATATATGGCAGTGTGGACTCAGTTCAAAGCAGATATTGTGGGGTTTTCTGCCTTGGTATTCTGGGTTATAGGGCACAAAATTCTTGTATTGTCAAAGGTTTCCATGGCTGGAATCACTGGGTTGTTCTGTGTTTCCTGGGCTGTATGGCCACGTTCCAGAAGCATTCTCTCCTGACCTTTCGCCTGCATCTATGGCAGGCATCCTCAGAGGTTGTGAGGTCTGTTGGAAACTAGGAAAATGAAGTTTTCAGGAGAGAATATTTATGGAACATGGCCATACAGCCTGGAAAACACACAACAACCCAACATAAAGATACTGGATTGCTGTGAGTTTTTCAGGCTGTGTGGCCATGTTCCAATAGCATTCTCTCCTGACGTTTCACCCACATCTATGGCAGGTATCCTCAGAGGTGGTTGTATATTATTATTAAAGAATAATAATAACAAATATTATCAAATAATAATATACATTATTAAATAATAATATACATAATAAATAAATATTATTTAATAATAATATTTAATAATAATAATATACAACAACACAAAAGTCTTGCTTTGTGTTGTGTATTATTATTAAATAATAATAATATACATAATAAATAAATATTATTTAATAATAATAATATTTAATAATAATATACAACAACACAAAAGTCTTGCTTTGTGTTGTATATTATTATTAAATAATAATAATATACAGAATAAATAAATATTATTTAATAATAATAATAATAATAATAATAATAATAATAATATACAACAACACAAAAGTCTTGCTTTGAAAGAAAGACTTGGAGTGAAGTCTTTTCTCATTGGCTGGGAAAGGATGACGTATTCCTCCTCCTCCTCCTCCTCTCTTCCCTTCAACTTTTCAAACTTTCCCAGTTTGCTTTGAGTTTCCACAATGACTCTTTGTGACAAAGGCACCTGCTGCTAGGAAAATGCACCTACACAGTTCAATCAAAGCAGATTGGCAACTGCTGTGGCTCAGTGCGATATAGTTCTAGGGATTGTAGTTTCGCAAGGTCTTGAGTTTTCTTTGCTCAAGAGTCTGGAGTTTGGCCAAAAAGCTACTCCCACATGAGTCAGTGGAAAGGAAAGAAAGCCATGCGCTTCCTAGGAAAGTAAGGGGAAAACTCTCCTCTGTCCCCTCCAATCCTGAGATACAGAAGTTTCCTGGAGAGAGAGAGAGAGAGATGCTCTTGGGAAGATCTCCACTCACCAAGCAGCAGATCCCAATCGGAAGCGCCAAGTCCACCCAAACTCCCCACCGGTGGATGCAGCGAGGAAGAAGAGAAGTGCTGGAAACTCACCCAGGACCAGCAGCCCTTTGCTTTGGCTTCGGGAGTCGCTGCTGCTGCTGCTCTTGCTTTGGCCAAACTGTGCCTCTCTCTCCCTCTCTCTCTTCCCCTCCTCTCTCTCTCCCTCCCTTACCATTCACTGGAACTTGGGAGGCTAATCCGCTTCCACGCATCACTATGGCAGCAGCCGGGACCAAAGGGAGGGGAAACCCTGGAGGCGTAGCATGGGAGAGGAGGAGGAGGAAGAGGGGGAGGAAGAGGGGGAGGAGGAGGAGAGGACGAAGACTGGAACGAGGTAGAAGAAGAAGAGAAAGAGGGAAGAAGAGGAGAAGGAGGGGGAGGAAGACTATAGGATGAAGTAGAAGAGGAGGAAGTAGTAGAGGGAGAGGAAAAAGTAGAGGAAGGGAAGCAGGGGGAAGAGGAGGAAAGGGAGGAGGAGGAAGAAGACGGGAAGAAGTAGAGGGAGAGGGGGAAGAGAAGCAAGTGGAAGAAGAGGAAGAAAGGGAGGAGGAAGAAGAAGAGGGAAAGGAGGAAGAGAAGCAAATGGAAGAAGAGGAAGGAGGAGGAGGAGGAAAAAGTAGAGGGAGAGGGGGAAGAGGAGGAAGAAGAGGAAAAGGAGGGAAAACTATAGGATGAAGTAGAAGAGGAAGAAGTAGAGGAAGAGAAGCAAGGGGAAGAAGAGGAAATGAAAGAGGAGGAGGAGGAAGAAGAAGAGGAAAAGGAGGGGGAGGAAGAAGAAGAGGAAAAGGAGGGGGAAGAAGACTAGGATGAGGTAGATGAGAAAGTAGAGTGAGAGGAAGTAGAGGAGAAAGAAGAAAAAGGGAGATGAGGAAAGGAAGGGGGAGGGGGAGGAAGAAAAAATGAAGGGGAAGAGATAGAGGGGAGGAAGGAGAAGAAAAGGAGAAAGAGAACCAGGAAGAAGAAAAAGAGAAGGGGGATGAAGAGTAGAAAGAAGAGGAAGAGGAGATGAAGAGGAAAAGGAGGGGGAAGTCTAGGATGAGGTAGAAGAGGAGGAAGAAGAAGATAGGGAAGAGAAACAAGGGGAATAGGAGGAAAGGAAACAGGAGAAGGAGGGGAGGAAGAGAGCCAGGAAGAAGAAAAAGAGGAAGAAGAGAAGGAGGAGGAGGAAGGTGAATAATAAGAGAAAGAAATGAAAAAGAAGTGGGGGGAATAAGATGGGGCAGAGGAGGGTTCCCAAGATGGGATGGTCAAGTTCAAAGGTGGCCTCCAAGAGGAAAGCAGACCTCCCCCTCAGCCACAGTGGGTGTATCTACTAAACTACAGAACTAATGCAGTTTAACACCACTTTGTCAGTGCTATTCAATCCTGGGAGTTTTAGTTTGGCCTCAGACTCATCTAAGTAAGTTTGTTGAGGAACCAGCATCTTTTGATGCTACAACTTCCATGGTTCCACAGCACTGAGCCATGGCTGTTCAAGTGGAGTGGCACTCCATTAATTCTACAACAAAGATGTACCTCTGGAAGAGCAAAACAGACCCTTCCCAAGCTGCAGTGAGGAGAGGGGCACTGCAAATAAAACATTGGGCACTGTGGGGTGGACTATTATCCATCTTTAACAGCATTTTAAAAATCTTGTAATAGAGAAGTGGCCTGGAATCCCAAGAGATAACTTCTCTGTGAGATTGCCAACTGTGTGCTTTCACAGTGCAAGGAGTATATGACTGCAGAAGGACAATATGAACACTTTACTTGGAACTATGATTTCAGATGGACTTTGTAACTCTGATCAGGTCATTATTATAACATTGCCTCTTCAATATCAATGAATTTATTTAGCCTTGAAATAATCACCCTGGCTATGACGAGGAGCTGTTAATGGCCCCTCCCCTCCTCTCTTCTCCTTGTGAGAGAAATCCTCCTTGTTCTCTCAAAGGAACAGGGGGAGTATCACACAATGGATGCCCCCAGTGTGGCCTCTTCGCCCTAGAGAGCCAACCCTTGTCTCCCTTTATCTGGAGAAACACAACTAATGTTGACCCAGGACATTGAGGGTGGATGAGATGGGGACAATCTAAATAAAAAATAAATAAACACAAATGCCTGCAACGGAGAACACTTTCTGCAACATTGTAGCTGTTCTCGGTGTAGTTTTGTGTGCTGTGCTTGAAAAAGACAATAAAAAACATACAGCACAAGCAGTTTTTTCACAAATTCAGTATTTGTGTCGGTTCAGTAGTTATTGACTCCAGTGCAATTTCTGTAGTGCTTTGGAACAGATTTTTTGGAGTGTTTTATATAAGTCATTCAATGTTTGTCTGACTGCTTTAACCCCTTTCAGAGGCTGCCTCTATACTGTCGAATGAATGCAGATTGACACCACTTTAACTGCCATGGCTCAATGCTATGGAATCCTGGGAGTTGTAGTTTGACAAGATCTTCTGCCTGATCTGCCAAAGAAGGCTGGTGCCTCACCAAACTATGAATCCCAGGATTCCATAGCATTGAGCCATGGCAGTTAAAGTGGTGTCAATCTGCATTCATTCGACAGTCTACATCAGTGGTTCCCAACCTGTAGTCCATGGACCACCAGTGGTCCATAGGAATGAAAATATGCTCTGCAGCCTCACCATTACTACAACGTTGCCTTGAAACCACAAGGCAATGAGAACAACTGGTCTCACAAAAGCCTCATATAGTGCCAAGGCAACAGGGGGAAAGGGAGGAGGAAGAAGAGGGAAAGAAGAAGAGGTAGAAGAAGTAGAGGGAGATGGGGAAGAGAAGCAAGGGGAAGAAGAGGAGGAAGAAGAGGAAAAGGAGGGAAGACTATAGGATGAAGTAGAAAAGGAAGAAATAGAGGAAGAGAAGCAAGGGAAAGAAGAGGAAATGAAAGGAGGAAGAAGAAGAGGAGGAGGAAGAAGAAGAAGAAGAAAAGGAGGGGAGGAAAACTAGGATGAGGTAGAAGAGGAGGAGGAGGAGGCGAGAGGCTGACTACACACAAAAGATTACTACTACCACATCAGCTCTAGATTATTAAATATGTTTTTCTGTGGATGGCATATGTTCCATATCAGAAACTAGAGCTGATGTGGTCTATCCAATGCAATTTTCTGAATCAGCACCCCAAATAACCAAATCAAATCTAAAGTTGACCAAAAACCGATTCATAACCCTTTTGGTACTAATGTTGGAGAGTGGTCCCTGGTCAAAGTGGTCCCAGGTCAAAAAAAGGTTGGGAACCCTTGGTCTAGATTACTCCCTATAAAACATCAAACGCTGTAGAATAAATGCCGTCGGGTACCACTTTACTGGCCATGACTCAATACTATGGAAATTTGAGGTTTATAGTTTTACAAAGTCTTTATCCTTTTCTGCCAAACTACATATCCCAGGCTTTTGTAGTAGTGAGCCATTGCAGTTAAGTGGTATCAAAACTGGATTAATTCTAGTGTAAATCAGGCATCCTCAATCTGGGGCCCTCCAGGTGTTTGGGCCTCCAACTCCCAGAAGCCTTTGCCAACTTGTTCAATGATCAGGAATTCTTTGTGTTGGAGGCAGAAACAGCTGGAGGGCTGTTGTTTGAGGATTCCTGGTGTAGATGCACCCTCTAGGAGCCCCCAGTGGTGTAGTGGGTTAAACTGCTGAGCTGCTGAACTTGCCAACCAAAAGGTCACAAGTTCGAATCCATGAGATCCTGCTCTTCGCCCCAGCTTCTGTCAAGCTAGCATGCAACTGTGAGTAGATCAATAGGTAACACTCCAGCAGGAAGGTAACAGTGCTCCATGCAGTCATGCTGGCCACATGACCTTGGAGGTGTCTACAGACAACACTGGCTCTTCAGCTTAGAAATGGAGATGAGCACCAACCCTCAGAGTCGGACACGGACTGGACTTAATGTCAGGGGAAAGCCTTTACCTTGACCTAGATGCACCCTCAGTTGCATACTGCAAAATAAAGAGTTGCAGCAAGTTTTGTGTGTGGGGTGGGGGGGGGGGGGGGTGGTGGTTAGGTTTAGGTATACGATGGAACAAATCTGAAGTCATTTTTAGATCTAGTATTCACATAATGCAATTATATACTTTTAAAAGTTTTTTTTAATGGTCCTTGATTTTGTAGCCCTGTCTTTAATCTTCCCTGAACAGAAATGATTTACACTTGGGCAAACAGTTGGTAAAGCATTGATTCCTCTTTCTCTCTTTCCAGTTTTTCCCACCTTCCTTTGACATCATCAGAAACAACGGGAGGCTGTTGGGGGACTTCGGATTTCATTATCATTTGACCAAGTGATCACAAGGGCAGAAAAAACAGCCAGCGGACCAAATGAACTGGGCAGCTGCTTTTGTCTGCTGCGACTGGTGAACGTACTTTTTTTTTAAAGAAACACTTTCCCCTACACATTCATGAGATTAGAGCCAAAACAATATGAGATCGTTAATTTAAAATAAATGGCAATACTCAATTATATGAAGTATACTTTTCTCTCCCTTAATTCCATATTATCACACCCCTTCCAACAAAATGGTTGGAGCTAAAAAGCTGAGCTTGCAATCTCATGCTGAGTGAGGGTGCATCATTTACACAATGCATTTCATGTAGGTTGACCCCACTTTAGCTGCCACGGCTCAAAGCTATGGAATCCTGGGATTTGTAGTTTGGTGAGGTACCAGCACTCTAGGAAGAAAAAAGTAAGAAAGATGTACAATTATTTCTAGGATTACATCACACTGAGCCATGGCAGATAAAGTGGCGTCAATCTGAATTAAGTTGACAGTGTAGATCAGTGGTTCCCAACCTGTGGGCCATGGACCATCAGTGGTCCGCAAGAACGAAAATATGGTCTCTCAGTTACTACACCATTGCAATGGGAGTGACTGATCTCGCAAAACCCTCTTATAGTGCTGAGGCTTATTAAATATGGTTTTCTGTGGGCAAGCAGATGCCAACTACTGGATGGCATATGTACTGTACCAGAAACTAGAGCTGATGTGGTCAATCCAATGCGATTTTCTGAATCAGCACCCCAAATAACCAAACCAAATCTAAAGTTGACCAAACGCTGATTCATAACCTTTTGGGTACTAATGTCGGAGAGTGTTCCTTGGTCAAATTGGTTCCTGGTCAAAAAAAGGTTGGGAACAACTGTTGTAGATACACCCATTTCCAACCCTAGTCAACACTTTAGGTTCATTCCAGTTTTTGATTCCCTAAGGAGAAAAAATGCTGCATGCCCCAGGAAAGACTTTCAGACATTACACACAGATCAAATTCTAAATTTGAGTACAACCATCCCATACTTCCACATAGCTAAACAACGTCCCCTCCCCCCTTTGATATTCTGACCCATTGCTTGATGTTAAACAATGACCTTGCTTTCAGAACTGGAGGAAGTGTGATTGTTTATTTTCTAGAATGGTAGCTGACAACTGGTATTGCACAATATTTATCATAATTTTCACTAGCTTTTCAGAATGCACCTGAACTTCCTTTTTTGAAGAGAGGTTTCAATGAGAATGGCAACCATTTAGCTAGAAACTGGTAGAACAGGCAATATTTATTTATTTATTATTATTTATTTATACGCTTGTATACCGCTAATATCTCAGCCTAAGTCGGCGACTCATTGCGGTTTACAACAATTAAAAAACAAATTCAATTTAAAAGCATAAAACACATATACAATACAAGTTATTGGGCCACCAATAACAATCCCATGCATCTCGTAACTGAAATCACAATCCAAAATTCGTCGTCCATGATTACCTGTCCTTTTGTCACCGAGATTCGATTGCAGCGGATTAACCGAATGCTTGTTTAAAGAACCATGTTTTCAATCTCTTCCGAAACACCATCAGCGAGGGAGCCGATCGTACCTCTATAGGGAGGGTGTTCCAAAGCCGAGGGGCCACCACAGAAAAGGCCCTGTCTCTCGTTCCCGCCAGCCGCACTTGTGAAGCCGGCGGGATAGAGAGCAGGGACTCTCCAGAAGATCTTAGGGTCCTGGTGGGCTGATAGGCTGAGATACGTTCGGATAGATAAGTTGGGCCAGAACCGTTTAGAAGGGAACCTTGACATCTAAGGGTACAATCCAAGGCCAATTCAAGGTCAATCTTAGTGTCTTGATTTTTGCGTGTTCCTGGGATTTATTTGGGGTACTGATTCAAAAAACTACATTGGATAGACTACATCAGCTCTAGTTCCTTAGATATGGTTATCGTGATTTAGAATCATAGAGTTGGGATACACCTTGTGGGCAATCTGGTCCAACCCCTGCCAAGAAGCAGGAAAATTGCATTCAAAGCACCCCTGACAGATGGCCATCCAGCCTCTGTTTAAAAGCCTCCAAACAAGGAGCTTCCACCACACTCCAGGGCAGAGAATTCCACTGATGAACAGCTCTCACAGTCAGGAAGTTCTTCCTCATGTTCAGGTGGAATCTCCTTTCCTGTAGTTTGAAGCCATTGTTCTGCATCCTAGTCTCCAGGGCAGCAGAAAACAAACCTTCTCCCTCCTCCTTATGACTTCCCTTCACATATTTATACATGGCCATCATGTCTCTTCTCAGGCTTCTCTTCTTCAGGATAAACATTCCCAGTTCTTTAAGCCACTCCTCATAGGGCTTGTTCTCCAGACCCTTGATAATTTTAGTCGCCCTCCTCTACGAATGAGCAGATGACAGTTGGTAGATGGCATATATTCTGTATCTCAAGAACTAGAGCTGATGGGGGAAACTGGTGCCATTTTTAGAATCAGCAGATCAAATACACCCAGAAATAGGGCTAACATTTCAGGCACCAAAATACGTGTTGGCCAGCGTTATGTATCCGGCCTATCAGGAAACCATAAAATGAGTCGCCCAATGTGATTTCAAGTTAAAATCAACTGAAATGGTCTAAAGATGATGTAACCGTACCTAGGACCACAATGGAAATGTGGTCTTTGTAAATGCTGACTCTGTCCAACCTTCTTTCATTCGAACTCTTCTCACTATCTTGGCAATTTTGGGTATAGTTTTTTGCTTTGGCCATATAGGTCCTTTTATTGGCATATCCTTTAAACTAAATTTATTTTGTATTTCGGAAAGTGCCCTTCTTAATGGAATGGGGAAAGGCATACAACAAAAACTATAATTACACAGCGGCTAAAGCTGTAAGAATAGGCAAACGTCACTGTACAAAGCTGACCAATCTAAGCTGTTCCTAGTTGAATGTTTAGTGAAACAAACTCACTGCAAAGAACAAAAATGTTACTATTTCCACATATAGAGAGCCAGGATGGCTCAGTGGCTGAAAATGCGGGAGCTAGGTAAAGTAAAGGTAAAGGTTTCCCCTTGACATTAGGTCTAGTCATATCCAACTCTGGGGGTTGGTGCTCATCTCAATTTCTAAGCCAAACAGCTAGCATTGTCCATAGACACATCTTAGGTCATGTGGCTGGCATGACTGCATGGAGTGCTGTTACCTTCCCACAGAACGGCACCTATTGATCTACTCACATTTGCATGTTTTGAACTGCTAGGTTGACAGAAGCTGGGGCTAACAGCGGGAGCTCACTCTGCTCCCTGGATTCGAACAGCAGACCTTTAGGTCAGCAAGTTCAGCAGCTCAGTGGTTTAACCCACTGTGCTACCAAGGGCTAGAAACCACAAATAGATTTCTGATCATTTCTGGTCAGCCTATTTAGCAAGTCTTGCCCATGCTGACTGATTATCAGTAAATGTGTGATAACTATTTCATATATCTATATACCAGTAAATATGGAAAACACAAGACTGGCCATCAGATTGGAAAAAATCAACTTATATCCCCATACCAAAAAAGGGAAATGCTAAAGAACGCTCAAACTTTCTTACAGTGGCCCTTATTTCACATGCCAGTAAGGTAATGCTAAAGATCCTGCAAGGAAGACTCCAACAATACATGGAGAGAGAGTTGCTGGATTTAGAAAAGGCAGAGGAACGAGAGACCAAATTGCCAATATCTGCTGGATAATGGAAAAAAGCAGGGAGTTTCAGAAAAACATCTATTTCTGTTTTACCGACTATTTTAAAGCCTTTGACAGTGTGGATCATAATAAATTGTAGCAAGTTATTGGTGGTATCACCAAATCACCTTGTCTGTCTCCTGAGGAATTGGTATAATGACCAAGTAGCAACAGTAAGAACAGACCACGGAACAACCGACTGGTTCAAGATTGGGAAAGGAGTACAGTGGGGCTGTATACTCTCTCATGACCTATTCAACTTGTATGCAGAACCCATCATGCGATGTGCGGGGCTTGACGAATCTAAGGCTGGAGTTAAAATTGCTAAAACAAACATTCATAACCTTAGATAGTGTAATTGTATTATTGATAGTGATGTTGTTTATTGTTGTTTGTGATATTGCTTATGTTGCAAATTGTACCTGTTTTTATATGTTGTACACCGCCGTGAGTCGCCCTAGGGCTGAGAACGGCGGTCTACAAGTGCAGTAAATAAAATAAATAAATAAATAAATAAATATACAGATGATACCACTTTTATGGCCGAAAGCGAGGAGAACTGAAGGGCCTTCTAACCAAGGTGAAAGAAGAAAGTGCAAAAGCTGGGTTGCAGTTAAACATAAAAAAACCCAAGATTATGGCAACCAGACTGATTGACAACTGGGAAATAGAGGGAGAAAACGTGGAGGCAGTGACAGACTTTGTATTTCTAGTCGCAAGGATTACTGCAGGCGCAGACTGTGGCCAGGAAATCAGAATATGTTTACTTCTTGGGAGGAGAGCAATGACCAATCTCGATAAAATAGTAAAGAGTAGAGACATCACACTGGCAACAAAGATCCAAATAGTTAAAGCAATTGTATTCCCTGGAGTAACCTATGGATGTGAGAGCTGGACCATAAGGAAGACTGAGTGAAGGAAGATAGATGCTTTCGAATTGTGGTGTTGGAGAAACATTCTAAGAGTGCTTTGGACTGCGAGAAGATCAAACTAGTCCATACTCCAGGAAATAATGCCTGACTGCTCACTAGAGGGAAGGATATTAGAGGCAAAGATGAATTAATTTGGCCACATCATGAGGAGACAGGAAAGCTTGGAGAAGAGAATGATGCTGGGGAAAATGGAAGGAAAAAGGAAGAGGGGCTGACCAAGGGCAAGATGAATGGATGATATCCTTAAAGTGACTGGCTTGACCTTGAAGGAGCTGGGGATGGCAATGACTGACAGGGAGCTCTGGCATGGTCCATGAAGTCACGAAGAGTCGAAAGTGACTGAACAAATAAACAACAACAAAATATCTGGGTCACAGTCAAATAGAGGTTGTGAGTGGAAAAGTTTAAGAAGCCCTGGTCTAAACAATAATTAATATTACCAGTTCAGTTTTGGTTGCACCATGATAGGCTATTCCAGTCATTCCCAACTGCATAAGTTTTACCATGTTTAAACAAAGTCAAGAAAATTATGTTAGCACAGGGCTTAAGGAAGAAAAACACAACACATTGAACAAGGCCTTCTATAACATTACACTATGGATATTTTTTCAAGCTATTACTTTTTCTCTAGATAAATAATAAATTTGTAATGCAGCGTATGCCTCTATTAACACTATACAGTGTGGGAGGGAGAGTCAAGTGTCGATATGAATGTAAAAGGTTGGCACAAGACATTCCAGACTGGCAGAGGACAAAAGAGCTATTAGTAATTCATGGTGAGGGTCTCAGGTATTTACAGAGGAAAGGGGAAAGTTTGTTTTAGAATTTTAAATCTCTGATTTATAGAAGGTTTAATATGCATGTGACAAGGAATGAAGAGGATTACAAACTGAAGCAGTGTGTGAAAAGATTACCCAAAGGAAACAAGTTAAATTGAAGGTGTGTAGAAGTGTTGTCTCAAAAAGAAGCAAACTAAGAAAAGAAAATTGGACTTTATTTAGGCAGCAGATATTGGTAATTTCATTAAAATATAAAGGTATTGCTCATCATCTTTTGAAACAACAATGATGGGCTGGAAAGCATGCTTATCAAATTTGCAGATTACATCAAATACTGTGTGGGGAGGTAAATAATAACTCAATAGACAGAATCGGAATTCAAACTGGCCTTAAGATGTTAGAAGATCTGAGTCAAACCTTGGAAATTTTCAGCAGGAATCAATGTAAGTTACTATGCCTAGGCAGGAAAAATTAAATGTACTGGAGAAAACTGCAAGTGCCATCTAGTTCAACCTAATGCCATGCCAAAATATACACCTAAAGCACTCTATTCTTGCGGACCTGTGTATGTTAGATGGGAAGTTAGATGCAATTTTATATCACTATACCAAACTGGAAGCTCCTAAATCAGTGGTTCCCAACCTTTTTTTTTTGACCAAAGACCACTTGACCAAGGACCACTTTGACCAGGGACCACTCTCCAACATTAGCACCAAAAGGGTTATGAATTAATTTTTGGTCAACTTTAGATTTGGTTTGGTTATTTGGGGTGCTGATTCAAAAAATTGCATTGAATAGACCATATCAGCTCTAGTTTCTGATACAGTACATATGTATGCCATCCAGTAGTCACCATATGCTTGCCCACGGAAAACCATATTTAATAATCTAGATATGATGCGGTAGTAGTGATCTTTCATGGGTAGTCAGCTGCTCTCCTTCCTGACATGACAACCCCATTGTCCCGGCACTATAAGAGGGTTTCGCAAGACCAGTCACTCTAATCACCACGTGGTTTTGAGGCAACGGTGTAGTAATGCTTAGGACCATATTTTTGTTCTTGGGGACCACTGGTGGTCCACAGGTTAGGAACCACTGACCTAAATGAGTGAGTTATCTTGGGAGATGGGATCCAAGTCTGAAATTCATGTCTGTTTCATATACACTTTGTATACATAGTCTGAAGATAATTTTACATGCAATATTTTAAATAGAGTTGCATGTAAAACAAAATTTGTGTGCATCAAGTCATCAGAAAGCAAAGGTATCACTATCGCATCCACCTATTCGAACAATTTTTGAGTATTTTAAAGTTCGGATGAGAAATGAGCAACCTGTATTACAATTTCTATAGGTGGTCCTGAGGTTTTTACTAGAAGCAGTAGTCCTGAGAATGTACACAGAAATAGAGAAGTATTGTAAGGAGTTGGAGAGACAAAAGGTTGACCATGTTTAATTTCACACCACAAAATGCACAATTGGCTTGATTTCATTTTTCTTTTTGAGAGAGAAAACAATAAACAAAAGAAATAGTTTGTTTCTTTTATCTCTTTGCTCCCATGCTTTCAATCTTCTAGGTTCCTCAAATGCCCTTTCCTTTCTCTGTCTCTCAATTTCACCTAATTTCTCAAAGGCTACCTATTTCTCATCCTTCACCAAATTATTTCTTTTTTGTGTGTCTTTTTCCTCATGAGCTTTGTGCCTGCTGTCCTTCCCATTCGAATTTCCCAACTTCCACCTCACAGTTGCATTCCCCAACCTCTGTTTTGCTGACTTTGTTATACTGGCCCTCCTATCTGTGCTTCATTCCCCCTTATCCAAACATTTCCATTCTCTTCCTGCATCTCACTCTCCAATTTAATCTCTGAGAAAGCCAACAGGATGTTGATCCACACAGTGTCTTCCATGCAAGTAAATCCACCGGTGAAGATTTACTTGCATGGAGTGGTCCAACTAAGACTGTTTTTATTTCATTCACCTTCAAGACAATAGTGAGTTTTTCTAGACAGGCAGTCCCAAAATTAAGAACAAGATCCGTTCTGTAGGCTTGTTCATAAGTTGAATTTGTTTGTAAGTCATGTGGGAAACAATTTTTCCCTAAAGCAAAGCAAACAACTGAATATAGTTCTCAATTTTACCAACGACTCTTCTTCAAATTTGCTAAGAGCTTATTACGTTTCACTCAGCTTGGGACAGAGTTGTAATTGACGCTGGGAAACAAAAGCCTTGTGGGGTGACGTAATCTGAGAAAGAGGAACCTCTGTGTACCAGGTTACCATTATACTGCTTTTACCTACACCCACTGCAGCTGCGTGCAACTTAATGATGTCTAGAAGAAAGCTATTTATATCCTCATTGAGCCTGCCTGTGACACCGTTATTGTGTTCCCATCCTCAAGAGACATTTATTCAGAGAGCATGACATGAAGAGATGCTTCATACTACAGAAGAGCAGTTTCCAATAAATGATCCATTGTACCAAAACATAATGAAAACTTCCTGCTCCCAGTTAAGAACTCTGAAACTCTACCTTTCCTTCAATCTTAGGATTTATGGAGAAATTCTCCACACAAAAAGTCTTGCTGAGTTCAATGGGGCTTCCTTTCCCTTCATTAAAAACAAAATAACAGCATTTATGTTTTATTATTAATAGTATTGCACATTTTTTTAAAAAGCAAAAAGAAGCAAAAATGGACGATAGGTGTCAGGTTTCTTCCTATTTTAATTTTACCACATTTTTGTAACTACAAGAAATCAATTATGGTGAAAAAGATGTAATTTGGTTAAATGAAAAAAATGTGTTCTATTTACTGTATAAGGAATAATTTCAGATGGAAACAAGGCAAATACAAAGAATAAAATGAATCTGTTCTTTCTTAATTATATGTTCATTTGGTCTAATTGATTAAACTGTATGCATCTGAGTATTTATTTAATTGAAAATGGGTTAAAAAGTGTTCAAATGTAGAAGCCAATCCCTTTTTTTAATTCATTGGCAGTCTGACCCTCTTTTATACAATCTAAATCATTTTTCACCATTTGAAATATATCCTAGCCCATAGTTAGTAACCAAACTGAGCATGCACAGAATGTTTCCAAAATGGAGTTCTCACAGTGTTCAACTTTCCACTGTTGTGTGTTTTCAAGTTGTTGAAAATAGTAACCTTCTTCAAGCCTCCACTAGTAATTTGTTTGTGTATGATACTGTTTGCATACTGTATCATGTATCTATGTTTTGGTAAGCAGCTTTCCCTTTACTCTATGTTTCTTGAGGTTGTGGGAGGGGCTGCAGACCACATGATCAGATCTGACTGCTCTGATCTCTGACTTCATTAGACTCTCAAAGCCCTTCCACACAGTCATATAACCCAGAATATCAAGGCAGAAAATCCCACAATATCTGCTTTGAACTGGGTTATTTGAGTTCACATTGTCATATACTGCAGTTCAAAGCAGAAAATTTGGGATTTTATTCAGCTGTGTGGAAGGGGCCCTAGACTGTTATCTGCTTAGACTTGGACTGTCAAGAGCAAACTCATGTTGCTATTTATTGCAAGAAAGATTCCCTGTGTTATCTGTACAGAGAAACTACTTTAAACCTATCTATATTTGGATTGACAAGATATGTTTCTGTATGCTGAATAAATGAAGGTTGTGAGTAAACCAAATATGTTACTTTTAATGAAGTCTATTTTTGTCTCTTGAGAGCATGATATAGAAACAAGATGTTTTATGGGAAAGTAGATGTTTTTGGGCACTGGAAAAAAAAACCACTTCTGGAGACCTGCTATGCTCTGTACATTGGCATAATCTCTATTCCTAACTGAGACAACCAAGTTATCAGTCTAACAACTGAAAACCAAGTACATGTGGATATATACCACTAATGAGAACATTTTATTCAAACAAGGTTTTTTGGGGGTTTTTTGCTCTTCTCTGGAAGATCATACTTTTTTAAAAGGTTGTGATTTTCAAATGGTGGGGAATGCTATTTTTCTTCAAAAGGTTATGGAGATTCTAGTTTCCCAAAACAAGTAGACTTGTTATGGTGAATTTATCATAGCATTTTCTTGGCAATATTTATTCAGAGGAGTCTTGTCACTATCTTCTTCTAAGACTGGGAAAATATGAGTTCTCCAAGGTCATCCAGATGGTTCCTATGGCCAATCAGGTCTGGTCTCCCTTAGTCCCTAGTCCAACACTAAAACCACTACCCCACATGCTCTTTCACAACTTTGAATAGAAGTTTTCTATTGGGCAGATGAAGAATACAAATGATAAAGAGTATTTTGTAGAATCTCTGCAATTCACAGAAAGTGTAAGATCTTTCATCCAGAATTGCATTTTTAAAGCTACATATAAATGATGATTGGTTGAAACTATGAAATGAGTTCAAATCCTATTGCAGTATCAAAATGCTGATAATTTTCATAACGCACAAACAAACATGGATAAAGGTATGTATTGCTGCAAGCATAACGGCAACAAGTATTTTCTAAGGATAAAGAAAAAGGAGACATTTGGACACGGAAAGGAGGACATTGCAACAGCCCTCAAATTCACAGAATGCTTCAACGCAGGAGGGTCAGACACCTCCCAGTGTGAATCCCCCCAATGAAGGCATTGACTAATAATGAGCCAAACAGAAAGACATCCAACACAAGGCACCATTTTATTGAACAGTTTTAAAGCTGATGAACATCACAGGAACATCACAACAAGACAAAGACAATTCTTATAAGACTCTTGTGCATATTTGAGTGATTTAGCAAACATCAGAGCAGAAAGCACAATTTCTCTCTAGCTCATTGCATTGTTGGGTACTACTGAACTTTCTGCATTGCTGTTTGCCATGAACAATTCCCCACTAACTGTTGCTTCCTTGTCTATTTGTCTCTGTAGATCTTGTGACAGTAATGTGAATGTTGAGTGGCTACCTGGTTGCCTGTGGAGAGACAAGACAAACATAAGGGGAGCCATAAAGAACAAGCAGAAATTAAAACAGACAAGTATTGTAAATGGATATTCACTTATGACTGGCAAATACATACTCATGAAAGATGGTTAACAGCAACATCTCCTCCTATGCTTCACGCATCATCCCTATTTTCTTAAATATTCCTAATATCTTTATTGCTAGAGAAGGAAGGAAGGAAGGAAGGAAGGAAGGAAGGAAGGAAGGAAGGAAGGAAGGAAGGAAGGAAGGAAGGAAGGAAGGAAGGAAATGCAAGTTGACTGTATGCCAGCATTTGGAAATTCACTCAGGTAATACTCACTTTTCCAATGTTCAGTTTTGCAGTGAATGCTGTTTGCTTTTCCTTTCAAACGTTTGGCGCTCTTCCTGCAAGAAAGAATGACTCACAGGTAGTTGGGAACTGGATTTCGTAGGGAGAACAGAATGCTCAGTGTTGAACAACAAAAGTGGCTGTGTGTCTCGCATAGACTTCTCCAATAAATGGTGGGGATTTCCCTGGGTTGTACTTAATAACCCCAGTGTGCTGTCTGCACAGCACCTAGTGTCTTAAGTTGGCTTGTGAAAGAGACTCACACGTGAATTTATTGAAAAAAACAAGAGTCCTGTAAAACTACTACATGGTTAACTATTACAGGGCAAAAGAATAGGAGGGAAATATTGCAACCATGGCAAGTTGCATGGGAGATAGAGGAAGAAACTCTCTTGCTTACCTGTTTGGGTGTCCAATTGTACTCGAGTAGAGTTCTTCTCATATTTGCATCTGGAGTCCTTCGGCAGTGCATCTGTAACGTTTCTGGTAAGACAATCACTAAGAATCCATTCTTTCAATGTAAGCTACTAATTGTAAAGAGTTTGTCTCTATTTAGAAAGGCTCCTTTTCATTGTAGTTGTCCATCATCAACAATCTTATTAGCACGTTTTGGCATTTAGAATCAAAGGATCATAAAGTTGGAAGAGACTTCAAGTGACATTCAGTCCAACCCCATTCTGCCAAGAAGCAGGAAAATCTCATTCAAAGCACTCCCGGCAGATGGCCCTTCAGCCTCTGTTTAAAAGCTCCCGAGAAGAAGCCTCCACCACACTCCGGAGCAGTTCCACTGCTGAACAGCTCTCACTGTTAGGAAATTCTTTCTAATGTTCAAGTGGAATCTCCTTTCCTGTAATTTGAAGCCATTGTTCCACATCCTAGTCTCCAGGATAGCAGAAAACAAGCTTGCTCCCTCTTCCCTATTACTTCCCCTCACATATTTATACATGGCTGTCATCATGTCTCCTCTATCCCTTCTCTTCTGAAGGTTAAACATGTCCAGCTCTTTAAGCCGCTCCTCATAGGGCTTGTTCTCCAGACCCTTGATCATTTTAGTTGCCCTCCTCTGTACGCATTCCAGCTTGTCAACATCTCTCTTCAACTTGTTACTTTTATCATGCATTTGGCTCATAGTTTTGATATTTTCCAATCCTTACATCCCAGAAATAAAGAACTATTTAAAGCCTGGAAACATTTTAATGCAAGCTAAGTTTTTATTTGAAGCCTGGCAGGAAGGGAATTGCAGGAAACAAGAACGGTAGTTGCAAAGTAGGCAAGTTTTGCATGGAACAGAACCATGCAAAAGATTCCACTTAGGACAAGAGCAATGATGGGAAGACTGCCTATAAGGTTTCTTTTAAATGTGATTATTAATGGTAAAAACTAATAAAATGAATCGGTTTTACCTATTAGTGTTACTATAACAAATATGAGCTTTTTACTTCAGTGCAATTAAGTTTTTTTACAAAAAAGAATAAAAAATGTTTACAATTCTGCAAATGCTCAAAGTTGCATCTCCATTCCACACATCTCAATATATGTTCTGCATTTAATCACTGTGTCATTGATTAAAATCATGTGTTCCATTGGCTGTCGGGCAGAAAATGACAGTTGTCTGTCTTCATTTATCAGGTATTTTCGTAGATGATGTCTTTTGCTAAGAGAATGTTATATTGTCACAGGAAATATCAAATAAAAAGATATAAGGGCAGCAGAAATACTAAAATCAGAATAATCCAGATTATAGTACTTTTGAATCTATGTATGGATGCAAAAAAATGAACAGAGAAGAAAGCTAACAGGAAGGACATTAGCTCATGTGAAATGTGGTGCTGGAAGAAAGTTTTATGCATATTAATGCCTGCCAAAAAAAACAAATATCATGAACCTAGAAGGCGAAATGACCAATCTGAGGCTAACATATTTTGGACATATCATGACTCACTGGGCAAAGATATTAATGCCTGGCAGGAAGAGAGGAAAACCACATTCCTAATGGACTGGTGCAATAAAAAGGCACAACCCTCAGTTTGTAAGAACTGTGTTGGAAATCACCATAACTTAATAGTACCTTGATGACAAATAATAACAATGAAGCACACGGAGTGTTCTGGTATGGCTGTACCAGGAGCTCCAATTCTTTTTCTTTCTTTGAGTGTTTGCATGTATTTCAATGTTCAATGCATTTTGCAATAAGGTGGCTTCCCTTGGTTTGCAATTATAGGGCCAATGACCCATCAATCATCATTAGGTTCTTTARTTCCTCCCCTTTTTCTGGGTTTAGGAGGGAAAAAGGGGACCTCTAGTTCAGTTCWCACAGAGAAGCCTTTYGTACAGGRYGTGAGTCAGTTCCACCTGTAGAAAGCTTCRTCTTTTACAGYTTTTGCTGGGGGAATTYARTCCCACAGCTCTACAGAGAASYAYAGCTCTTTTGCTGGGRGRATCCAGTCCCACAGCTTTACAGCCAGCCTTCGCTGGGAATTGAAGACCTTCTKTCCTCTTGGAAATCYAYAAAAGGACTCTGTTTGGTAAGGACCACTYGCGGCAGCCATAACGCAATTTGGACCGGGTGTAGGGGCCCACGCCAGCAGAGCCTAAGACAGATTGCCCAGGTAGAGGTCAAGGATTTCCCTGATAGAGAAGAAACAGTTCATGAAGATAGTTGCCTGTCCCTTGTGGGCAAGATTAAGAAAGCCACCAGTTGATTCAAAGCCTTGAAGTATTTGTTTGATTTATTGTAGACCTAAGCACTAATAAAGAACTTTGTTAAACTTTCCAAGTTTCTAAAGACTTTGTTTAGGGAAATCTATAGGGCTTCTAATCCGAAGCATCCCTGGCGTCCCATTGGGCATGCAGAGCACATCCTGTCTACAGACCTTTTCACAGGCCCAAGTGCGTGACAGCACACGGAGAACTGAATAAATTCAGCAGCAAGCAACTTTATCCATCTTAATTCAACACGAACACCTGTTCCAGTTTTTCTTTTTCATTGACAGTGTCCTACCAGTATAGGAACTGTTATATTACTAGTAGTCTCACGACATCTTCCCCACCAGTACAGTTTCACTTTGTGCATCAGAACCAAGTATCAGAACCAAGTAGAAGTATTAACCCATCAAACAAAGACAAAAAAGCAGTGTAAGTTCTTCAGAATTGGAACAGATTTGCTATGAATACAGATGGCTCCTTATAACAATGACATGTGAGAAGTACAATGCAAAGTCCATGTGTCTATGGGAGTTGTAATTTGGTGAGAGAAAGAGAAAGCTAAAGACTGTGATTATTATTAATAATAATAAATACATCACACAGTCCTAGACACTTGGGAAGTGTTCGACTTGTGATTTTGTGATATGAAATCCAGCTTATAGGTTTCATTTCCTGTGACATACTGCGTTTTTGTGTCAGTAAAATAATAATAATAATAATAATAATAATAATAATAATAATAATAATAATACATCTTTCTTTATATGCCACTTTTCTCCCACAGTGGGGACCCAAAGCAGCTTCCAACATGTTAAGAATATAATACAAAATCAAACAACAGTCAAACGTATAAATATAAAATATTGTAAGCAATCAAGATAAAACATAAATAGGCATTTAAAGCAATATACGTTATTGTACTGTCATGTCATATGTTATTGCACTTAACACAACTCCCATGATTCCAGGGCACTGAACCAGGGAAAGTAAACTGCATTAATTCTACAGTGTAGATCAGTGGTTCCCAACTTTTTTATTTTTGAACAGGGACCACTTTGACCAATATCACTTTTTTTCCAATATATGTTTTTATTGCAGACACAGATGGAATAATATCACAATCCATCACTATTTCAAAATACATATCAAATATTATTTTCTTAGTGTTCTTAACCTTGCCTATTCCATCTCTCACTTGTGTCTATTGACCAAAGACTACTTGACCAGGGACCACTCTCCAAAGTTAGTACCAAAAAGATTATGAATCAGTTTTTGGTCAACTTCAGATTCAGTTTGATTATGTGGGATGCTGCATTGGATAGACAACATCAGCTCTAGTTTCTGATACAGAACATATGCCACCCAGTAGTCACAATCTCCTCGCCCACAGAAAGTCATATTTAATAAGCCTCGGCACTATAAAAGTGTTTTCCGAGACTAGTCGCTCTCGTCGCAACTGTGTAGTAACAGTGAGGCTGCAGACCATATTTTAGCTCTTGCAGACCACTGGTGTTTCCACGGACCACAGGATGGGAACCACTGATGTAGATGCATCCTAAGGAAAAGTTAATGTGGGATTTTCTTGGCATAATTTGTTCAGAAGAGGTTTGATATTGCCTTTCTCTGAAGCTGAGAAAGTGTTACTTGCCATGGTTAAGAGAAAATTTGAACGTTGGACTTGCGGTGTCCTGATCCGACATTCTAACATGACACCACAAACCTATTAAAATATTTTTTCTCTATATCTTCAATTGAAAGCCAATAATGATACTTCATGAAAAGAGCCAATATCCTAACTTGTGTCAGTGCCAATTGCCCGTAAACCTCTTTTTCAGACACAGAGGAACATCTGAGCTCATCTTTTCAACTCTGTTTCTTATAGAAGTGGTTTACATTCTCCGAATCCTATGTATGATCCAAAGTAGCAATATTTGGCAGATTGTGCCTCTCCTCAGTTCTTGGTAACTTGTTTTTCACAGCACAGACATGGGCTGCAAAAAAGCCTGTCATTCTAACACAGTGGAAAGGCCCCTATGCGTCGGAAGAAAATGATCCTTTCACATAATGTTCTGGAAACATCAGTGCTGTTCCCACAAAAAGGAAATAAATACAGCAAAGAGGAGAGTAAAAAAAAATGGACCATTGTAACATGGAGCCCTAAATAATTGAGACATTATTGTCTCTAACCCCCTCTCCCCCCGTCCCTAAGTACCAAACGAAGAAAATATGCTTAATGTGTTCAAAAGCCCTTTGGAATTCAGAGGATTAGCGATTCCAAATTAATAGGCAGTCTGAGTTGTCAAATCAACACTTCCTGGCACTTCTACTGCAGTTTGACAACTACATTTAAAGGAGTTGCCATAGTGCTCTCTCTTTCATTATTCTTAATACCAACAGGAAACTATTTTTTAAAAAATACATTGTAAGAAATCTGTGCTTCAGAAAGTAATCACACTTCAGAATACAGCTTATGGTTTCAAAAGTTTTGATGTTAAACTATAAAGATTTGGAAAAGGCTCTGCATTGTCTTGAAAAACTGAAATAGGGAGAGAACGGGAAGTCTGATCTGGTCGCGGTGGTCCACACTCTTGTTTCATCCCGAATAGATTACTGCAACGCATTCTTCATGGGGTTGCCTTTGGACTGTTTGGAAACTCCAACTAGTCCAACGGGCCACAGCAAGATTACTCACCAGAGCGAAATACAGGGAGCATACCACCTCCCTGTTACGTCTGCTCCACAGGCTGCTGGTCCACTTCCAAGCACAATTCATAGTGCTGGCCTTGGACTATAAAGCCCTATACAGTTCCGGCCCAGCTTACTTGTCTGAATGTATCTCCCTCTATGATCCACATCAGAGTTTAAGGCCATTGAGGGAGGCCCTGCTCTCTATCCCGCCACCCTCGCAAGCACGATTGGTGGGGACGAGACAGGGCCTTCTCGGTTGTGGCCCCCTGCCTGTGGAACACACTCTCCAGTGAAATTAGGTCAGATCCATCTCCCCTCTCCTTTAGAAAAAAGCTCAAATCATGGCTACCAGGCATTCAGGCAGCAGGCTTAGCAATTGCAATCACTCATGAGATTTGACAATGGACAGGCATCAGACTGGGACTCTGGATGTTGTATTGGATTCGGATGTGGTTGTATTGTTGTTAATAATATTTTAATGGATATTTTATAATTTAATGTTTTAACCAGTGTTTAACTTGTGTATATTGCTCTTGTTTGTTTTGTTGTTGGCATCTAATTGTTGCCAGTTGTAAGCCGCCCTGAGTCCCATCCCCCCCGGGTGTTGAAAATGACAGGGTATAAATATTTGAAATAAATAAATAAATAAATAAAACAGGTAATCAGAAATGGTTTGAGGAAAAAACCATCTCTTACTTATTAATTCTATGTTACAACCTGTTAGTTCTAAAAACCACAAACCATGGGGCTAAAGCTAGTTGTTAGCCTCAGATGATTCTATTCTACACTAAAAAAATGAATGTAGTTTGACACCACTTTAATTCTCATGGCTCAATCCTGAGAGGCTTTTCTGCCAAATCATGCTTGATCAGGCATGGGCAAACTCTGGCCCTCCAGGTATTTTGGCCTTCAGCTTCCACCATTCCTAACAGCCTAGGTGGGAGTTGAAGTCTAAAACACCTGGAGGGCCAAAGTTTGCCCATGCCTGTGCTAGAGTCTCACCAAACTACAAATCTCATGGTTCCATAGTATTCAGCCATAGCAGTAAAAGTGGTGTCAAACTGCATTCATTCTAAAGTATAGATCCACTCCTAGAGTATATCCATTGAAATAATGGCACTCACTGAATCAACACTTATTTCAGACCCACTGATTCCCAGCGTTGACTGTAGATGGGACTAACAAAAGGATTTAACCCATGATTTCTTCCACTGGATATTTTTCTGTACTGCAACCTGGCAACTAACCTGGGTCTACACTAAATAAACAAAGGATAAATAGAACCATAGCAACAGTGCCATATTTATTTAATTTATAGCCTGCTCTTCCCAAAAGGGAGACAAAACAACTCACGCTCTACATGAAATAATGTAGTTAAAATATTCTCAAATACAAAATTTCAAATGATTAAACAACCAGTTTAAAACAATTAAACATATTAAAACCTACCCATTGCACTACCCCAACTTGTTAAAAACGGAAGTTCTGTTTCAAACAGATATTAGTTTATTGAGAAAAGGAGAGTAGGAAGGGAGCCAAACAAGATTCCCTCGGACAATGCATGTGGGCTCTCTTTACACAAGAATTAGTAGCATGGTACGGATAATACTTTAATGACAACTTTCCTATATGCATTCCCTACAACTTGTGCTGCAGAGTGACAAGTTTTCTTACTCCTTGGCAGAGTTCCTCTACTTTAACAAAGGGCAATCTTGGGTCTCCATGTGATTGTTCGAGGCAAGATTTGAGGACTCCAGCCTGACAAAACTCCCAATTTTTCTGGCATAGGTAAAGGTAAAGGTTTTTCCTGACATTAAGTCCAGTCGTGTACAACTCTGGGGGGTGGTGCTCATCTCAATTTCTAAGCCAAAGAGCCAGCATTGTCTGTAGACACCTCCAAGGTCATGTGGCCAAAATGACTGCATGAAGCGCTGTTACCTTCCTGCTGGAGCGGTACCTATCAATCTACTCACATTTGCATGTTTTGGAACTGCTAGGTTGGCAGAAGCTGGGTCTAACAGCAGGAGCTCACCCCACTCCCTGGTTTCGAACCAGTGACCTTTCAGTGAGCACGTTCAGCAGCTCAGCAGTTTAACCCACTGTGCCACCGTGAGTTTTCCAGCATAACAGGGTGAGAAGCTTCCATATTAGAATCATAGAATCACAGAGTTGGAAGAGACCTCATGGGCCATCCGGCCCAACCCCCTGCCAAGAAGCAGGAAAATCGAATTCAAAGCACCCCTGACAGATGGCCATCCAGCCTCTGTTTAAAAGCCTCCAAAGACAGAGCTTCCACCACACTCCAGGGCAGAGAGTTCCACTGCTGAACAGCTCTCACAGTCAAGAAGTTCTTCCTAATGTTCAGGTGGAATCTCCTTTCCTGTAGTTTGAAGCCATTGCTCCGTGACCTGGTCTCCAGGGAAGCAGAAAACAAGCTTGCTCCCTCCTCCGTATGACTTCCACTCACTCTGGACACATTCCAGCTTATCAACATCTCTATTCAATTATGGCGCCCACTGCCCAGAACTGGACACAGTATTCCAGGTGAGATCTGAGAAGCAATTGATCTCTAGGAATTACTTAGTCTTCAGCATCACTTTATGTAGTCACACTGGGGAACCTAGAGATGATTCAAAACCATGAATAATCAAATCTACAAAAGTCAAACCCGCAAACATGGAGGACCAATTGTACTCTTAAGACTAAATTCCCTTTCCTTGGGGACCCGTACCCCATTCTATAGTGTGCTGGTCATAGACCGCAATAAATCATTGATTGATTGACTAAATTTAGTTTTAGTCATGAGTTTGACCCACTGATGCCAGTGGGACTTACGTAAACAGTGATTTTAAAATCCATTCATTTCAATGCAGCTCCTCTACCACTAGATTTAATTCTTAAAATGATCACTCATAATTTCAGCAAACTTATCATTCACATTTTATTTTTCAGGTGATTGTAAAGATTCAACATGAATTTTTATTTCACAATGCATTTATCTATCGTAACTACTGACATCCCAAAGAGAATTTGTCTCATTGGAAAGAAAAGTTTTCCGCTTGCTTCAATATGGAAACTAGTTGTTACTCTAATCTTATAGCAAACATTTTCTTTGTTACTAAGAGCCTGCTTTGTTTATACAAACTTCTACTTAGATTCTTTAAAGTAGCAGCGCCAGCTATGTACATCTAACTTCCTACAGATGAAAAGGTGTAGTTGGTAGATTAGCCAATTGTACCTTTAGCCAACCTTTAATTTATTCTCATTTCCTATCCCACTCCTTTTGTCTAATTCTTGCTTCCTTTAAATTATCTCTACCCATAGGAAAAGAAATTGGATGCATCTTTCAAGGAAATAGATCCTGTGACAAAACTTATTCTATTGTCTTCACTGATGCATAGTAGTACTTTATGTTTTTAATCTGGTTGTTAAGATTTTAACTTAATGCTTTTACATTCATTAAATTAATTAATTAATTACTCCTGGTGGCACAGCGGATTAAACCACTGAGCTGCTGAACTTGCTGACCAAAAGGTTGGCAGTTTGAATATGGGGAGGGGGTGAGCTCCTGATGTTAGGCCCAGCTTCTGCCAACCTTTTGTAGTAGTTTGAAAACATGCAAATGTGAGTAGATCAATAGGTACCACTTCTGCAGGAAGGTAATGGCGCTCCATGCAGCCATGCTGGCCACATGACCTTGGAGGTGTCTACGGACAATGCCAGCTCTTTGGCTTAAAAATAGAGATGAGCATCACCTCCCAGTCGGACATGACTAAATTTAATGTCAGGGGAAACCTTTACCTTTATTTTACTAATTACATCAAATAAATTAAATGCATATCTTTCCTGTTTGCGAACAAATGGCACTCAAGGTAGTGAACAGTGCTAGAAGCATTGGCCATAGATACTAAAAATATCCGAAATTAAGTAAGGGAAAAGGGAAACATTTCACTCTGGAGGCAGATAATGTAAGCACGTAAACATCAAGAGCACAGATTTCATGGACAGACTGTGGTGGTAGCCAATTTGATAGTGGCAGTGTGGGTGGAATGAGGAACAAAAGGTCTAAAACACATTTTAAAGGTCTCATGGGCTCCATGCTGCCAACCTCAGAGTGCTTTTACAAAAAAAGGAGAAACAGGAAGGTTAATGTACAATCAGTCATCCTTTCACATTTGCAATTTTGACGTATGCAGATCTGGTTATTCTCAGATGTGATTAAAATGTTCCTTCAAAGAAAATCTAGGACCTCTGGTGTGATTCTATGGTCAACTTACTGCAATCACGCTGAAGTACCTAGAGATTTCTGTGGCCCTTTCTACACAGCCCTATATCCCAGCACATCAAGGCAGAAAATCCCACAATATCTGCTTTGAACTGGGTTATCTAAGTCGACACTCAAATAATGTAGAAGTTCCTAACTTGATATTCTGGGATATAGGGCTGTGTGGAAGGGCCCTAAAAGATTTTCCTGGTCCTCCAATGAGACTCTACGCTCAGCTTCCAGTAGAAGTTGACTGTAGATTACAGGAATTGACAAACTTTGGCCTTCCAGGTATTTTGGATTTCAACTCCCACAATTCCTAACCGCCGGTGAAGTCCAAAACACCTGGAGGGCCAAAGGTTGCCCACATCTGCTGTAGAAAGACCTCTGAATTCCTAGAGAAGTAAAAATTAAAAAAGCTAGCCATTTCTTTACTCATGGTTTTTCACTTTCACGGGGGTCTTGTGCCCCAAACCCCAATGAATGTGGAAAGGTTACGGTTAGGGTAGGTTAGTAGGTTAGACCTGCGTTGCTGTTCCTGTTATTTTTGTTGTGTAATTTGAAGCCATTTTCAACTGAAGGTGTTCCTATCACAGACTTTTCTTGCCAAGATTTGTTTTGAAGACAATTGTCATTGTGTTTCTCTGAGGCTGAGAGAGTGTGACTTTCTCAAGGGTCAAAAGCCATTGTCTCATCCTTGATAATGTCAAGTCTCTGTATAACCCCAAGCACATTTTTAAAAGGTGATTCAAACTTTAAGACAGATTTCGTGAGTGTAACAGAGGGCACATCATAAAAGATGTCAAGTCATGGCTGTCTTTGCTTATGCAACATGCATCACACAGATACAATATACATCATGTGGAGTAGGAGAATGTGGCAGAGGGAAAGCTTGAAGTCCATGTGCGAAAGAAAAGGGTTACTTTGGGTATTCTTAACACTGTTATCAGTAATTATCTTATATTCTTATGTAGAAGGCAAGATGTCCAAACACATCTCCTCCTATGAGCCAACAAGAGCTTTAAGATTGGCTGGGAAGGCCCTGCTCTCGGTCCCACCACCTTCACAAGCGTGATCGGTAGGGATGAGAGATGGGGCCTTCTCAGTGGTGGCTTCCTGGTTGTGGAATTCCCTCCCCAGTTACATCAGGCAGGCCCCATCTCTTCTGGTTTTCAGAAAAAAGGTAAATACATGGCTCTGTACACAAACGTTTGCAGAATGAATAATTACTGTTTCAACACAGCCTGAATAAGGATGATGAGCAAGGATTACGTATGAATGGAATTATGCACTTTACATGTTTTAATCTGTTATTATTCTATGTGTTTTATTGTTTAACTGTTTTGACTGATTTTAGTATATGGGATAGGTTTGATGACTATGTTTTGAATGGCATTGAATCTTGCTGGAGTTGTAAGCCACCTTGTAGGGGGCTACAAGGGTGAGAAAGTCAGGGTATAAATGAATCAAATAAATTAAAAACAATAATAGAAGTCTAGAAATGTTAGTCAAAAAATCAACTCAAACAACCTAGGTCAAAATGTCAATGGAAAGTTACTGAAAAATCATGCTAGGGCTTATTTTCAAAGCAAGTTTTATTTTCGGGGGAAACGGTACATGAGATTGGTCTATACATGTCTATGATCTACGGTAGTCATGGTAACTAATTACTTATTAAACTAACTGGTGAGAATGCAAGAAGAATAAATATCCAGATGAACTTCTCAACAGACAAATCAGCTAGGGTAAAACTTGTGTTCCTGTATATTAGGGCTGTGCGCAGAACCATTTTCCTTCAGATCATCTGTTCTTTCATTACGTTCGTTACCTTCTGGAGCACGAAATGGGAAGACCCCTCCTGGTATGAAAATCAGTTCGACACAAAAGCAAGTGGGATCTGATCCAGGCTACTCGCCTACTTTTTGAGAACAGCTTCCTTGTCTTGGAAAGAGTACATTTGTGGCATGCAGGCCTACAAAGCACACGTGCCCGCCTGCAGCCAAGCACCTTCTTTAGAGTATAGAAACAGAACTTGCCTCATTGTCTTGGAAAGAGTGCATGTGTGGCATGCAGGGACAGAAAGCGTGTGTGCCTGCCTATAGCCAACTGCTTCCTCTTGAGTAAGAAACAGGTAAGAAGACTCTTTAAAGCATGCACCTACCTGCAGCTGAACGACTCTCCTCTAGAGTAAAATAGCTTAAATGCCTAAAATGACAGGAAGGGAGCCTGGGAAGGGAAGTCCCCCCCCGCCACTCCATGGGCCAATAGAAAACAGATATTTCGGCACTCTAGAGGGAAAACAGATATCTATCCTTCTTTTTTCAGGAGGCTCCCAAAAAACAGATCAGGGGCCCCACCGAAAGCCGGGACACAAAATGGGTCAAGGCTTACCCCGAATGCACAACCCTACTGTATATACAGAGCATTATCTGAAAAGCACTTAAAACAATGTGCTTTAAAATGCAGATAAAACACCTATTTTATTACAAAGAAAATTCAATAAAGAATCACTAGTTTGGTTGAGATGTTTCTGATTTCCACTTATGGCAATTGCTTTGTTCCCTCTAAATATAACCACACTACTCCCAAGATGCCTTTGGTGCAGCATGAGGTATATTGGATTTGTTTGGACTTTCACATTCTGTGGTTCCAGATGGATAGAATGAACACTTGGAATTGGATTCCTTTTTATAAAACTTATTGCATAATTGCCCATCTGATCTAGCTTCGGTGTTTTGAATACATTGTACATTTTATTCTGTACCTGGTTTGCTATGTTTGTGAATACTTCTAGTTGGCCCTCAACCTCCATGAATTCTGCATCCCCCAATTCAAACAGGCATAGCTGGATTTATTTATTTTTTTTAAAAAAAAGATAAATCTTGATTTTGTCATTTTAAATAATGAACACTATTTTATTACTTTATTGTATGTAGTGGGAGTACAGCATCAGTAGATTTTGATATCCTGGATGTCAAACCACAGTGAATAACAAAGCCCCACTATATTTTGCAAATGTTATTGCAGTCTTGTCCATTTTTAATTGGTTATTGGTATTTAAACTTTAAATAGCAGTAACGAACGGAACAGGATGGAACAAATTAAGAACTTTGGTCCTAAAGCAAGGTGCTGGCTGCTGAAGCTAATGAATAACTGCACTGTATCATGTCAGATCCCTAAAACCTGGAGAAAAGCAAGAGTCATAGCCATGTTGAAACCAGGCAAAGACTGCAATGATCTAAAAAGCTATAGACCAAATCTCCTAGTTGTGCCATTTTACAAAGTTATGGAGAGACTTATTTTGCATAGAATTATGGGGGAAAAATAGAACGATGTATGATTCCACAGCAAGCTGGCTTCAGGAAAAGCAAAACCTGCACAAGACAAGTGTTGAAACTGACTCAGCACATAGTAGATGGTTTTGAAAAGCAGCAGATTACAGGAGTTGCCTTCATAGACCTGTCAGCAGCTTATGACACTGTAAATCATCACCTTCTCCTGAGAAAAACTTGTAATATTACAAAGGACTACCACCTCACCTGCTTCATGGGAAATCTGCTACAAAACAGTAACTTCTATGTTGAATTCCAGGGCCAGAGAAGCAGATGGTGAAAACAGAAGAATGGCCTGCCTCAGTGGAGCATGCTTGCTCCATCCATGTTTAACATTTACACAAATGATCAGTCACTGCCACAAAGGACAGAGAGTATCATCTATGCTGATGATTGTGCCATCACTGCCGAAGCAGGGAGCTTTGAAATGGTTGAACAGAAGCTCTCTGAAGCTTTAGGTGCTTTTACTGCCCCCGGTGGCGCAGTGGGTTAAAGCACCGAGCTGCTGAGCTTGTTGATCGAAAGGTTGCAGGTTCGATTCCGGGGAGCGGCATGAGCTTCCGCTGTCAGTCCTAGCTTCTGCCAACCTAGCAGTTCGAAAACATGCAAATGTGAGTAGTTCAATAGGTACCGCTCCGGCGGGAAGGTAACGGCGCTCCATGCAGTCATGCCGGCCACATGACCTTGGAGGTGTCTATGGACAACGCTGGCTCTTCGGCTTAGAAATGGAGATGAGCACCACACCCCAGAGTCAGACATGACTGGACTTAATGTCAGGGGACTACCTTTACCTTTTTTTACTGCCTACTACAGGAAAAACCCACTGATTCCTAATCCATCTAAAACACAGACTTGTGATTTTCATCTTAAGAACAAACAAGCCTCTTGAGCTCTCAGGATTACCTGGGAAGGAATCCCACAGGAGCACTACACCACACCAAAATACCTGGGAGTTACCTTGGACCGTGCTCTGACCTACAAGAAGCACTGCCTGAATATCAAGCAAAAAGTGGGTGCTAGAAATAATATCATACGAAAGCTGACTGGCACAACCTGGGGATCACAACCAGACACAGTAAAGACATTTGCCCTTGTGCTTTGCTACTCTGCTGCTGAATACGTATGCCCAGTGTGGAACACATCTCCCCACATTAGAACAGTGGATGTGGTTCTTAATGAGACATTATCATAGGATGTCTATGCCCCACACTACTGGAGAAATTATACTATTTAGCCGATATTGCGCCACCTGAAGTAGCAGCCAATAATGAAAGGACCAAGGCAGTGACATCTCCGGCCCATTCCCTGTTCAGATATCAGCCAGCACACCGATGCCTTAAATCAAGAAATAGTTTTCTTAGATCTACAGAGATACTTGCAGGAACACCTCAGCAAACAAGAGTCCAAAAGTGGCAGGCTAAAACCCAGAACCTCAATCAGTGGCTGATACCAAATTAGAGACTCCCACCTGGGCACACAGAAGACTGGGAGACTTGGAAGGCACTGAACAGAGTGCACTCCGGCACGAGATGCAGAGTTAACCTTAAGGAATGGGGCTACAAAGTGGAGTCTATGACATGTGAGTGTAGAGAAGAGCAAACCACAGACCACCTATCACAACACAGCCACAACACCAGAGGCACTCCAAGTGGCCAGCTACTGGTCAAAAGACATTTAATATAATGACAAGTTTTTAAACTTTGTGCTTTTTAAATACATTACAACTGTACTCTTGGTTCACTTCTGATACGATAAATAAACACAATTTGAACTTTACACCAAAATAGTTAATTTTTTTTTTTTTACAAAAATTGAAGTCAGAATAGAAAATATTTTAAGTAAATAAAAAGGCATGGGCATCTTAAGTAGAGTTAAGTCTACAAGTGGCCTTTTTTTTTACTACAACTTCCAGAATCCCTCAGTCAACCTGACTCCTTGATGTGGCCATTAGCAAACATTAACTGAGTAGTTACAGAAACATGCTGATCAACTTATGCTGATAAAAAGCTTTTGTCCCTGTTTTGGCCATTGGAGAGAGAGCTGAAGGAAACTGCTTCTGGCAACTGTTTTTTTAAGGTAAATATCACTGCTTGTACTTCTTGCATTTCAATTTCCTGGGAACCCACTGATTACACTCCCATATCCACCCACTCAACCGAAGTAACACTTCATGCATCCTATAAAGTGATCTTTACTCCACAAGAACTAAATGCTACATATAGCTGTGAGTCTTTAAAGTGCCACAAGATTATCTATTTAAAAAAAAAAAAACAAATCCGTTTAATAAGGGATGCATATTCTAGCTCAAAGCAGAAGAAATTTCATACCCATGGGAAACAAATTAGAAATTGAGCACACTGTTTTAACATAGCAATGACAGCTTTTTTCTTCCAGAAAAGGTTTGGAAGAGAAGGAATAAGTTAACACCTCTCTCTCTTTATTATGGTGCCACCTCTGGATCTATCAAAATCACTTCAGGCTTTGCCACTTGGTTCAAAGCCCATGTTACAAAGGAAATAATGCATCCCTTTTAAGGACTATTTTTTAATGCCAATCTTCTTGAATGTTTTGTTCTTTTCACTTTCAAATATGAGTTTACAGGAGCAAATCAGAGCAGCACCCATGTTCCTTTAAGTTAAATTGGACACATACCTAATTATATTTCCAGTGCTTACAGAGGGACTGGTTGATTGCTGCAAGTTTTCTGCAACAAACATTATAAACATATACAGAAAAGACCCTTTCCCCTTATAAACACTGGAGCATTCAAGGAACCATGGCTCAATCAAAGCAAGAAAATATATCCAGATCTTCAGGGCATGAGCCTATCATCCACACCTTATGCATGTGTTGTGCAAAATACCCATGCAGTTCGGAATATCCATGCATAATTGTTGCATAAAGTAGAAGCTATTTTCATATCAATGCCAGCATACATAAAAAAACAATGATGTCTATACAAATGTAAAATATTCAGTTTAGCAGTGCTAGGGTATTGTGAGTAGGCTTGTGCACGGATTTGTTTTGGACATTTGTCTTCAGCTTGTTCGGCAGGTTCAGAAGCCCATAACGGCACGGGCTCCACCACAATTTTTTTTACTGGCCACAACAGAACAGTGTCTATCAAAAAACTGATGCTTTTGGTGTCTTTTGGTTACACGTTGAGTGTAGGGAGGGACACAGCCGCTAGAAGGAAAAAAATCCCAGGAAGCGAGGTTTCTTAAGCCCTTTATTAAACCCAGGTCTCCTCTATAGACAGAAGGGAAAGGATCACAGTAAGAGTGGTATCTTCACTCTGATGCTTTTAATCCAGGTCTTAATGAAGGATATAAGGACAAACAATGCCTTAAATGACAGGAAGAGGAGCTGGGAAGTCCCTTCCCCCCATTGCCGCCAATGGGCTGGATAGAAAACAAATCTTTTGCCTTCCCAAAATGAAAATGGATTTCTGTCCTCCCGAAAAATGGATCGGAACCCCCACCGAAATTCAGGACACCAAAATGGCTCATGGTCTACCTAGATTGCACAATCCTGATTGTGAGTAAAGATCATGGAGATGCACATTCCCAACAATATTCCATTGGGGGGTTGTTTACATTTTATTGATGATAGGATTTATATGTATGAAACAAATTTGGAAGCAAATTCTTTGCTCAGTACTGTATATTCATGCTGCAGAAAAGTCTTACAATCATAGTTAATAAAAACCATTAGAACCACCCCAGAACAAAATTACCAACTTTATTGTAGGGTTATGATGATTACAAATTATATTGTAATGCATATATATAGGGATGGACAGACTTGAAGAGTTCTTAGACTTCACCCACTTGGTGAGAAGTGTGTGTTTACACATCTTTAAGGGCATTTAAAGGCACAGTAAGCTTGTGTCTTGAAATGTGGCACATACATATTGCAAACCTTCCCAATTACCTGAAAATCCAAAAATTGGGACTGTTCATACTTACCCTTTAAAACAGAGATGTCCCCTTGAATAGTTAAGGTATTTTAGGGACACAAGGAAAAAATTTAGCTTTGTCGCAAAGATTTAGCCACTTGGCAAGTAAAGCCTGAAAGCTTCTGGTTGCCAAGAAAGCCTGAAAGGGATATATTTTTAAACATCTCCCTAGAAACAGGAACAAGAATCAAAATTTTTCCTACTTGATGGCTATGTGGAAAGCTATAAATTAGTGCAGTTTCACACACACATCCAAAATTCATTGATTTACTAGTCAAGTTTGACAACAGAAGTGTTAAATTTGTTTTAATGATTTTTAACTGGAATTTTTATCTGTTTTAAATACTGTTTTAATGCTGTTTATATTTAATTCTGTTTTAATGTTCATATATTTGTCTATTTTAAATGGTTATGCTGATACTTTTATGTTAAGCCGCTTTGAGTCCCCTTCGGGGGAGATACAGCGCGTTAATAATAATAATAATAATAATAATAATAATAATAATAATAATAATAATAAGTTAAAGCTTTCCCTTTGACATTAAGTCTAGTCAGGTCCAACTCTAGGAGGTGGTGCTCATCTCAATTTCTAAGCCAAAGAGCCGGCATTGTCAATAAATACCTCCAAGGTCATGTGGCCAACATGACTGCATGGAGCACCAGTACCTTCCCCAGAAGCAGTACCACTGATCTACTCACATTTGCATGTTTTCAAACTGTTGGGTTGGCAGAAGCTGGGCCTAACAGTAGGAACTCATCCTGCTCTCCAGATTCAAACTGCCAACCTTTCGATCAGCAAGTTCAGCAGCTCAGCAGTTTAACCCACTACACCACCAGGGGTCCCAACAACAACAACAACAACAACAAAATTACTTCTCAGAGCAAATTTATCAGAAATTATGGATCTACCTGCCAATGTCTTAATGTTTACATGTAATTGTAAAATAATGACTCAGTTGCTTTTTATAATAGGTCCCAAACAACATATGGAACTATTTCACAAAGACAATAATGTCAACATCAAATAATAACAACAACAAGGATGCTGCGTGTTATTTCTTATTCACTTTCCCCAAGGCTTTCCCTAACACCAACTACCTGAGGAACACATGTTTGTTTGTTTTTTTGTTTATTTTGCTTCTGATCATTAAACATTTACTGTTATTTGGGCATTAACTGGTTCAGGTCTGAAAGTTAATGAAAGCCTAGGAGGCCAGCAGTATTAAACACTGCACAGATTTGCAGCCTGAGTTAATACATAACATGGAAACGAAAATCTGTGTGTCCAAGTTAAACATGCGCAACACACTCTCAAAAACTTGGGCCTAAACCTAGCATAATTTATAATTCATTTCAATCATAGTGTCAAATTAATATGGTTGTTCCAGTATCTCAATGCAAGAGGACAGAATTATTGTTTCACATATTGGATTAACCCACACTTGTTTATACAAGAAATAAGAGAAACACCTTCTCTTGTTCAACTGAAGGATACTTATGTTGCTTCCGTTAATAATAAGAGATGTCTAGCTGAACTTTGTGCTGGTTGTAAGTAAGTAGCATGGCATGGCTCTGACAGCACCATGGGCACATCGGACCTTGACCTCCCTGATATAAAATGCAGCCGCTGATAAGGATATTATCCATACTCTGAAGAAGTCCACTAGTAATATGGGGCGATGCCTTGTATCTACTCACTTTATATCAGTGATTCCCAACCTTTTTTTCACCAGGGACCACTTGGGCCAGGGACCTTTGACCAGGGGCCCCTTTGACCAGGGACCTCTTTGGTCAAGGACCACTTAACCAGGGACCACTTAACCAGGGACCACTTTGACCAGGGACCACTTTGAGACCCCTTTGACCAGGGACCACTTGACCAGAGACTACTTTGACCAGGGACCCCTTTGACCAGGTACAACTTTGGCCAGGGACCACGTGGCCAGGGACCACTTTGACTCGAGACTACTTTGACCAGGGACTACTTTGACCAGGGACCACTTGACCAAGGACCACTCTCCAACATTATTACCAAAAGGGTTATGAATCAGTTTTTGGTCAACTTTAGATTTGGTTTGGTTATTTGGGGTGCTGATTTGGAAAATTGCATTGGATAGACCACATCAGATCTAGTTTCTGATACATAACATATACCATCCAGTAGTTGCCATCTGCTCACCCACAGAAAACCACATTTAATAAGTCTTGGCACTATAAGAGGGTTTCACAAGACCAGTCACCTTCGTTGCAATGGTGTAGCAATGACGAAGGTGCGGACCATATTTTACTTTTTGTGGAACACTGGTGTCCCACTGCAGGGACAACGACTTGGGCCAGGGACCGCTTTGTCCAGGGACCACTTACATATACCATCCAATGGTCCCAATTTGGAAGAGACACCCCCAATTAATCTTCCATTACCCCACTTTTTCAGCTGCTTTTACAACACTCCAGTTTCTATCATCTCCTCCCAGTTTCCCCCCTATTTCACCTTACTTGAACTGCAGCCAACTGAGTTCAAATTCTGAATGTATTTTGCATTCTACTAACTCATCATTGGGGATGGCAAGGGCAGTTTGGCAAAATCTTGCCTTTCTCAGTAGGCTCGAGCAAAAGCAAACTGCCACAGATTCTCCAAACCACATCAAGAATTTTTGTTTCCATCTGGATCACATTCTTGAATTTTCTTGACCACATATGTCCTGCTTTCATCTGCAAAATGTTTGAGGGTACATAATCCAAAATTTACTTGGTCTATGAGGAAAAAGCCGTCCTTTTTACAGTATCTGAAATTTCCTTTCCCCAGTTTTTTTCTTTGACCATAATAAATGTTATCCCTGGTGCTTCACAGTTGTTGTTGTGCTCAAAAAAGAATGGATAAATTGTTTTTGCATTCACTAGGGGGGAAAAACTGTATCACAACATACATTGCATAGCATAGCATATTGACAATGGATCAGTTCTTTGGAGAAATGCCAAGGCAAATATATTTACACGTTAAATCTGGCCAAGGGTGTATTGAGGAGTATGCTTGAAAGAAAAGTCAAAGTATAAAGCTGTCTTTGCAACATCAAATGGTTTGAAGCAATTTTTAGCTATGGTACTTGTTTCCAAGAGACTTTCAAAAAGAGAGCTCTCAATAAATAACTTATCTTTGCTTGTCTGATGGGTCCTTTTAGATTTGTGTATTAGATAACCTAAGGACAATGGATCTCATCCAATCTTGGAAGCTCAGCTGGGTCAATCCCAGTTAATACTTGGGTGGGATTGGCAAAACCAGCCTCAAGTCTTCCATGCCTATGTAAACCTGTGAAATGTATGGGACCACCAGAAGTCCACAGGCAACTTGAAGATACTACCTACACACAAAGAGAGAGACTTCTAACTATGTTTTGGTGGGTAGCAAAGTAGGGACTTTAGCTCCATTCAATTTTGCAGTTATAGTTCTGGATTATATGGTGATATATGGACTTTAATTGGAAAGCCATTCCGAACATTTGGATAATAGAAACATAAAAAAGCCCTAGCGTGGTCATGCCAAGTCACACTTCTGCCTGAAGCAAAGGGACAAATGGTGCAAGTCAGGGTACATAGTAACCCTGCCAGGCAGAATCAGAAAAACTCCCATAGGGATCTCCCTCACTCTCCCTGGCAATAGAAATACAATAATAGCAAAGCAAATAACAGCTTGCTACCCTTTCATGAAATCCAGAACCTATTGGCTGGGACAACTGCCTCACTCTCCCTAATGGGAGACTGCTACTGAAGTAAGACAAATCTTCAAGAAACTATGGGTGAATTAATGCAGCGTGGCATCACTTCTGCTTTGGCTCAATGCTTAGATTCCTAGGATTTGCAGTTTTGGCAGAGAAGGCTACAGACCTTGCAAAACTGCAACTCCCATGATTCTATAGCATTGAGCCATGCCAATTAAAGTGGTGTAAAACTGCAGTGTCTTTGTGGGTAGTATAAATATATATGGACAATAGTAGGGTTAACAGGGTTTTATGAATGTTTAACCCCAAATTTCTCAGAAGTAGCTGTATTTCCTCCATTTAAGATAAGCCACAAAAAAGATCAGAACAAAAGGATGTCAGGTTGTTAAGTTGCTCATAACATTTACCTATATAACACCAGTCATATCTAAGTGATGTTTTTTGGTGATGCTATTTTAAGAAAGCAATCTAATGCACCATAGTTGGTGACATGTTTTGGTGCAGGCACATTTCCTGTGAAGAGCCAGAATGAATATGAGGTGGCCTGCAATTATACTGCAGCTTTTATCGTCACGTTTTATTGTTCTTGCAAACACATGTTTGCAGAGTTGGAATCACAGGCCAATTAGTCTGCAACAGACAAAGCGGAGGTAAGATGGGTGAAAAGCTTGCTTGTTCCGTGCGGTTAAAGAAGGCTGCACCAAACAGCAAAAAGGAGGAGGGGAACAGAGGGAGCTATTGAAAGTGGGTGGATGGGGGTTATTTGAGAGCTCTCTCCTGTTTTCCTGGTGTTGTTTGGGTACTGAACTTTGTACGTCAATGAACTGTTCCTTTTCTGGGCTCCAATATAGATGAGCAGGTTGCTTATTTAAAAGGCCAAGCTCAAAAGTGTGAATGAGTAATCCTGCTGATAGGGAATGAGTAATCCTGCGACAAGTCTCCTATTTCTGCTCTCCGTATTGGGATAAGTAAGAAATGACTGGCAAGATAAGTAATGCAAACAAATGGACTGCTGACATGAATATAACTAGAATAAAAATACTTTATGATGAATTTCTACTGTAAGCTGGATCCAGTGTGGAGTATTTATTTATTTATTTATTTATTTACTCCATTTGTATACCGCATTTATCAGCCTGAGGCGGCGACTCAATGCGGTTTACAATAAAAAGCAACACTGAACAATATATCGGACACACATACACAAACAACACACATAATCATCAACGCCTCACTTAGAATCAGATCCCGTTCTCATAATCCTTTTTCATTCCTTGTTCAATGCCGTCAATAAGTTGGTTGTCATCACATAGTTATCCAAATGCCTGCTCATAGAGCCACGTCTTAACCCTCCTCCGAAACACCAGTAACGAAGGGGCCTGCCTGATGTCCCCTGGTAGCGCATTCCATAGCTGAATGTTGGACAAGGGCAAGTCACAGTCTCTCAACCTCAGAGGAAGGCTCTGAACAGATCTTCCCAAGAAACCTCTGTAATAAGGTCACAACTGATCAGAATTGGCTCAAAGGTGTGTATAACAAAATTAAAAACTGGAAGAGCCAATGTACAGACCTGGGTTTTTGTTTATTTGGAGGGTTTTTTGTGACTCTCGAACATCGTTCTGTGTAATATTCCCTGAGTGTCTGGGACTATGTTTTTTTCCCACTGGAATAAAAAGAGGAGGATGACACCAAAGAAGAAGATTACATAAAAGAGGAGGAGGTGATTTGCCATTTAAACTGGTTACACTTGCACTCCTTAACATTTTTTAAAGGTTTCAAAAACAGATAGTTACTTCCATTTTTGTTTTTCTTTGGCTGGCATTTTAATCACCCACTCTACATCATATAATATTAAGAGCACAACATTGTTTTGGAGGTGTCAAGCCTTTCTGCAAGCCATGCCAAAATTTTCCTCTTCACTGGGGAATAATTATCCTACTGTAATGTTTGTGGAGGTTTATACATGTGTCTCTCTTGGATGGCTTTTCCATAATGCCTGTCTCCATTACAGCCTATGGCCAAAGTGCAGGATATGTGTACACTGTACAAATGAATGGTTGAAAGATGTATTCATATCCAAACTATAAAAGCTGCCCTTGGAATATTTCATTGTTCTAAAGGTGATGAGGATGTAGCAAGATTCCCTTGTTTTCTGGTACACATTCCCACCAAGATTTAAATGTAATAGTCCAGGGATGAACAATTGTGGAAGGCTCCCTCAGGAGAGTCTGGAGGGCCACTGGGGTGTGTCTACTAAATAAATGCCATATATACTGAAGTATAAGCCAACCCAAATATAAGCTGAGGCACCAAATTTTACCACAAAAAACTGGGAAAACTTATTGACTTGAGTATAAGCCTATGGTGGGAAATGCAGCAGCTACTGGTAAATTTCAAAATAAAAATTGATACCAATAATATTACATTAATTGTGGCATCAATAGATTAAATGTTTTTGAATATTTAAATAAAACTGTAATATAAGATAAGACTGTCCAACTCTGATTAAATCATTATTCTAACCTTCTTCAATGTAAATGTGCTTCCAATAATCACCATAGTTTATTTTAACTATGCTGTGCGTATGTAAATAAGGAAAAGTGGGAAAGACTGGCGCTGAGAGAGGATGAGAGGAAGGTGCCTGCTGTGCCGAGAGAGGAGGAGAGGGAGATTCGTGTTGCACAAGAGAGAAGAGGAAGGTGTACGCTACACCAAGAAAGGAGGAGAGGAAGAAGAGCCGGGTTGCTGTGCAGAGAGGTGAAGGACCTGGCAGGAAGGCATACGGGCTAAAAGAAGCCCTTCTTTCAGCCCCACGCCTTCCCGCGAGGACACTCACCCGAGTATAAGCTGAGAGGGGCTTTTTCAGCCTAAAAAGCTTATACTAGAGTATATACAGTAAGTAAATTGACTCCAAATTTCCTCTAGAAGACATGGGGGCATCCTCACCATGTTTTAGGGTGTCCCTAAGCTATTTTAGTCCCTAAAAAAGACCCTCTTTTTAGCATTCATCTGGGGAAGCAAAACATTGCTTCCCCAGATGAAAACATTGTTTTCATTCATCTGGGGAAGCAAAACATTGTGGAATGATCCCCACAGATGTTATCTGAGGCAAAAGAAATTGTGACCCATGGAGGAGCACGGGCTTCCAAACATGGCGGAAATGCCTTCTTCACTTGCTAGAGGAAATTATTACTAGTTGCAAAAATAATCTCAATGGATAGTGCCATTGCTCTCAATACAGAAGATTTTTCTAAGCAAGCTATGAATATATATGAGAACTGGTGTTGCGTATTAACCATTCTTCTTGCTTCTGTGACCAATCACTTAACTAAATGACTGGGACACAGTTTGAGACTGAGACCACAAGCTTCAGGGGCTGATGTTTTTGATGAGTTCTTTTACAGTTCTGTCCTTAAGAGGGAACAAAGCATCAAGTCTACCATTAAGAGAACCAAGAGGCAGAAGAATGACAAAGGCTGCCTCTGATGTCACTACTGACCAATGGAAGTTGTGGGTTTTTTTCATAAAGGACTCCTTTCCCTATACAAAATTCAGGTTAATTAGGGTGCAATCTATTTTCTCAAGCAGTAGCCAAAGAAACAAATTTGAACCTCAAACTAACACCAAATGGAGATGCTATTTGACGTCAGCAGGGATGCCAGATATATTTTGACAAAGCTGTTTTCTTTTAAGAGAATGGTCCATGTTTCTTCATTTCAACAACGAGTACCAGTTCTCAAAAAAGGAGAACTTTTACTTCCATCTAACAAGACAACAATACAGAAAAAGTTTCTCCTTGTGTGTCCATGGCACAATCAAGGCAGGAATCTGAAACATGTTGTGTGGCTTTTCTTGTGATGCAACAAAGCTCTCCATCTGGTATAAGGACACAAATACTAAGGAAGTTCACAGGCCAATCTCCCCATACTTTGTTTTATGGCCAGGTGTCACAGCCATCACTGTGGGAGGCTGGGATGACCCCCCCCCCCACACACACATACACTCCTGTTTTACTTCGGGCAGCATTTATTGTTGTGGTTGTTAACGTCTTTCAGGTCAACTTCAACTTATGGCAATCCAGTGAATGAGAAACCTCCAAGTCAGGAGTTCTCAAACTAAGCCCTTTTTGAAGCAAGAGTTTCTTGAGGAGCCCCAATTAATGTTTATATAGTATATTATATATTGTATAATGTATATATAATTGTGCTATTGTTAATGTTTATGTTACTCTGTGTATGAGATTTATTTTAATTGCTTTGTATTGTTGTTGTTATTGCTTGTAGTATTGTGGGCTCGGCCTCAGGTAAACTACACTGAGTCCCTTGGGGAGATGGTAGCGGGGTATAAATAAAGTTTTATTATATATATATATGTGTGTGTGTGTGTGTGTGTATCAGGCAGGGACAAACTTTTTGATGTGTTGTGTTTTAAAATTTGACATCCAGGGGCAGATGGAAGAAATATAAGATACAAATAAGAATAAATATAAACTCTATGTTTCTTATACCCAATGCTTTTGTGAGTGATAAGGAACATAGTGCATGCAATCATTAAGGCTTTATCTATCTCTCCCAGATCTGTACAACACTGCGAGTCTTTTACCCCTAAACCATCTCATGGCAATCTGAGAGAATGAAATTGAGAGCAAGTTTTTCCTCAATTTCTTGCAAGTTGGCATGTAGTTTTGCATCATTCATTGTCACAATTTTGAAGGGAAAAGAGAGGAAAATGAGGTAATGGTGAGCTTGTTGGGGTTTCTGAAAGCTTGGGGGCAGGCTAAGGTTTTTTTGTGAGTGGTGTTCCTAGCTAACAATACCTTCCTTAAGTCACCGTCAAACCTGGTGCGAGTCCACAGTCCTATGATTTAAGAATAATAGATGGGTTTCAATGTTATGAATTTAAACATCTGACTTATGGCTGTGATTTATGCATTTGACAAATGCCTATAAAAGGAATATAATAATAATAATAATAATAACTTTATTTTTGTATCCCGCCTCCATCTCCCCGAAGGGACTCGGGGCAGCTCACACACGGCACAGAGTGCCTAAAAACAGAGCATAAAATATATATAATGCAATAAAACAAAACAAATAAGCATATAAAAACAACTTAACACTCAATTAAAACAGCGCTCATCTGGTGGTAAGCTACTGTAACCATGGCTAGGCTGTAAACAATGGGCAAGGGAATGGGTTAAGTGCAAAGGTGCAACCATGGGACTAAGGCATGGGATGTAGTTGCAATGCCTACTGGAGTCTTGTAAAAAATGGCATGTCATTGTTAATGCCAGCTGCTCCCAGACTTGTCACCTCTACATATGTTAGATTGTACATATAGATTGTACAATGTTGCAGCCCAATGTTTCTGGAAAGTACCAGGCTTGGGAAGACTGTTTATCAACTACATATTCACTTTTGTATTACCTGAAACTATTTACTCGTGCAGTTTGCCCACCCATCTATATGTTCTGTCTTCAACTTGCCATGATTCTATTTTTAATAAAATTCTTTATTTTTCTGTCTTGGGATTTAACTGCTGGTACTTAAATGCTGAGACAAGTAAAAGATAAACACGTAGGAGATGCTGTGGAAATATTTAAACCACACAGTAAAGTGCTAACCTAAGGCCTTTAAGATAAAGGCTAACAGTGCAATTGGGACAGCTATATTATGAAACCTTTCACTTCTCTAATTTAATAGGGAGGAAATTAATTAAGAAAGTAACGTATAATAAGAGAATGTTCTTGTCACTTACTGTGTATAACAACAAGCAGCTGTTAAGAATTATGTTTGTCTTCTTTTCTAAAAATTGACCTCTTGAGCAGTGATTTGGTAGCACCACCGACATGGCCAAATGAGCAAGCAAAAGCTGGGCAGTATATCTGGGTCTTGTTTTAACAAAAGATAGCCTATCTGTTACATGCCACCAGAAGACCAATTTGAAGCTATCTCTGCACACAACCGTGTCTGATAACGCACAGCAGAAAATAATCTTTCTTCTTGGAAGTACTTGCAAACATGATTCAGAGAATCCTCTTAAGGGAATTGGCCCTGGTTGTGCTGTGTCCAAATGATCTGTCTGATCTTTTGCCCCAAAACAATCTGCTATCACTCAAAATAAAAAGAGCTATAAGTTATCTGTCCACATGTTTAATGAGTTAAACCCTTGTGCCGGCAGGACTGAAGACTGACAGGTTAGAGGTTTTAATCTGGGGAGAGTGCGGATGAGCTCCCTCTGTCAGCTCCAGCTCTCCATGGGGGACATGAGAGAAGCCTCCAACAAGGATGGTAAAACATCAAAACATCCTTGCAGACGGCCAATTCTCTCACACCAGAAGCAGCTTGCAGTTACTCAAGTCATGCCTGACACACACAAAAACTATCTACATATGATGACTCCACGAATTTTAAGCAAGGAATACTCAGAAATTATTTTGCCAGTTCCTTCCTCTGAAATATAGTCTTTGGTATTAATTGGTTATCTCTCATTAAGTTTATGTCCAGCTGATGCAGCCTCTTTTTCGTCTTCTTTATCTTTCTCTCTATATGCTTCTAGGCCTTGTCATGATGGAGCCGCACCCATCATTTCATTTGCCATTCCGATCTTCTTTCCTTGTGTCTTCTATTTTAATTTATAAAACTGTGTGGTGGAGACTCCTTGTTTGGAGGTTTTTAAACAGAGGCTGGATGGCCATCTGTTGGGGGTGGTTTGAATATGATTTTCCTGCTTCTTGGCAGGGGGTTGAGCAGGATGGCCAACGAGGTCTCATCCAACTCTATGATTATATTAAACTGAATGGAAGACCAACGTAATCACTTTCACTTATGGATTGCAATCATATCATTTATCTTTAATAGAATAAAAATAGAATAAGAATATGAATAAAAAGATGCTGGAATCCTATTGGTGCCATACATGTTTGTTAAGGTGTTTTGTGCGCGTGGTTGTTTTTGTTTGGTTGTTACACAATGGTTGAATTCAGTTCATGGTTGCATAAGTGGAGTTCTTTAAGCATCACCATTGTGCATGAGGTTCTTCAGGTCACACTGTACATAGTTATTTATTACTGCCCTGGCCTGATCTATACCATCTCATTGCCACTGCACATTCCCCACTGGTAGATATATTGTTGCTTTCACAACATCAACATTCAAAAGAAGGACAGCATAGTGAAACTTCCACATAACTCCACAGATGTAGATTTATGCTATGCAATCACCATGTAGGATCTCAACCTATACTGGTTACATATTTACATCCAAAGACTACAACCCCAAAATATTTAGAGGCTCATACATCCTTGTAATAGTCTATCAGAGGACTACTGTGGTTTGCACTCAGCTCCATGAAGCTTGCATGGTGTACCAGGTGTACCAGAACCAGACAACACTGAAAGAAGAAATCACTCTTCTGATTGAGAATATAACTATAGCTCCTTCATACCTCCCCTGCTGGGACCAGAGACCATCATGAAAATATTTCTATGTTGCTTCTAAAACCCAAAATTGTTCCAGGCTAGATTTCAACTTAGACTGAAAACAATTGCAACAAAGCTTCTGAGTAAGCTCTATTAATTGCTCAGCTAATACAGAACCTATTTCCAAAGAAGTATCCGTAACTCCATTCTCCTACTTCAGTGGTGACTTTCTGAACCAACAGCCTGTCTCTAAAGTTATAATGTTCTCTGAGTCATGCATACTGGAACATTTGTGGCTTCTGATTAACATTTATCCCAAACTGTTTAGAGTACTTGTCACGAAAAATGAGCAAAGTTCAGTTTATGTTCTAAAAGTTGGTGCCTATGTTTAAGAGTCTGTGAAAATCCCTTATTTGCAAAATCTGTTCCTAGGCATCTGGAATCTTCTTCTGAAGCTGCAATATCGGAAAGTTGTCTGCAGAGATTAATGGACAACATTGCATTATGTTGTTCACACACAAGTTCTGTTTGTAAAACTGATTCTGCCTCAACTTTTGCCAATAGGCACCTTAAAATCCAACAAAGATCTCTTCTTTAATTAATGTCACAATTACCCCTGATGCCAACCTACAGTTCAATGGAAAAACCGTAATGTTTGGCTTCCCATTGGTAACCATTGGCCCTCTGGGTCTATTTTAACCAATGGTCTAATCATTATTTACTCGGTAAACATTAACTGCCTTACATCATGATGCTTCCAAAGAGAAACAACAGTTAACATTCTCTCACTGAAGCCTCTCTTTTCTGTGGTGGGAAGTCAGACCAGTTGTCTTTTCCGTCACAGTATGTGGTCGGTTTGCAGATACTGCAGAACTCATTTCCATTGCAAGGGATACAGAAGACTAAGATTTAATAGTCTAGAGTGTCATTCTCGATGCTTCCGAATTCTCTTTTAGGTAGGATCAAGTTACACATTACAGAGCAGACCTGATTGATGTGTTTCATGAAAAACAAACACATATAATTACTCTAGATGCCAGCATACAGCTCAATAGAAAATACACAACTGGCCTAGTTTCCCAGGGAGAGGTGGATGAGCTCCCTCTATCAGCTCCAGCTCCTAATGCGGGGACATGAGAGAAGCCTCCCACAAGGATGATAAAAAAAATTAAAAAAATCATCTGGGCGTCCCCTGGGCAACGTCCTTGCAGACGGCCAATTCTCTCACAACAGGAGCGACTCCTGACACGACAAAAAAAAAACAACAAACAAAAAACAACAAGCTAGTTGAATTTTCTAAGGAGATGGTGACTGCATTTCCAGGACTAAACAGGTATAGGCATCATGAATGCAAACACAGACTGATTCTATGTCACTGAAGGCCCACCACACTTCACCATTTCTATGGGTGCAAGCCTTACTAAAAAGCACCTTCTGTGTTATTCTTTACAATTGGCAAAACCTTTCTTTTCTCACCAATGCAGAAGTGGCCCAAGGTTCATATTTTTCCTTCTAAGTGCATGACTCCAAGTATGACCATTTATTATCTAGGGAAGTGGTTCTCAACCTATGGGTCCCAAGATGTTTTGGCCTTCAACTCCAAGAAATCCTAACAGCTGATAGACTGGCTGGGATTTCTGGGAGTTGCAGGCCGAAACACCTGGGGACCCACAGGTTGAGAACCACTGATCTATAGATAGGAGTACTGTACAACTACAATTTATCATACCAGAAGTGAACTGAGGGTACAGTTGTGATGTATTTGACAAAACACAAAGTTTAAAAACTTGGCATTCTATTAAATGTCCTTTGACCAGTAGCTGGCCACTTGGAGGGCCTCTGGTGTATCTATAAGAAGGCCCTCCATTGAGCATGTGTCAGGGCTCAGGTTGCATTGTAATAAGTGGTCTATGGTTTGCTCTTCTGTGGTTTGCATGCCGCGGCCTCCATTTTGTGGCCCCATTTCTTAAGGTTGACTCTGCATCTCATGGTGCCACACGAGTACATCTGAAAATAGAATTATCCAGATTGTACACCAGATGAAAGGTTTGCTTTGGGGTTACCATAAGGAAAGCACAGTACAACATGAACAACAAAGCATACAGCATGCAAATTTCCATTAATGCAAACTGCAGAATATATATCTGCATATACATAAACCCATACAATAAAATTGTGTTTACACTGAGAAAGATTTACACAAGCCAATTACTCCTTCCCTTCAAAAAAACACACTAGATGATGTGTTTCCTTCACACAAGTCATATCGCTCTTGTTAATGATATCTGTATTCTACTTCCTTAAATTGGCCACTGCTTACCCGCAGCAAACACTTAAATGCAGATAAAGTGGCACTTCTTATATTCCACAGAACATCTGCTCCAATCTGCATGTCATTAACACTCATACTTACTTGTAACTGGCATATCATCAAGTGACAGGTAAGCTTCTTTTGTTTGATCACAATGTAGCTCATTACGGGAGCTTTCACCAATGCAATACATTTCAAAAGGCAGGCGAACACCGAGCACAGTACAACCCTGTATCCACAGCTTCCTTTATCCACATCCAACAATATAAGTCATTTCTAGGTATTTTCCAAGTCCTCCAGAGTGAATATAATCTATTCTTGGGACAGAAATATTTCATTCCAATAGGCTTTATTATTATCTGCCATTTCCAGCAGAAATTTAATGTAGAGTTACGCTGGAAGACCTTGAGAGTCCTCAAAGCAATATGTTAATCAAAACTTCAAATAATCAAATTTGCAAGAGTTAAACCCACAAATGTGGAGTGATAACTGATAATGGTAATTTGAAAATATTCAAACCTAAAGAATCCTTATCTGGATACATTTCCAGATAAGGCCTCAGACAGACAAGAGTTATTTCTCCCACCCTGGACATTCCACAGATTTATAAACTCCACTTGCCTAGTTTCCAACAGAACTCACAACCTCTGAGAGTGCCTGAGGATGTGGGTGAAACGTCAGGAGAGAATGCTTCTGGAACATGTCCATACATCCTGGAAAACTCACAGTAACCCAGTGATTCCGGCCATGAAAGCCTTCAACAACACATTTCCCCATTATTAGTAAGAACAGATTTCCAGCAATGAATCTACAAATCTATCATGAAAATCAATTTTGAATATATTAAAATAATACTAAAACAACACTTGACACTAAAAATATTCATGCATTTTTTGCTTTTTAACTGACATCTCAAAAAAGCAGCTCACTACCAAGCAGTGGACTATAAAGCAGATATATAGGAAGATCCATTGAAAAATAGGACAGTAACTGAAAATAAAATAAAGTTCAGAGCTCAAGTGTTCCTATACTGGAAAATGCATTGCACTGCATTGAAAAATCGGTACAAGAGGCATATTAAAGTTTTCCCCAATTTTACAAGAGTAATGAACTTGTCACACCAATCTGCAGCACCTGAATCAGCAGACAGTGCAGTAATATATGAATATTTTTCTCCCTTTTTGCTTGACTCCACTGAAACTCCATTGCCCAGCTGTGTCAGGTATTTTGTTGAGAACTACAGTAAATTGGACCCTGCTGCCTTTTAATAACATTTTAATGACTCAAGCCACACATTTCTGGCTCCTTGTAATGATTTAAAATGTCAGTGCTTAGCTTTGAATATTTCACTCTTAGAAAAGAAAGAGCTGGAGTTCGTGTGGTTGTTTTTAACAATGGTTTTAAAAACTGAGTGCAAAATACACATTGAGTTCATTAAAAAGAAAAGACACTGGCTGCTTTTCCGTATTTTAGATTTATTTGTCCTCTGAGTCTGGCACAAGTTCTAAGGAAATCGTGATTTTGCCACTGCTTTTCCTTCTGAGATGCATGCCGACAAAATACCCACAGATCCACAGACCAGATGCTTGCTTCCTTTTATCCCAAAGAAATCACCAAATACCCTTTTCTCTTCTCTATCCATTTCGAGGGATTAGGAAGAAGAAAAGGAGCTTGGAATGAATACATAGCTGTTCTGGCTTTTCTGCATTGTAGAGTTTGAGACACCATCCACGTATCCAAATAGAAACATAACAAGTCCCTCTAAGACAGTGGTTCTCAACCTGTGGGTCCCCAGGTGTTTTGGCCTACAACTCCCAAAAACCCCAGCCACTTTACCAGTGCTACTTCTGTCTGGTGGAGGGGCTTTATACATATATTACATTTATTTTCCCCACAGGGAACTCAGGGAAACATACATGGTACTTTTCATTTAATTGACAATAACCTTGTGAAATAGACTACCTAGGCAGAATGGATGAGTGACCCAGTATGAACAGTGATCGTCATTGCCAAATGGAGTTGGAACTTGGTTCTCCCTCATCCATGTCCAAGACTCTATTAATTAAAATTGTTTAAATAAACAACGGACTTAATAAATATACATCAACAAGTTTACTGTAATGTCTACATAGAACTTACACAAACATAAATGTACAATAAGTCCTTCACTTTCATGGGGGTTAGGGATGCAGGACTCCTGAAAAAGTGGCAAATACTATTTTTTTTAATCTGAGAGAACACCTCTCTAGGAACTACTCTAGATTACTCTAGATGCCAGCATACAGCTTAATAGAAAATACACAACTTGGCCTAGTTTCACCAGCTAGTTGGATCTTCCAAGGAGATGGTGACTGCATTCCAGGACTGAACAGGTATGGCATTATGAATGCAAACACAAGCTGATTCTATGACTGCTGAAGGACCACCACCATTTCTATGAATGCAGGCCTTACTAAAAAGCACCTTCTGTGTTATTCTTCACAACTGGTAAGACCTTTCTCTCCTTTCACAGCAATGCTGAAGCGGTCCAAGGTTCGTGTTTTTCATCCTAAGTGCATGACTCCAAGTATGACCACTTATTATCTATGGAAGTGGTTCTCAACCTGTGGGTCCCCTGATGTTTTGGCCTTCAACTCCCAGAAATCCTAACAGCTGGTAAATGGCTGGGATTTCTGGGAGTTGTAGGCCAAAACACTTGGGTACCCACAGGTTGAGAACCAGTATCTTAAAGTCATGCTGGAAGGACCTAGAGATTGCTAGGGAGAACGTATCAATCAAATCCACAAATAATCAAATTTGCTAAAGTTGAATCCACAGATTTGGAGGGCTAACTATATATACCAGAAATGGGCAAACTCCCACAATTCCTAACTACCTGGAGAGCCCAAGTTTGCCCATGCTTGGTATATGCACATGTGGATCTCCCCAAGTCACTGTGAATACTGCAATATAAAAACTTTCAGTTGCATGGGGAGAACTGAGCATGGACAGAACTTAAGATGACAACCTGCAGAACAGGAATGGCAACAATATACATGAATCTGCTTCTCCATACATTAAGATAGCATGCTCTTTTCACACCCCTGGGCAAATGTTTTTCAATCCTTATGGGCCCAGATCTGGGTCTATTATTAGGAAGAGTGAAGCACTTATGAAAGGAGAGCCAACTATTTGATCTATTGCTGTTGTTTTAGTGCCACAGATGGAAAGCAGTGATAATTGTTTTTTCCCTGTCTCACCTGTTGAAATAACGTGAGCAGCCAACTTCAGGTAATAGGTATCTTTTGGTGAGAGGACACAATTTGAGGCTTTGTCTCAGGCAGCTACATTTCTTGGTCCAATACTAGTTGGACCATACCAACTGTTCTTAAGAGTTCCCAGAGGAGAAATAAGACTTGTGATGAAAACTCAAAAAGTTCACTTGCAGACAGGTGGGAAGAAGGTGTCAAAGGGGAAGAAAGAACGGCTCTGACATTCTACAACTCAGCAGCATCTTTACATGATGTTCTTGGGCTCTCTATTTTCTTAGTTTTATGAGTCAATCTGTGCTCCCACACAAGTAATTTGACACCACATGAAATGTACGCATGAATGTTAAAGGAAAGCAAAGAAAAAGGAGAGAGAGAAAAGAGAGAAGGAGAGAACCAGAAGTATTACCAATGCCCCTTATACTCCTGGAGAAAAAATTAAGTGGAGATGTGCTTTCACCTAAAATAATAGAAATAAGAGATCCAAAGTGCCATCCAGTCCAACCCCTGCCATGCACTCAATCGAAGCACCCTCAACAGATGGCCATCCGACCTCTGCTTAAACCCCCCCCCCCCCAGTGTTTACTGTTGATTTAGGGCAATCCCATTAGTTCATAGAGTTTTCTTTGGGCCCTTCCAGATAGGCCTACATCTCAGGATCTGATCCCAGGTTTTCAGCTTTAAACTGGATTATAAGAGTCCGCACTGCCAGATAATCTGGGATAAACAGAAAACCTGGGATCAGAACCTGGGATATAGGGCCTGTCTAGAAAGGCCCTCAGAGGGATTTTTTTTCATGTTCTTCCTCTGAAATATAACCTATAAAACCAGGTATGTTTTATTGATTAGCCGATTGGCTGTATCAAAACATTTGACAAACACATTTAACACATACAGCATACAACCCACAGTACAACAAAAATTAAAATAAACAAGTTGTTAACAAGTGATCAAGATCCTGATCCAGATCAAATACCTGCATCCCCCCTACAGTTTACCCCAATCAACTCCAAATATGCAGTTCTCAGCTGAGTTGCTTTAAAAAGGACCATTTTGTGTGTTATTTTAACATTCTGGCCGGTCAATAAAAAAGGCAGTTTTAATATAAGGATCCGAGTGTGTCTTTTGTATAATGTATGCTCCAAGGTATTGGTTTCTCTCTTTCTTATATAAGTTACAACTAAACAATACATGTGAGATACCTTCTACCTCTGAAGCTCCACAGATAAAAAATCGTTCGTTATATGGAACTTGGTTAAACCTTCCATGTTTGACCATTGTATCCAGCTGTTGAAATCTATATGATGATGATGATGATGATGATAAGAGAAACAACTGTAAAAGCTGACACAATATGAGTATTTAAAGATCGAACTGCAAAGACTCTGGCACAAGCCAGTCAAGGTGGTCCCAGTGGTGATCGGCACACTGGGTGCAGTGCCTAAAGATCTTGGCCTGCACTTAAACACAATCGGCGCTTACAAAATTACCATCTGCCAGCTGAAGAAGGCCACCTTACTGGGAGCTGAACACATTATTCGCCGATACATCACTTGGAAAATGTCTGACATGTGATCCAATACAACAGCCAGCAGAGTGATCTTGTCTGCTGTGGATTCATCTTGTTGTCTTTCAAATAATAATAATAATAATAATAATAATAATAATAATAATAATAATAATTATTATTATTATTATTATTATTATTATTATTATATACCACACCACCATCTCCTCAAGGGGACTCAGGGCGACTTACATGAGGCCAAGCCCAACAATACAGCAATACAAATATACAACATAGGAATACAACAGTAAGATATAAAGAAAAATAAATAAAATAGAAGAAACAATGTAAATAAGCAAAACAAACAATATAAAATGCAATAATTGAACAATATATAGTTCTGGTAATTACCCTCCTGAGGTGTTTAGGTATTTCTGTCTTTAGATATTGGACTGCTTGAAAAGTATGTTTGAAATGACTTAGCCATTTCAATGAGCCAGCTGTACATGTTGATCTCCCCAAGTCACTGTGAATACTACAAAATAAATGTCTTTCTGAGCTTCTAAATCCAGTATTCATTGTGCAACAATATTTAGATCTAGTTCTTCTATTCTTTGGCAGTACTAACCAGAGCTGACCCTCCCCAGCTTCCAAAATCAAACAGGATTAGGGGCCTTTAGGGCATTACGGTCAAAACAATGAAGTACACAGATATAATAAATATAATAAACATTTTCATTTATTAACACAAAGGGTTAGTCACAATTGAGTTCTCAAATTCTGCTTCTCTTACGATCCCGATGTCAAGGTAACCCTGAGTAAATAATGTTATGTTAGCCTTTCATCATGTTATTCAGGGTTCTTTTTTTTGAAGAAGGAAAGACCTTGTACAAGTTTCACTCCACTGCCAGTTCTCAAAAGACACATTTACTGCCCCGTTTGTTTTAAGGCTGAAGAAAGGAAGCTGATAGAGCAGAACGAGCAAATAAATATTCACAAGGGTTTCATTGCTTCAATAACTCTGAAGTAAGCCGATATAAGAGTGGGTTACACCAAACGCTTGAGCTCCAATCCTAAGTTTGGGAACCTTCAAAGATCTAAAGTTGGTAGTTAAGAGTCGAAATCTTGCATTTTCACATCAAAGGTTTGGAATGCTATATAACAACATTAATAAATTGTATTTATGACCTGTCTGTCCTCACTGCTTGAGATGGGGTACAGTAGGTTTGGGCAAACTTGGACCCTCCAGGTGTTTTGGACTTCAACTCCCCCTCAGCCGCTTAAGCGGCTGAGGGGGAAAGGAAAGGGTCTGAGGCTGTTAGGAATTGTGGGACTTGAAGTCCAAAACACCTGGAGGGTCCAGGTTTGCCCATACCTAGGTACAGTATACTTCAAATATATTCATACATGACATCATGTTGCATAAAATGTATATACAGATCCAAGATTACAACAATAATATACAAAGTATGTGTGTATTTTGATTACAGTTCCCAGAACTCTCCAGCCATGCTGCTTGGAAGAGTCATAAGGTGCATCTACACCAGACATGGCCAAACTTGGCCCCTCCAGGTGTTTTGGACTTCAACTCCCACCATTCCCAAACACCTGAAGGGCCCAAGTTTGCCCATGCTTGGTATATACACATGTGGATTACCCCAAGTCACTGTGAATACTACAAAATAAAAACTTTCAGTTGCATAGGGAGAACTGAGCATGGACAGAACCTAAGCTGAACACCTGCAGAACAGGAATGGCAACAATAATGTGAATCTGTTCCTCCATATATTAAGATAACATGCTCTTTTCACACCTCTGGGCAAATGTTTTTCAGTCCTTCCTAAGACCAGATCTGGGTCTACCAAATCCCTCCCTCCAATGGCATTTTAGGTTATAGAGAGTGCCATGAACATGTAGCCCAACCCCTGCGAATGTCATCTCCAAACACCATACTGCCCACCACCCAAGGAATCCTTTGATTTATTTCCTCCACCACAGACATCCCAGTGTTTCTTACTCTCTCAATTGGTGTGCAATTTGCATGATCCCACCCACTGCCCCTCCCTTAACCCTTTCCTACTCTTTTCAAGTCTGTCTGCACAACAAACAGAGCAGAACTAATCAGCAACTAAACATACTGGGGCAGTTTGGGGGATTGATTCCACATGATGGAAGTTGTAGTTTACCTTGAATCAAGTCAGATCACTGTGACCCTTGCTGACAATGGACCTGGGCCACATTTGGCACACAGGACCCCCATGACCAACGAGAAATAGTGGAGAGGTTTGGAGGGAGTTCACTTTGATTTATAGCCTTTGTAGGTACTGGGATTTATAGTTCACCCGCAATCAAAGAGAACTCTGGACTCCACCAATGATGATCCTGGACCTAACTTGGCACACAGAACCCCCATGACAAATAAAAAAATACTGGAGAGTTTTGGAGGGAATTCACCTTAATTTATAGCCTTTGTAGGTACTGGAATTTATAGTTCACCCACAATCAAAGAGAACTCTGGACCCCACCAATGATGGCCCTGGACCTCGCTTGGCACACAGAACTCCCATGACAAACAAAAATATACTGGAGAGGTTTGGAGGGAATTCACCTTGATTTATAGCCATTGTAGGTACTGGGATTTATAGTTCACCTGCAATCAAAGAGCATTCTGGACCCCACCAATGATGGTCCTGGACCTAACTTGGCACACAGAACCCCCATGACAAACAAACAAAAATACTGGAGAGGTTTGGAGGGAATTCACCTTGATTTATAGCCTTTGTAGGCACTGGGATTTATAGTTCACCTGCAATCAAAGAGCACTCTAAACCTCACCAACAATGGTCCTGGACCTAACTTGGCACACAAAACCCCCATGACAAAAAATACTGGAGGGCTTTGGGGAAAATTCACCTTGAATTATGGGAATTATAGTTCTACACTCTAGAATTAATGCAGTTCGACACCACTTTGACTGATAGATCACGGGTACACGTCATTTACAGCCCTATTTGATGCAGGTTGTCTTGCAGTTAAGTCTGAATGAATGGTGAATGGGTCTCGGGTTCCACTTCTCATTCTCTCTTTGTTCTGGGCTTTCTAGCACAGGGTTTGTAATAAACATAACTTGAAGACCAAGCTTTTCAGGCATTATCGATCCCCAACGATGCTTTAACCTCGTGCCCGGTGAACTTTTCCAGCAACACACACACACACACAACCCTCTCCTTTGCTGTTGTAACTTTCCAGGAGCTCAAACAAGAGAAAAGGTAAAGCTTACCTGGCCGCAGAGAGAGCAGGAGAAACTCCGGGCATCCGCAAAGCCCTTCCACTGCTGGACAGAGTAGACCCCTAATTATGATCTCCTCTAAAAAGTGACCATTTCAGCCTTTTCCTCCTTAGCAATGCCTCCGGGTCCAGCTGCCCTGAGACTGACTAATATTTACCCTCCTAAAGCCCGGGCGAAGTACAGTCGGTACCTCCAGGTTTTTTAACATGGATTATTCGGCACGTTCTCAGAACACCTCGCTGTTTTGAATAAGAACCCGTCTCGACCAATCAGAGGCCTCGGATCCTAACCTCAGCCACGCCCACCGCCTCCTCTCTTCCAGGCTTTCTGGCTGCCTTGAAAGAAGCAAGATGCATCCACCTTGTAGAATAAATGCAGTTTGAAGCCACTTTAATGGTTATGGCTCAGTGCTATGGTATCCTTGGGGGTTGCATTTTGGTAAGGCTCTTTGGGCCCTTCTAGACAGGCTCTATATCCCAGGATCTGATCCCAGGTTTTCTTGTTATCCCAATTATCTGGCAGTCCAGACTCATAATAATAATAATAATAATAATAATAATAATAATAATAATAATAATAATAATAATAATAATAATTCCGTGAGAAGATTGAAGGAAAAGTTGATGAAGAGAAGACCTGGTTATGGCTCACAAATGGAACACTGAAGAAGGAGACAGAAGGCCTGATTCTTGCAATCTAGGAGCAAGCCATCAGAACCAATGCAATTAAGGCGAGGATTGAAAAATCAACAGATGACCCAAAATGCAGACTGCCCAAGGAAGCTGATGGAACCATGGACCATCTCCTCAGCTGTTGCAAGAAAATCACACAGACGGACTACAAACAAAGACACAACTCTGTGGCCCAAATAATTCACTGGAACTTAAGTATCACCTGCCAGCAATAAAGAATTGGTGGGATCACAAGCTGGAAAAAGGTCATGGAAAATGAACATGCAAAAATACTGTGGGACTTTCGAATCCAGACWGACAAAGTTTTGGAACACAATACACCAGACRTCATGATTGTGGAAAAGAAAAAAGTCTGGATTATTGATGTCGCCATACCAGGTGACAGTCGCATTGAGGAAAAACAACAGGAAAAACTCAGCCGCTATCAAGACCTCAAAATTGAACTGCAAAGGCTCTGGCATAAAACAGTACAGGTGGTCCCAGTGGTCATCGGCACACTGGGTGCCATGCCAAAAGATCTCAGCCGGCATTTAGAAACAATACACATTGACAAAATCACGATCTGTCAACTGCAAAAGGCCACCTTACTTGGATCTGCGTGCAATATTCGAAGATACATCACACAGTCCTAGATGCTTGGGAAGTGTTCGACTTGTGATTTTGTGATACGAAATCCAGCATATAGATCTCATTTGCTGTGACATACTGTCTTTTTGTGTCAGTAAAGTAATGATGATGATGATGATGATGATGATGATAATAATAATAATAATAATAATAATAATAATAATAATAGCCAAATTGACAAAGAAAAAACATGGCTGTGGCTCACAAATGAAACTCTGAAAAAGGAGATGGAGGGCCTGATTCTAGCAGCCCAAGAACAAGCCATTAGAACCAATGCCATCAAAGCCAGAATTGAAAAGTCAACAGCAGATCCCAAATGTAGACTCTGCAAGGAAACAGATGAAACAATACATCACATCCTCAGCTGCTACAAGAAGATTGCGCAGACAGACTACAAGCAGAGGCACAACACCATTGCTCAGATGATTCATTGGAACTTGTGCCACAAATACCATCTGCCTGCAACAATGAATTGGTGGGATCACAAGCCAGAAAAAAGTTACAGAAAATGAACATGTCAAACTCCTCTGGGACTTCCAAATTCAGACAGACAGAGTCCTGTAGCACAAAACTCCTGACCTCACAATCGTGTTAAAAAACAAAGTATGGATCGTCAGTGTTGCAATCCCAGGTGACAGCAGGGTTGAGGAGAAACAATTGGAAAAGCTGACACGAAATGAGGATTTAAAGATCAAACTGCAAAGACTCTGGCACAAGCCAGTTAAGGTGGTCCCAGTGGTGATCGGCACATTGGGTGCAGTGCCTAAAGACCTTGGCCTGACAAAATTAACATCTACCAGCTGCAGAATATCATCTTACTGGGTTCTGCACGCTTTATTCATCGATACATCACACAGTCCTAGACACTTGGGAATGTCCGACGTGTGATCCAATACAACAGCCAGCAGAGTGATCTTGTCTGCTGTGGACTCATCTTGTTGTGTTTCAAATAATTGACAAAGAAAAAACATGGATGTGGCTCACAAATGAAACTTTGAAAAAGGAGATGGAGGGCCTGATTCTGGCAGCCCAAGAACAAGCCATTAGAATCAATGCCATCAAAGCCAGAGTTGAAAAGTTGACGACAGATCCCAAATGTAGACTCTGCAAGGATCTGCATGCATTATGAAACAATAGATCACAGCTGCTGCAAGAAGATCGCGCAGACAGACTACAAGCAGAGGCATAACACTGTGTGATGTATCGGTTAATAATGCATGCAGATCCCAGTAAGGTGGCCTTCTGCAGCTGGCAGATGGTAATTTTGTCAGCGCTGATTGTGTTTAAGTGCAGGCCAATGTCTTTAGGCACTGCACCAGTGTGCCAATCACCACTGGGACCACCTTGACTGGCTTGTGCCAGAGTCTTTGCAGTTCGATCTTTAAATCCTATTATTATTATTATTATTATTATTATTATTTCGGGCATTTCTATCCCATCCTTCTCACCTACGAAGAGGGTTTACAGCCATCAAAACAGATAATCTAGATTATATGACTGTGTAGAAGGGGCCTGAGATGCTACGACTATATTTGCTTATTATCTGAGTTTTGAATTGATTCCAGAACACCTATAAGCATCATATTTGCTTTCTTTTCTTTCTGTTGCTTGCCCAAGAACATGTAAAAGTTGAAAAAACATGGCAGCATATTACCATTAGTAAAAGGACATCTTTTCTGGATTAAAATAGGCAGTCAATTTGACTTACGCCTATGATAACCTTGCTTTTTGTCTTCTGCTCCAAAGGTGACCAAATGTGTAAAGAAGATAGTATTGTCACTGATCATATTTGGTAGAAAATGCTATCGTGATCCATGGTCATATACATATATATCTTGCTTTCATTGGTCAGGAATGGGGAAATGGGTCACCCGGTGTGCTACTGCGACCCCTTCTACACTGCCATATAAAATCCAGATTATATTATTTGAATTGGATTATATGGCAATGCGGGCTCATATAATCTAGTTCAAAGCAGATAATATGGATTATCTAATTTGATAATCTGGATTATACGGCACTGTAGAAGGGGCCCGAGTCTACATTGCCAGGTAATCTTGGATACACAGATAATCTAGGATGAGATCCTGGTATGAAGGGCAGTGTAGATCCATCCTCAGGCCCCCTTGTACACTGCCATATAATCCAGGTTATCAATTCACATAATCCACATTATCTGCTTTGAACTGGATTATATGATTCTGTACTGCCATATAATCCAGTTCAAAGCAGATAATCTGGATTTTATATGGCAATGTACAAGGAACCTCAGTCAGAGCTAATGGGAGTAGTCTAGTGCGGTGTAGTCTAATGCCATGGTATTCCCTGTAGTAACCTACGGATGTGAGAGCTGGACCTTAGGGAAGGCTGAGCGAAGGAAGATAGATGCTTTTGAGCTGTGGTGCTGGTGGAAAGTTCTGAGAGTGCCTTGGACTGCGAGAAGATCCAATCAGTCCATCCTCCAGGAAATAAAGCCCGACTGCTCACTGGAGGGAAGGATACTAGAGACAAAGTTGAAGTACTTTGGCCACATCATGAGGAGACAGCAAAGCCTAGAGAAGACAATTATGCTGGGGAAAGCGGAAGGTAAAAGGAAGAGGGGCCGACCAAGGGCAAAATGGATGGATGGCATCCTTGAAGTGACTGGACTGACCTTGAAGGAGCTGGGGGTGGTGACGGCCGACAGGGAGCTCTGACGTGGGCTGGTCCATGAGGTCACGAAGAGTCGGAGACGACTGAACGAATGAACAACAACAGTGCGGTGTTACCCAATCTAGGCCCATCCAGAAATGTCAGACTAATTTCCATTATCCCCACTTATCATGACCACTGGGGATTATGAGTGGTGCAATGCAAATAACATCAAGGTTCCTGAAGGCTACTAAAGTGATTCTAGTCTCATTCGGGCCCATGTTCTATAAACAATGGCAAAATTTCAGAGTTTCTCTTGCCACTGGTTAAGTATTGGGGAGATGTTTATGCATATATATGATTGGACACGAGCAAAGATACTTTGTGGGCAGAGGGCTATTTTCTGCTAAACACACACAAATTCACACAAATGTGATTCAAATACAGAAAAATATAATACAGGACATCTTCAGGTAAGAAAGGATTTAGTGTTATGGTGAAAACATTTTGAAATATAAAACACTAGTCATTGCTAATCTCTGCGATTCATTCTGGGCGCTCTTGTTTATGCTTCTTAACATCTCAGCATGTCAGAACATTCTGTCCACTTCTCACCATTTCCTCCCCCCTCCTCCACACACACTTAATTAAGCCTTTCTGTATTAAATGTAATCATTTGAGAGGAAGCCCAGTCCTGCTTGATGTATCCATCTGTTAGAGAGATATGCAACTAGCTCTAATGAACAAAATACTGTGATTGTACATGAGTGGTGTTGGAGGAAAGTTCTGAGAGTGCCTTGGACCGCCAGAAGATCCAACCAGTCCATACTTCAGGAAATAAAGCCCAACTGCTCATTGAAGGGAAGGATAGTACAGGCAAAAATGAAGTACTTTGGCCACATCATGAGAAGACAGGAAAGCTTAGAGAGGACAATTATGCTGGGGAAAACGGAAGGAAAAAGGAAGAGGGGCCGACCAAGGGCAAGATGGATGGATTATTTATTTATTTATTTATTTATTTACTTCATTTGTTGACCGCCGCTCTCAGCCCTGGGGCAACTCGCGGCGGTGTACAACATGTAAAAAACAGTCTACAAAACATACAGTATATCAACAATCAAAATTGCACATTAATCTAATCACACTAAAAATCCGCGCCATCACATATAGAATCAATAGCCAATCTCATAGTCCGTAGTCCGTTCCAAGTGTCATTGCCAGATTCATGTGGCTCTCAATTAAATGCCTTCTCGAATAGCCAGGTCTTTAGGCTCCTACGAAAAGCCATGAGGGAGGGCGCCTGTCTGATGTCGACAGGGAGGGCGTTCCACAGCCGGGGGGCCACCACTGAGAAGGCCCTCTCTCTCGTCCCCGCCAGGCGTGCCTGTGAGGCGGGCGGGATCGAGAGAAGGGCCTCCCCAGATGATCTCAAGGCCCTCGTGGGCTCATAGGCCGAGATGCGGTCTGAAAGGTATTTTGGGCCGGAACCGTTTAGGGCTTTGTAGGATAACACCAGCACCTTGAATTGGGCCCGGTAGCAAATCGGCAGCCAGTGGAGCTGGGCCAACAAGGGCGTTGTATGCTCCCTGCGTCCCGCTCCCGTTAGTAACATGGCTGCCGCGCGCTGGACTAGCTGAAGCTTCCGGGCCGTCTTCAAGGGCAGCCCCACGTAGAGAGCGTTGCAGTAGTCAAGGCGGGATGTTACCAGAGCGTGTACCACCGTGGCCAAGTCAGACTTCCCAAGGTACGGGCGCAGCTGGCGCACGAGCCTAAGCTGTGCAAATGCTCCCCTGGTCACCCCTGAAACCTGGGAATCCAGGCTCAAAGATGAATCCAGGGTCACACCCAAGCTGCGAACCTGCGCCTTCAAGGGGAGTGCGACCCCGTCCAGCACAGGCTGTAACCCTATACCCTGTTCGGCCTTGCGACTGACCAGAAGTACCTCTGTCTTGTCTGGATTTAATTTCAGTTTGTTCGCCCTCATCCAGACCATTACAGCGGCCAGGCACCGGTTCAGGACCTCGACAGCCTCCTTAGTAGCAGGTGGGAAGGAGTGACAGAGTTGGACATCATCTGCGTACAGATGACACCGCACCCCGAAACTCCGGATGATCTCACCCAGCGGCTTCATGTAGATATTAAACAGCATGGGGGACAGGATAGAACCCTGTGGAACCCCACAGGTCAAAGGCTGTGGTGTTGAACAGGAGTCCCCCAATAACACCTTCTGGGTACGACCCTCCAGAAATGACTGGAGCCACTGCAGAACAGTGCCCCCAAGACCCATTTCCGCAAGGCGCCCCAGAAGGATACCGTGGTCGACGGTATCGAAGGCCGCTGAGAGGTCCAGGAGCACCAACAGGGACACACTCCCCCTGTCTAGCTCCCGGCGCAGATCATCCACTAAGGCGACCAAGACCGTCTCGGTACCATGTCCCGGTCTGAAACCAGACTGTGCCGGATCCAGAATATCCGTGTCTCTCAAGAATACCTGGAGTTGTGAGGCCACCACGCTTTCCATGACTTTGCCCAAAAAGGGGAGATTGGAAACAGGCCGAAAGTTGTCGAATTTAGTGGGGTCCAATGATGGTTTCTTCAACAGCGGTTTTATAATTGCTTGTTTTAAGCACGCTGGAATCTTGCCTTCCCGAAGGGAGGCATTAACCACCACCGTTACCCACTCAGCCAATCCCCCTCTGGCCTCTTTCAGAAGCCAGGATGGGCAGGGGTCTAGGATGGACGTGGTAGGCCTCATTCCTCCAAGTACCTTGTCCACATCCTCGGGTTTCACAAACTGAAAAGAATCCATCAAAATAGGACAAGCAGGTGCTCGTGTCACATCCACAGAGACTGCATTTAACATGGTGTCCAGCTCAGAACGGATCAAAGCGACTTTGTCTGCAAAGAACCGAGCAAATGCTTCACAGCGCGTGACCGAATTGTCAGGGCTCCCGCCTGAAGTGGCGGGAGTTAAAAGACCTCTGACAATCCGGAACAACTCCGTCGGACGGTTCTTAGCAGACGCAATAGAAGCTGCAAAGAAGATTTTCTTTGCAGCTTTTATTGCCGCGGCGTATGCCCTTAAAAAGGACACGACCGTGTTCGATTTGACTCGCTCGGATCCGAACGCCACACGCTCTCTAGTTCCCTCTTCATTCGCTTCATCACTGCCAGCTCCTCAGTAAACCAAGGAGCTGGTTTAGCTCGGCTACTTGAGAGGGGACGTTCCGGAGCGATCGTGTCAATTGCCCTGGTCATCTCCCCATTCCAGAGAGCGACCAAGGCCTCGACATGATCACCTACCGCGGAGGCGGGAAAATCCCCAAGAGCCGTCAGGAATCCGTTCGGATCCATAAGCCTCCTGGGGCGGACCATCTTAATGGGTCCTCCACCCTTGCAGAGGTTAGGGGGTGCAGTGAGCCTAAATCTGATCAGGAAGTGGTCAGTCCATGGCAACAGAGAGATAGACAACTCCTCCACACCGCCACCCTGCTCCCATCCCTGGCAGAAAACCAAGTCCAATGTGTGTCCAGCACAATGGGTGGGGCCAGATATTTGTTGGGACAGCCCCATGGTTGCCATGGCAGACATGAAGTCCTGAGCCGCTCCTGTGAGGGTCGCCTCGGCATGGATATTGAAGTCCCCCAGCACCAAAAGCCGTTGAGACTCCAACGCCAGGCTCGAGACTACCCCCGCTAGCTCAGGTAGGGAGACTGTAGTGCAGCGAGGTGGACGGTACACTAACAGAATCCCTATTCTGTCCCGGTCACCCACCCTCAGGTGGACGCATTCAAAATTTGTGGTCTGCGGGATGGGGCTCCTGGTCAGATGGATGGAATCTCTATAGACCACTGCTACCCCGCCTCCCCGTCCTCCGGATCTTGGTTGGTGCTGTACGGAGAAACCTGGAGGGCAAAGCTGGGTCAGATTCACTCCCCCAGCTTCATCCAACCAGGTCTCCGTAATGCACGCCAGATCTGCCCGCTCGTCCAGGATTAAATCCTGGATAAAGGTCGTTTTTCCGTTGACAGATCTGGCGTTCAGCAGCACCACCTTCAATCCAGAGGGCCCGCTCACCTGGTTACACCAATTTACCTTAGGAGACCGATTTGGGATTACTAATTTTGATAAGCGGTCCGAATTAAGCCGAATTCGAGGTCTCCTTTTTCCGCATCTCCTCCTTCCCACCACGACCTCTATGGGGGCCCCTCGGCTAGTGGAACACCTCCCCCCCTCCATGCCGCGGTCCCAAATTCAGAAAACTGCTGGAGCACTAGGCCTTTCTGGCAGTCTAGGTGACCTTTGTGGGTAGATGGTGCACCCAGCAATTGCGTCCCAACTGTCAGAGCCAACCGAAGACCAACCTTTCCTGAGAGCGCCTGCTGTGGACAGGTGAGGGCTGCTGGTCCCGCTGCCCGTGGCCAAGCTGACGATGGGGAAGCGGATCTTTGGAGGACACAGGAGTGAGGGAGGCCCCGGGGCCGCCGGGGAGTAGCTGAACAAGGAAGAACTGTAGCTGGGCCGCCGGCCCTCCCGCCGGTTGCCATCAATGGCGGCCTGCAGCTCGGCCGGAGAACTTAAGGACTTCTTCTCACATTCATAGGCATAGAGGTACTTCATATACTGGGTGCGAAGCGTAAATGCAGCACTGGTGATCGAGGTGGGTAGGTTAAGGCCTTTGGTGATCTCCCTCCAGATCTTCTTGTTGATGATTTCCACCAGACCTCCTTTCTCCGTCACCAGCTTGTAGAGCATGTAGAGGTCGAGGATCTGCTTCGCCATGATGGGGATGCGGTTGATGGGCGTTCCTCTCTTCTGCATAAAGATGAAGAGATCATCCAGGAATTTCTTCCTTTCGGGGTCACTATCCAATTCGTATGGATGGCATCCTTGAAGTGACTGGATTGACCTTGAAGGAGCTGGAGTTGGTGATGGCCAACAGGGAGCTCTGGTGTGGGCTGGTCCATGAGGTCACAAAGAGTCGGGAACGAATGAACAACAACATGAGCATCTGAACATGAGGAAGAACTTCCTGACTGTGAGAGCTGTTCAGCAATGGAACTCTCTGCCCCGGAATGTGGTGGAGGCTCCTTCTTTGGAAGCTTTTAAACAGAGGCTGGATGGCCATCTGTCAGGGGTGATTTGAATGCAGTATTCTTGCTTCTTGGCAGGGGGTTGGACTGGATGGCCCATGAGGTCTCTTCCAACTTTTTGATTCTATGATTCTATGATTCTATGAGCAGTCACATAATTTTCAGGCTGAGCTCAACACTTGTATCCTCAATGAAAGACCT
>NW_026846588.1:251663325-251723325 GCF_025583915.1 Anolis sagrei ordinatus | reverse complement strand
ACAAATATAATGTTTCTAGAAAGGTGAAACAAGAAAGCATGATAAGAATGGTACTCCTTGGTGAGTTTTGTGGCACCTTCAAGAATAACCATTTTTATTTTGCATAGTTGTGTATTAGAACTCTTTTATCAGGCATACAAAAGCTTATAGCAAACAAAAAAGTACTTACTGTAGTACTTACTGTGGTATTTCAAACATAACCAAAAGTCTAGAGATCCTTCCACACAGCCCTATATCCCAGAATATCAAGGTAGAAAATCCCATATTATCTGAGTGTGAGCTCAGATTACCCAGTTTAAAGAAGATATTGTGGGATTTTCAGCCCTGATTTTCTAGGATACAGGGCTGTGTGGAAAGGCCCTCAGATAACCCAGTTGAAATCAGATATTGTGGGATTTTCTGCCTTGATATTCTGGAATATAGTGCTGTGTGGAAGGGCCCTAAGACAAGTAGATCAGAACTATAACTGAATTTCCTGGGTCAAAAATCAACTATAAATTCCACATAAGTAGTTTTTAAAACTTATAAGGAAAGAATGATTTATAGCTAGTTAGATCAAGACAATACCAGTACTGACAATGAAAAAGAAGCAAGAGGAGTATAGGGATGCACTTTAATAGATAATAGCTACAATTCAGATTCCCATATGATGACTTTAGCAGACTCCACTCCAGCTCTCCAGGGATTTTTCATATTTTGCAGTCAGCAGAGAAGACTTTGCCTGCATATACAGAAACGCTTTGCTGAATTCTAGCCTTTGCTGTCACTTCAAATTACACAATGTGGCAATTAATCAGCACCTTATACATTAAAATGGATTAAACATGTGCTTTGGTGAACCAGATGTGTGTGTGTGTGGTTAGACACATAATTGCTAGAAGACCGTTCTGTGAATATATAACATTGCCTTATAAATGTAACCAGATACTTTGAGAAGCCAGATCTGGCCATGGTGGTCCACGCATTGGATACATCCCACTTAGACTACTGTAATGTGCTCTACGAGGGGCTGCCCTTGAAGAGTGCTCAGAAATTCCAACTAGTCCAAAGAGCTGCAGCCAGATTACTTAAGGTGCTGGACACAGGGAGCAGGCATGTAGCTGGGGGGGGGGGGGGTTGAAGGGCTTCAGCCCTCCCCCCCCCCCCAATTCTCAGGGTGGTCCGTGAGAAGGCCTTACTGGTACATTAATTAAACTGTTATGTTTATTCATATTATGATCTGATCACCATGCTCAATACATCCCATAGGCATGGGGGTATTGGGATAATGATACAAAAGGTTTGCTAGGGTAGATCCTCAGCCCCCCCCCCCCAAATCAAACTCAGTCCCCCACCCCACCCCCCAAATCAAAATCCTGGCTATGGACCTGACAGGGAGCATACCATCCCCCTGCTACAGCACCTTCCCTGGCTGCCAGTCTGTTTCCGAGCCTGATTCAAGGTGCTGGTTTTGACCTTTAAAGCCCTAAACGGTTCAGGTCCAACTTACTTATCCATCCACATCTGTTCATACTAACATACCCAAACCCTAAGGTCATCAGGAGAGGCTCTGCTCTTGCTTCCGGCGCCATCCGAAATATAGTTGGCGGCAATGAGAGAGAGGGCCTTCTTGAGGTCCTCTCCGATGCTCTGGAACATCTGGTTTTAAAAGCTTTGTTATGATTACTTATAATGTCTTATATTTGTGTGTTTGATTGCTGTTGATTTTGTATTGTATTTTAAAATGTTGGAAGCTGCTTTGGGTCCCTTTGTGGGAGAAAAACAGCATATAAATAAATATTTATTATTATTATTATTATTAATAATATACCAGCTGTAGTAACTCAAAATCTATGCAAGGGCTACATTATAGTCAGCTCTCCAAGCCTGCGATGAGTGTCAATGTAGACCTTCTGCAGCATACATGGAGTTTCCTACAGCATGAGCAACTATTATTATTTTGTCCTTCCCCCTTACAAAAGCCTGCTATAGTGGATAGATTAGCTACCTACTTCACTAAGAGCTTGAGATGGTGCAAATTCCATTGAAGTACTTTTAATTGTGATATCTTTAATGCGATATGAGAAAACGCCCTTTTTGGTTACAGGAATCGGATAAGGATTCATCTGATAAGTACCCACTCTGAAGCAGGCACGAGAAACATGTAGCTTTCCACATGTTGTGGACTGTATCTCCCACAGTATCTCACTATAATCACTTGATATAATCACTAAGAGAGATGGGAGTTGGAGCCCAATACCTGCTGGATGGCCACACATTCTGCAGCAAACCCTGAAATGCTGTCCTATTCCTCTGGACTGTGTCTTGCATATCTCATGAAAGAGTTAATTTCTATAAGGACCTGTAGTTAAAGCAACTGACTGTGAAATTGCTGTGGGCAACAGTTCTGCAAAGGAGAACATATTCTGATGACATAATGCTTGCAATTTGATAATCTGCTGCCAGGAAGGTTTGCTCCTAGCATTTTCTGGGCAGAAAAGGAAGCCAAACCAGTTCCTTCCTAGCTTCCTTGTGCAGTTTCACTTACATGGTTGCATCAGACTAGAAGAAAGGAGGGGGGAGTGCAACTATTTCCTTCCAGAGCCTTAAACTGCTCAAGTACAAACCCAATTCCTCTTTTTGTGTGGGTTGGCTATACAACAATAGTAATCCTCTGAGAACACCTGACCAGATCTTATTGCAGAGCAAGTTATTTACCTTTGGCCAGAACTGCTGGGGTTTACAATGCAAAAACACTAGAGGAACACAAAAGGTATTGTTGCAGCAAAGGAGGGACAAAATCAGGGTATCCCCATTCCATAAAAAATCCTGTTTTGTTCCCAAAAAGAAATTTTCCTTCCATTTCCAAACTTCTAACATTAAAGGTTTCCCTTGATATTAAGTCTAGTCATGCCCGACTCTAGGGTGTGTACTCATCTCCATTTCTAAGCCAAAGAGCTGGCGTTGTCCATAGACACCTCCAAAGTCTTTTGGCCTGCATGACTGCATGGAACATGGTTCTTGTAGTCTCTTTTAGTTCTATGATTTTAGGATTCTGTAATTAAATTATATTATAATAATAAATGTATTATTAGTTGCAGTATTAATAATAATCGTGGTATAACGAATAACATCATAAATAACATAACAAGATAATCAAATATGTTCCTAAAGTGTTGGATCCTAGATAAACAGGAGAGAAGATATTACCACCAAGAGCTTTTGAAATGCCGCAAGCATTGTCAGTGAGGAGGCCCTGGGGACACCCTCCAAACAACATCACAGAGCTTGTGTTTACTTTAGCTTGTGGAAGGCTCACAGGGCAAAGTCTGAAGGGTGGTTAAAAAACTACCAGTGCAACTCCCTCCCCAGGCAACACAGCTATGTTAATAATTAAGGAACAGCAACCAGGAGCTGGCATGGGAAGGATTTATTTGATTTTGCTCTATGAAGAGGGGCGTGTGCAGAGGGAATCACAGATTTCATACTGGAAGAGATGTCAAAAATTACACAGAAAAGAACTATACAGGTAGAAACAGTTCTAAAATTCTATTATTTTATCATGAAACAAAAGAGACCAAAATCTTGGGTTAGCTTCCAAGATTCATCTAACTAGCTGATTTTTTTATGGGGAAACTCTTCCTTGCTGCATAAAAACCACCACCATTATTATTATTATTATTATTATTATTATTATTATTAGTTTATTATATTTATAGTCCCACTTTATCTCCACCAAAGGAGACTCAAAGTGGCTTAACATAAATATATTAGCACAGCATTTAAAATATACAAATATTAAAACAAAATTAAATATAAACAGTATTAAAGGATTCACAGTTAAAGCCATTCATCCCACAACTCATCCCATTCATCAGGGTCCTTCAACCTTGGGTGCTAGAAATAATATCATATCAAGAAATGTTTTTCTAACCTATCAACAATTACTGAAGGAAAAAGAGGGAGGGAATCTAATATTAAAATCTTTGGATGAAATAAAACAGCTATATAGCAAAATTTCATGGTTAAATTACTACCAAATTTATCAAGAATATAAAGAAGATAAAAAGTGTGGTTTCAGCCAAGATCAAAGGCTATGGGACACTGTACTGAAAAAGAATAGAAAATTAATAAAAATTATTTACCAGCAACTGCTTGCATGGGCCACTGAAGAAGAACAAATTAAAAATTGCCAGGTCAAATGGGCTAGAGATATAGGACACAGTATTTATACCAAACAATGGGAAGAGATTTGGACGACTAAAATAAAATACACAGAAGCCAGTGATTTAAAAGAAAATTGGTTTAAGATGTTTTTTCGCTGGTATTTTACGCCTGATAAGATAGAAAAATTTAATAAAAATGGGTCAAGCCTCTGCTGGAAATGTGGGAAAGAAAAGGGGACCTTTTTCCACCAATGGTGGTCATGTAAAGTAGTGAAAGAGTATTGGAAGGAGATACATAAAGCAACACAAAGAATTATAAAAATTAAATTCCCCAAAGTACCAGAAACATATCTATTAGGAATCACCAATATAAAATTAGATAAAAACCAAGAAAAAATAATCTTCCTATTAAGTACAGAGGCAAGAATGCTCCTAGCGAAAGTGTGGAAACAAAAAAAAATTCCAAATCTAGAAGAATGGTGTCTGAAAGTAATGGACATCATCCAAATGGATAGTCTCTCGCAGAGATTAAAGGGAACAAAAAAATACACAAATTGGTCGGGCTTTAAAGATTATATTAAATCCACAAAACTTCCTTTACAAATCGACTTGTCCAGCATATGAAGAATGCAATCAAAAATGAGGTCTGGCTCCGAAGAGGAAAACAACAGGAGAAGAAGATCTCATGGAAGACTGACGGGAAGAACCCCCCCCCCCCGTTTCTTTCCCCCTCCCCCCCTATGTTGCCACCCCTACCCCATCCCCCCCGCCGTACCCTCTCAGCCCCCCCTCCCTCCAACACTTTTCACACTTTTCACCACCACCCCCCCTAGTACATTTCCCTAGAAGACTTTTCGTCTTCTACCTCCATGCAATCGTACCTTTTTTCCCTCCCCAACCCTTGTGTCTCATGTTTGTATTTATGTATATATTGTAACAAAACAACAATAAAAAATATAATTAAAAAAAGAAATGTTTTTCTAAGATCTACAGAGACACTCGCTGGAACACCTCAGCAAGCGAGAGTCCAAAAGTGGCAGGCTCAAACCCAGAACCTCAACCAATGGCTGATACCAGATGAGAGACTCCCCCCTGGGCACACAGAGGACTGGGCGACTTGGAAGGCGCTGAACAGACTGCGCTTTGGCACCACGAGATGCAGAGCCAACCTTCAGAAATGGGGCTACAAAGTGGAATCCTCGACATGCGAGTGGGGAGAGGAGCAAACCACTGACCACCTGCTGCAATGCAACCTGAGCCCTGCCACATGCACAATGGAGGACCTTCTTGCAGCAACACCAGAGGCACTCCAAGTGGCCAGATACTGGTCAAAGGACATTTAATCAACTACCAAACTCACAAATTTTGTATTTTGTCTGTTTGTTTGCTTTGTTCTGTTAGAAATGTAATATAATTTGACTGGTTGTCCTGACACGACAAATAAATGACCCTTTGTGTAGCATTTTCAGGAAACTGGTGAGTCTGCAGACTGACATATTTTACTAATAATCATATGTAAGTATCATCTCAGTAATCAGCCAAAGAAAGTCCTGATTAAGATCTAAAACCAAGTGTAGGAATTAGATAGAATCATAGAATCATTGAGTTGGAAGAAACCTGGAGGAGCCTCCACTAGACTCCGTGGCAGTGAATTCCACAGCCAAACGGCTCTCACAGTGAGGAAGTTCTTCCTAATGTTCAGGTGGTATCTCCTTTCCTGTAGTTTGAAGACATTGTTCCACATCCTCGACTCCAGGGCAGCAGAAAACAAGCTTGCTCCCTCCTCCCAATGACATATTACATAGCCTGCCAGATATTGCTGGACTACAGCTTCCAGCTATCATGTATGCTGATTAGAACTGTGGTAATACAAACCTAGAACATCTGGAGGGTCACACAATTTTGATCTTAGCCTAAATACAGTTTTTAGGCCCAACTAGAGTACACTTGTTTAGTCAATGAGATTTGCAGAACAGGGACAGAACTAGAGATGGGGCAAGCACAGCTCCTCTCTTTGACTTGCCATTCATCAGTTGATGCAATGGGTCTCCTCTATCTGAAACTAGACGTTGGATTTAGGCCAAAAATTACTTGCAGTGCTGCACAAGGAGAAAATCCCTCTTTGTTTTCTGGACCATTAATGTCCCCAGGCTCTGGCCCAGTTGGCCTCAGAAGTGGTAGGACCAGTTTGTATTTCATTTTGCTGCTAGGTTTTAATTTCTTCTTCACCTAGCAAAACGACTTTTCCCCCCTCAGGTTGTGCGATTTCCCAGGCATATCCTGTTGTGGGCCATTATTACTTGATCAGATCTCACATCATCTGAATAAAAATGTTCTTTATTATTTTAAAGCCAGGATTGAACTGCAGTGAACCCTATTCATTTGGCTCGGGCAGAATATTCTGGCAATCAAGTGGTGGAAGCTAAGTAAACTGTCTTCTTCTGCAAAATAAAAATCTATATGTTGTATGAGCAAATACAGTGACTCTTAAAGGAGTGGAACATATACCAGCCAGGAATAGCACTAAGGATAGCAAGAAAACTACCCCTGGTATCAAACTAGGAGGGTCATTGTGGTTTAGTGGTTTGAGTGTTGGGCTATTTACAGTGACTCTCAACCTATGGCTCCCCAGGTATTTTGGACTGCAACTCCCAGAAATCCCAGCCAGTTTACCAACTGTTATGATTTCAGGGAGTTGAAGGCCAAAACATCTGGGGACCCACAGGCTGAGAACCACTGAGCAAGAACTTCCGATCATCATTTGGATCATCCACTAAGCCACTGGAACTCACATTCTTTCAACCTCCTCAAATAAATCTTGTCAAGGAAACTCTTGGATAGGGTTGCTGAATGTCAGACAATGCATCTACACTATAGACTCAATGCAGTTTGATACCAATTGAACTGGCTTGGCTCAATGTTACGGAAGCATTGGGGTTATGCCAAAGAGGGTTGGTGCCTCTTTGGCATGACCCATGACCCATGGCATTTCAAACAGTATCAAACTGCAATTATTCAATAGTATAAGTGAACTCAAAGCCTGCTTAAAGGCACATAACAACAACACAATAGGGTAGCAATGTATTTATTCTTGACTGTGTTGTTATTATTATTATTATTTGAAACACAACAATATGAGTCCACAGCAGAGAAGATCACTCTGCTGGCTGTTGTATACGTCGGACACTTCCTAAGTGTTGAGGACTGTGTAATGTATCGGCGAATAATGCGTGCAGATCCCAGTAAGGTGGCCTTTTGCAGCTGGCAGATGGTAATTTTGTCAGCACCGATTGTGTTTAAGTGCAGGCCAAGGTCTTTAGGCACTGCACCCAGTGTGCCGATCATCACTGGGACCACCTTTACTGACCTGTGCCAGAGTCTTTGCAGTTCGATCTTTAAATCCTCATATAGTGTCAGCTTTTCCAGTTGTTTCTCTTCAATCCTGCTGTCACATGGGATTGTGACATCGACAATCCATACTTTGTTTTTTTAACACGATTGTGAGGTCAAGAGTATTGTGCTTCAAAACTCTGTCCATCTGAATTAGGAAGTCCAAGAATAGTTTGATGTGTTCATTTTCTGTAACTTTGTCAGGCTTGTGATCCCACCAGTTCTGCTTGTCGTCTGTCTTCACGATCTTCTTGCAGTAGCTGAGGATGTGATCTATTGTTTCATCCGCTTCCTTGCAAAGTCTACATTTGGGATCTGTCACTTACTTTTCAATTATTATTATTATTATTATTATTATTATTTCATCAATTCCTGCTCTCTGTCCACTGACAGGTAAAGTCATTTTTATTCAGGCAGGTTTTTGAATTTTATATATGGAGCAGTAATGCATGCAAAAAGTGTTGTTGTCATTGTGTGCCTTCGAGTTGTTTCCAATTTATAGAAAGCCTAAGGTGAGGCTATCACAGGGCTATCCTGGCGTTTGCTTTCTTCTGAAGCAGAGTTAGATTTGCCCCAGATCACCCAATGGGTTTTCATGGCTGAGCTAGAATTCGAATCCTGGTCCCCACAGCCATAGCCCTAGTGCTCACTGTACTACATTACTCTAGCTCACACCCTCAAAGTAATGTATTGTATTTGTAAATCTTTTATTGGAAAGTATGTTTCAAATGTTTTAACTGTTTTTTATTAAAATAATATTTTGATGTAATACTTTTAAAGCTTTTGTAAACAATTATTTTAGCTTAATCCTTTAAAAATCTCAATGTTTACATTTTTCTTTTCAAACAAGGAGGGCTGACATCTGCTGAAAATAAGCATGCTAAGTCACGCCAACATGTGTTTTCTGACTGAGTGTTAGGACATCACAAAATACCTTTGATTCTATTTCTGCAAACACTCCTATGGGCATGTGACATTTTTATACCACTCAATACAATGGAATTCTAATTGTGGATCAGAAAATACAGCAGTTTAAGGCATTCCATGGATATCGTCTGAAGATTAAGGACAGAGAAGTACTTTACATAGCTCACATTCTGTGTTTTGCAAATACTTCTCAGATGGTAGTAGTCAGCTGGGGACATGGCATGCTTCGAGAAGAGCTCTCTTCTCTGGAATTCATCACTCCCACCAGTCCACCAAAGACTAAATCTGTTTTGTAGGTTTTTCAACTATCTACGTTATAGGAGAAGCTGCCAGTCAACAGATCTAATCTTGCCCATGAAGGGTTGATATCTGGGTGCCCCATCTATTCCCTTCTGTCTTAAACTTGGGAATGTTAGCTTTAGCACTACATTGTTTTTATAAAAATACAATGTATTGGTGTTCACACATTACAATTGCTTCATCTGTTAAAATACAATTTACAGCCACTGAAATGAATTAAAAGGAACCAGAAACACTGTTCCCCACCTACCCTGCCATATAATGAAGTTTGTATAACTAAACTGCATTATATGAGCCCACACTGACCATATAATACACTTAGAAACAGCACTATATGGCAGTGTAGATGGGGCCACTGCCATTAGAATCACAGAATCATAGGACCATTAAAAGGATAACATTGTTGCTGAATGATGGGAATGATGGATTTTACAGTAATGTAAAATTGAATGATTTCATCAGTGTTGCCTCCGAAAAATTCTGCAGATCTCTTCAGAAGACAGACGGACAAATGTCAGTGTGCTGGAAGAAGCACTGACCACCAGCATTGAAGTAATGCTCCTACACTATCAAATCTGCTGAACTGGCCACATTGTCCAAATGCCCAATTACCATCTCCCAAAGCAGTTATTATACTCTCAACTCAAGAATGGAAAGTAGAAAGTTGGCAGACAGAAAAAGAGATTTAAAGATGTGCTTACAACTAACCTTAAAAACTGTGGCATAGACACTGACAACTGGGGTGCCCTGGCCCTTGAGCACTCTAACTGGAGGTCAGCTGTGACCAGTAGTGCTGTGGAATTTGATGAGACACAAATGGAGGGTGAAAGGAGAAAACATTATAAGAGGAAGGCGTGTCAAGCCAATCCTGATCCGGACCGCCTTCCGCCTTGAAACTGATGTCCTCACTGTGGAAGAACATGTGAATAAAGAAACCACAGTCACCTACGTATCCACTGTCAAGACACTGCACTTGGAAGGCCATCATACTTGGACAATGAGGGATCGTCTAAGTAAGTAAGTATCATAGAATCATTTAAAGAATGATGGAAATGATGGTTTTTACAGTCATGTAAAACTGCTAGCAAATTAATTTTGCACTTTAAAAAATTAATTAGCTAAGTTTTTTGGTTAATCATTGACTAAACAGTAGAGGTTCATTTCCTGCTCTTGGTTGGCATTCTTTTGAGCTCCACATGATACACAGTGGAGACTGGACCCGTTGTTTTGGTACATTCCTTTTGGTACAGAGCTCCTCTTACCCTTATTTGCCTAAAGACTGAAGAAACTGAGTGGGTGGCTAGGTGTCTCTTAACTGACTTGCAACTATGTGTATGTGAAAGACAGCCTGGAGTCCTGTCTGGGGTTTTCAGAAGGGTTAAATCAACAACTGAGACCGAAAAAGGAAGCGTTCTAGGGATGTTATCTGTCAACATTATGTAAGGCAACAACTCTGTTATCCTTCATAATTATGTGAAAGGCTAGGCCCTCCACATTCGTGGATTTTACTTTTGCGGATTTGGTTATTCAGGGATTTAATTATAATGTTCTCCCTATGTATCTCTAACTCCTTCAGTGCAAATCTAGGGCCAATTTATGTTGGGAGTTGATCATAGAGTTATGCCAGGAAACCTAGGCCCCTTCCACACAGGTATATAAAATCCACATTGAACTGGATTATATGACAGTGTGGACTCAGATAATCCAGTTCAAAGCAGATATTGTGGATTATCTGCCTTGATATTCTGGGTTATATGGCTGTGTGGAAGGCCCTAAGATTCTAAGTCCTCCATTATGATATGGTGCAAGGTGACCATGGAGTCCTGCAGGAGAAGCTAGATATTCTTAGAGAAATGTTCTCTAAGATTTAAAAAATTAATAATTTTATTTTTGTGTTTTTTTCTTTTTGCAAGGGCCCTGTGCCCCTAAACCCAATGAATGTGTGTGTGTGTGGGGGGGGGGGGGGGGGGGGGGGGGGTGTGTGTGACTGTACATGTGTAGGTTTTTGTGCAAACCGAAGCTCAGATTATTTCAAAGTTCTGGTTCTAGCAGAGACTATGTGTAGAAGATGTTCTAATCTACCGAATTGCCCTTTCTCAGACAGTCAAACCAGTGATGGAGGAAGGCAAAGCTAAAATACACACTTCCCTGTGTCTTGATCTAACCTGTGTTTGAATTTTTGAATAAAGATACAGAGAAAGGAAGGCACAGAGAGAAGGAGAGAAGTCCAGGTATACTTCAGTGAACAAAGTAGATGTGTTACTAGGCATTACTTCTTTAGCAGAACATTTGGAACCTGAGTTTTCACATCTCTAAATATTACCTGAAACCAAATCTACTATATAATACAGATTTACACCAAGTTAGGTTGTTTGTCCAGCTAAACAGGCATTTCTACTCTTTAGTTTCAGTTCTCCTGAATCTTGACTGGAGATCTTTCACAAGATATACTGACTGATAAAGTTTAAATTAGAGATGCCAAGAATTGAACTTAGGACCTTCTGTTTACAAAGTATATGTTTTATCATCAATCTACTGTCCTTTTGTGTATGAGTGTGTGTGTGGCTTCTTTAAAATGGGCAAAGGAAAATGTTGGAGAATTGGTTGACGAAGCACCTGTGACTTGTACTGTTTTAACTACTCCTCTAGTTTGGGTTTGTTGCAATGCTTTCTATTAATTCCTTTTTTTTAAAAAAAAAACTTCTTTCTTTCATTCAAACCCTTCATCTTTCTGTAGCAGTTTTTTTTAACCAATTGGATCCAAAATGCAAAAGTAGTTGGCACTGAATTAATTCAGCAAAGGGGAAAGAAGGGAAACAAATCTTGTCTTTTCTCAGGCAAAAGCAAACTACTGCAGCCTCTCTGCACTTGTCTGATCCTCATCTTTGTGCACCCAGTTGTGCAACTGGTTCTGCCACTTGTTATACAACCAGTTGTGCAGCTGGAAACTAAACTGGACTTCCCTCAGAAATAAGTGTCCACAAGCACATTTTTCCTTAAAGAATTACACTATTGAAATCTTTGAATTCTGCTTCCAGTATGCTATAGGTTTTCAGTTCTGTTTCCAGAATACTATAGGTCTGAGTTCTGCTTCCACTATACTACTGCTATCTTCCCAGTTTCTCTCCTTTAGATGCTTATTTATTTCTCGTTTCAGAAGTGAACCAAGGTACAGTTGTAATGCATTAAAAAACCACAAAGTTTAAAAACTTGGCATTATACTAAATGTCTGTTGATCACTAGCTGGCCACTTGGAGTGCCTCTGGTGTTGCTATAAGGAGGTCCTCCATTGTTCATGTGGCAAGGCTCAGACTGCATTGTAATAGATGGTCTGTGGTTTGCTCTTCTCCACACTCGCATGTTGTGGACTCCACTTTGTGGCCCCATTTCTTAAAGTTGGCTCTGCATCTCGTGGTGCCAGAGCGCAGTGTGTTCAGCACCTTCCAAGTCACCCAGTCTTCTGTGTGCCCAGAGGGGAGTCTCTCATTTGGTATCAGCCATGGTTTGAGGTTCCAGTTTTTTGCTGCCACTTTTGGACTCTCACTTGCTGAGGTGTTCCTTTGAGTATCTCTGTAGATCTTAGAAAACTATTTCTTGATTTAAGGCATTGACATTCTGGCTAATATCCTTTAGATACTGCAGATAGCTAACATGATGGAGCTTGCCTAAGGGAACCTTTGTCCAGGCAGAGAAGATCTCACCTTTGGGCCGTTAATCACTTCACTGTATATACCCTTAAAACCCTTCTGGGTCAGGCACTTGGGAACCAAGGTAGTCACTCTAGTGGCTCAATGGATTAGTTGGTTGTAGGGTTCAGTGTGGTAAAGTGTTACTATTAGAATAAAATAATCATAGAGTTGGAAGAGACCACATGTGCCATCTAGTCCAACCTCCCGCCGTGCAGGAAAAACACAATCAAAGTACCCCTGATGGATGGCCACCCAGCCTCCAAGGAATGAGCTTCCAGCACAGTCCAAGGCAAAGAGTTCCACTGCTGAATAGCTTTTACAGTCAGGAAGTTCTTCCTAGTGTTCAGGTAGAAAATCCTTTTCTGTAAATTGAATCCATTGTTCTGAGTCCTAGTTTCCAAGGCAGCAGAAAACAAGCCTGCTCCCCCTTCCTTATGGCACCCTTCTTCTTTGTTCATTATTAAATTAAACACCCAGACAGAAATGTAGAAAAAACATGCCGATGTTGCTTAGCCGCACATGCCTCGGTTTTGTGAAATGTTGGGGGTAGAGATACACTTTTGTACTGCAGAATGGAACAAGTTGTATGCTCCCTGTTCAGAAAAGATTCAGTTCTTTTCCACTTGAATAATGTCGGTTTCCTTAACAGCACACCACCACCCACATAACATTTCAGCAAAATGTACCTCATTCATTGGGCTTTAGCAGCATAATATGGATTTCTTGCCTACCTTCTATTACTTCTACTGCAGCAGTTTCCAGGTGGTGAGATATATAGGGTGGGCCAAAAGTCACAAAGTTGTCTGATGTTTTAATAACTTTTTAGAAAATGTTTGAAAACATTTTACACACAATGCAATGTAATCATAGACTCACACGAGTTGGAAGGAGCCATAAGGGCCATCCAGTCCAACCCTCTGCTTTAAGGGAACACACAAAGTACCCCCAACAGATGGCCATCCACCCTTGCTCAAAAGCTCAAGAGAAGAAAAATCCACCACCTCTGAAACAGCATATTCCATTGCCATACAGCTATTACTAGCAGGAAGTTTATCATAATTTTTAGGTGAGATCTTTTTTCCTGCAGTTTGAATCCATTGTTCCATGTCCTGATCTCTCTGGTCTCCAGAGCAGCAGAAAACAAGCATTCGTCTTCTTCAATATGACATCCTTTCAAATATTTAAACAAGACACTCATGTCCCCTCTCAGCCTTTTTTTCTCCAAGCTAAACATACCCAGCTCCCTCACCTGTTCCTCATAGATTTTCAAACTTTTGATCATATTTGTCCACGCTCTCTGGACTCATTCCAGCTTGTCAATAATGTAATGTCCTATATATACTGAATATGTTGCTGAAGTAATGTAAAAAAACAAAACAAAAAGCAAACAAAAAATAAAGGCATTAGCAAATATTGAAACCTTTTTGTGACTTTTGGCCCACCTTGTATAAGTGTGTTGACAGGAGAGAAAGACCAAAAGTGATCAACTGGCTAAGCCCTGAATCTATCACAAGGGGAGGGATCACAACAGTTTTAATTAGAAGCAGGTGAAGGACCCTCCCTTCCCTTGGGAATCTATTTACCTGAACTTGGGCATTTAAATTGCAGCCGGCATTCTAGTTTTCTTCAAGAGTCTACAAAGATTTTTTGCAAAACAATATCCAGACATTCTAATGACGTCTCTCAATGGGGAAGAGTACTTAGAAGATTGCTTCTTGACACAGGAGCACTTTGCAATGTTCTGAACAGGAACAGATGGTGAGAGGATGAGGGTAGAGGGAGAATCTTCCCATCTAGTAAAATAGAAATGTCAGTTCTGAGTCAGAGAAACAGACTGAGAGAGGGTCAGGGAGCTGAGAGGGAATGTTGGCTAGGTGAATTGTGGAGGAATTCCAAGGTTTTGTCTCTCTGGAGACCTGGGAACCCTTTCATTGCTGTTATTGTGTGCCTTTGAGTCATGCCTGAGTTAAGAGCATGCAAGTCAAGAATAGGGCCTCACAGTCACCTACATATCCACCACCATGATACTACCTTTGGAAGGCCATCATGCTCTAATAACGAGGGATCGCCTAAGTAAGTAAGTAAAGTATGGCAACCCCAAGGGAAACCTATCATGGTATTTTCTAGGGATGAGAGTATATGATTCGCTCAGAGTTACCCAGTGGGTTTTCGTGACTTAATGCTAAGTTCCACTTTAAGTGTGATTAATCCTTCTTATAGATTTGTGGGGTCTGTTGTTTGGTAAGTCAGTGGAGTTATTGCGTGTATTGAAAATTCTGCATAAGCGTCCTTGATTTTACAATCCCAAGATTTCATAGAACAGAATCCTTCCAATTAAAAGTAGAATCCATAGTTGTATTGTGTGAAAGACCCCCCGATGTAGGATTTGCTGCTGCTGTGTTTAAGTAGCTTTCCTCTGCTTATGCTTAGCTCATGTATTTGTAAATAAACTTAAATGTTATGGAACACTACAAACCTTTTTAAAATGACAAATAAATGGGTCCCAAGCAAATCAAGTCTGAACTTGGACTAGAAGCCATGATAACTACATTGAGTCTATTATATTTTAAGCATTTTATGAATCACTGGAAAAGACGATAATGGATGACAGTGGGGAAAAAGACTACATTATAAGTAAATTGATTTAATAAAAAAGTAACAGTTTGAAAACCTGAGCAGGGCTCTTGATCACCAGAGCTTGTGAAAGTCTCTTATTCATCCTAAAGTCAACTTGACAGCAAATAATAACAAGTTTCCAGCCCTTCTCTTTCAATGGAAATCCAACCTTGTTATAACTTTGTCAAGCTCAAATATTTCACAGGTTAAAATTAGACCATATGTGGCCAAGCAACATCGGAATATAGTCAAAATGCTGAAAGTTATTATTGATATACAACAGACAAACTAGGAGAAGTTGCAGCAGTTTACTTTTCCTTTCACCTACTGGAAAGAATAACCGTCTGCTCCCTCCTCTCTTCTTCCTGAGTTAACTATGGACCTCTTCACATGGTCCTTTTGGACCATGGCAATCACTGGCAATCACTGACGAAAGGGAAGACTTTACACCCCATGCATTCTCCCCCCTCATCACATGGAGGGGAAGGGAGAGTGTTCTTTGGCACCCTTTACCTCCACTCATTGGCAGAAAGGGCAGCAATGCATCAAATGGCTTTTAATTTACTATGAAATAAGAAATGGAATTCAGACATGCCTTTTAACTTTGTTTTATTAATATTGTGTAATTTTTAATATTAGTGTTTTCATGTGATTTGCTTTATTGTCAAATGTCCTGTTATGTTTATTTTGAATTGTTTTAGTCTATTGTTGTATTATATGGCATTTAATGTTTGCCTTTTATGTTGTGAATCACCCTAAGTCCCCATGGGGAGATAGGGTGGGATAGAAATAAAGTTTTACTTACTTACTTACTTACTTACTTACACAGCAAAAAGGGGAGGAAAATGTGGGTAGTTCCGTTGGAGCTACCCAAACTATACTTTCCTTCGCATAGTGGAGGAGAAAGTACCTTTTGGCGCTTCTCCACTTTGGGAGAAATATGGATGAGCCCTGTGGTGTGTCGCATAATGGGGTATGGCAGGCCCCATCCTTGCTGTAATTAAAGTGGCAAAACGGGGCCAAAGCGCACCGTGTGAAGAGGTCCCAGGTGCAGACCTCTTTTGCACTTTGAACTCAGTTTGCAGGTGCTGAAGACACAGAGTGAGAGTGGGAGGGAGAGAAACAGGACCTCATCCCACGGTCGTCAGCGGCAGCACTCTTCTTCAGGGCAAGGCATAGAGCCCTCACTTTGCCCCACATCAGCAGCCAGCAGGGCAATCACATGGAGGGAAGCAAGGAGCACGCATAGTGTGTGTGGCTTCACCCCATAGAGCTGGCATGGAGCTGGCAACACAGGAAGCCTCCCATGTTGCTAGCTGTAAAGGGGGTAGCCACGTGCCCTATGCATGCTCCTCACTTCACTCAATGTGAGTGGTCTGCTGGCTGGTGAGACAACACAAAATGAGGCAAGACGAGTGCTCCATGCTTCACCCTTAAGATGGGCACCACCTCCGGACATTGCCAGCCATGTGACGAGGTCAAAAAACTTTGGCCCCATCTACATTGACCTTTTAAACTGCCTTCAAACTATAGCCAGGTGGCAAACTGCCACGGAAATGTTCAAAATAAAGCTCTTAATATGCATAATTGTTCTGAGGTTTCTGTAACCAACATCCAGGCCTTCAACTGGATCTATGATTTTTTATATAATCATCTGCATAGCGAAAACACTTTGTTCAATACCAGTTTGAAAGTACATTTAATGGTAAGTGTATATGAGGCCTAAGACTTGTGAATGGCTCATACTGGCAGTTTTCTCTCTAGTGTTCTTGAGATGACCAGGTTTCTTGATTCTGTTATAGTGGACTTGCACATGTACTCTCTTAATAGGAACTCCTTATCTGCAGAAATCAGCATTTATCTGAAAGCTATAAGTTACCAGTCTCCTGCACCTAATTAATGTCCTAGCTAGTCTATGACAAATTTATATTCTTGTGATTAACAACCAGTTTAAAGTTGATGCAATTTGTCTGTAGTAATTCAAAAAGTGAAAGTGTTCTATAAATCTAAAGACAGGTGAAAGGTTGGGACAGCACCGGGAAGGCTGCATTCCACAACATAAGATGCCAGTTGGAAATTAAATATGACTGCTGCCTTCTTGTAGAAAAAAATGAAACTTCCATCCTAAAACTCTCTCTCTCAGCAGCTGTCCCTGATTTAACTCATGCATCAGAATGATCTTCTTCCCACCAGCACACACTTAGCAAGGGAGGGAGGAAGAGGAGGAGGAATGATATATGACTATTAGGCACAGGTCTGACCCAAGATATCTTGCTGCCAAGATAGCTCTACTTAGTGTATAGAAGTTTATTAGGCAGTTGAAACTTTCTTCACCATTGATATGAGAGAAGATCTTCCACCACACTTCAAGGTAACAGACTAATTAGCTTAATAATAAATAAATAATAAAACTTTATTTCTGTTCTGTGCTATCTCCCTGATGGGGACTTAGGATGGGGATGGAAATACTATGACTAATAATAATACATTTGGAATTGGTTTCCAGGTGGAAGGCAGACCCGGTTGGGGTTGGCTTGATGCGCCTTCCTCTTGGCACATTTCTCTCTTTTGCCTTCCATTCATGCCTCTTCAAATTCTACAGTACTGCTGGTCACAGCTGATCTCCAGCTGGAGTGCTTAAGGCCAGGGCTTCCCGGTTCTCAGTGTCTATGCCAGAGTTTTTAAAGTTGTAGAGCAACTGCTTTGGGAGACGGTGGTTGGGCATCCGGACAACGTGGCCAGTCCAGCAGAATTGATGGCGGAGGATCATTGCTTCAATGCTGGTGGTCTTTGCTTCTTCCAGCACGCTGACATGCATATGTACACAACAGTCCACAGTCTTCAACGGTGACAAAAACATTATCCATGGAGCTTCAAGAAGAAGAGAAGATCACCCCTTAGCAACACCATTGGATCAGTGGAATAGAAGGAATAAGTCAACGGCTTTTTCTTAGCCATTCAGTGTTTGAACAATGCAGGTATTTGATTTAAAGACTATCTTGTTTTTTCTCTGACACTTCCATTTCTTTTAAATGTTCAAATTGCTTATACATTTAAGTGGGCGTGTGAGCAATTATTCATAATCTCCACATCTTAACAAGCACTAGTTTATCTGAAACTGTCAGATCTAAAAGGTTTCTCTCAAGGCCAGATTCCCAATGTTGCCTTCTTAAATTCAGTATTACACAGTTTGGATATTTATTCTTGTTTTAAAACTATCTCTTGATGTTTCCATGAAAAAAAAATATGATTTATGTTGAGCCCTGGGCACTTTGCTGGGATCACATTTTAACCAGGATGAATTATTAGCCTGAGATTTCATTGTTTGTTCTACATCTGTCAACCTTTATATTTATGGCAGCACATTTTAAAAAAAAAAAATCATCCCACGGTTAATTTACAGTTTCAAAAGTTTACATGACTATTGCAGTGAGAGAAAATAATATAATTTAGTGATATTGGTTAATATTTGACTTGTAACACTTTTTAATTGCTTCTTTGGCTTTTCAATGTACCTCTTTAATTCTTTGTTGTGAGTCACCTTGGACGCTCTTGTCGGAAAAAATAGTATTGCATAAAATATATATTTGGCTGGAGTATATTTAGGGTGCATCTACACCAGTGTTTCTTGATTTTCATACTGTCGTGACCCCTTAATACAGTTCCTCATGTTGTGGTGACCCCCAACCATAAAATTATTTTCATTGCTACTTCATAACTGTAATTTTGCTACTGTTATGCATTGTAATGTAAATATATGGGGCATTTACATATCAGAGGTAACAGAGAAGCAACATGGGGGAATTGCATAGAAGTGTTTTCCAAATTCAGGTCTTCCAAGGGACTTCAGTGCCCAGAATCCCTGATCATTAGCCAAGGCAACTGAGGCTTCTGGGAGTCCAAAAGTCCAAAACACCTGGAAGACTATAGTTTGGGAATCACTGGACATGAGTGTGCTACTTTCTCTACTTAACCAGTTCTCCTTGTCTTTCTCTCAAGATGTCAGACTTGTGTTCCCATTGTAAAGTAAAAAAAAGTCATCCTAATATATTTCCCAAACTTTTCCTGGGCAGAGCTAAATTAAGCAATTGGGATGATGAGAGCTGGGATTTTTGAGAGCCCCTGGTGGCACAGCGGCTGAAACCATTCAGCTGATGAACTTGCTGACCGAAAGGTCAGCAGTTCAAATCTGGGGAGCGGGGTGAGCTCCCACTGTAAGCACCAGCCAACCTACCAGTTCAAAAACATGCAAATGTGAGTAGATCAATAGGTACCACTCCAGCGACCCATGCACTCATGTTGGCCACATGACCTTGGATGCGTCAACGGACAATACCGGCTCTTTGGCTTAGAAATTGAGATAAGCACCACCCTTCCGAGTCAGACACGACTAGGCTCAATGTCAAGGGAAAACCTTTACCTGTACCTCAACAGGAGAAAGAGATTATATATTATGGGAGCTTGTTTCAAATTTATTTTGAGTGTGTTTTGTTTTCATTTTCAGTGTCCTAAGGCCCCTTCCACACTGTTCCTATATCCCAGGATCTGAAACCAGATTATCTTTTTAGCCCAGATTATCTGGCAGTGGAGACTCATATAATCCAGTTTAAAGCAGATCTGAGATCAGATCCTGGGTTATAGGGTAGTGCAGAAGGGGCCCATGAAGAATTCAGTCTAAAACAAGCAAATAAAAAATGAATTGTCCCCACTGTATTATCTGAATGAGACCAGGCACGTACAAAGGCGAATGCCACCGAGGACGCTCCTCTTTCCAACTATAGTACACTATTTAATATTGGGGTTGGTTATTTGCTTTCTGGCTGATATGGTTTCCTCACACCTACACAGAAAAAAGTATTATATGCCATCATGTGGCTTAATCATAAGTTACATATCATGCACATGATAGTAGAGAATACGTAATGTTTGCTGATCTAAGATAAGGTTAATGTCCTTGTGCCACACAAAATGTTTCAAAGGCCACCCATTCCCGCTACACCAGTGATTCTTGAAGTGCTGTAAGCCTGCAGAGAAAATGAAGATTTTGATCCTGGAATAAAGAGTTCCGTTCTATTGTTTCAAATTCTTTCCTGTTTTTCATGGTTTCACACACAGACAAGAGTTTGAAATGGTCAAGACTGGACTGTTTCTGAGACTCCAAGCAGGGAGGGGAGAGCAGGCGTGCTTGGCGCATGACTGTGGTGCGCATGTGCAGGCAAGGTAGAACATGCGAGGTTGGAGGGAAGCTCATGCCAGCGAGTCCTTTCAAGGCATGGGGGCTCTGTGTGGGAAGTTTGGCCCAATTCTATTGTTGGTGGGGTTCAGAATGCTCTTTGATTGTAGGTGAACTGTAAAACCTTTGCTTCCTGCCTCCCAGTAAGAGTTTGTACTCATTTTTCACACCTCAGAAACAGAGCTTGGAACATATAACTAATTTCCTTTGAGGACAATGGAGATGCACATTTTTGCAGCAATTGGATATTACTTTGTGCAATGTCTAAAAACTATCTTTATGGTATATGCAAGAGTATACGTTTCTTTCATATTCTACAGTTTTAGCAGTTTGATCTCATGGGTGTATTGTATGGAATCCTGGATTAATAGTTTCACAGGGATTTAGGATTATTATCCAGAAAGCTCTGTCACCTCACCACACTCCAAATATCAGGATTGCATAGGATGCAGCCATGGCAGTTAAAGGGGGATCAAACATTATAATTGTGAAGCTTGAAAAACAGCTACCGTATATACTCGCTTTTTTTAAGGCTTATACTCGAGTCAAAGTTATTAATTATTTTACTCTGTTATTATTATTATTATTATTATTATTATTATTATTATTACATTTATCATTTTACTCTATTTATTATTGGTATTTCAGTTACATTATTTTACTCTATTATAATTATTACATTTATTATTTTACTCTATTAGTATTATATTTTTATTATTTTACTTTATTATTACATTTATTATTTCACTCTATTATTACTGTTATTACATTTCCATTATTTTACTCTATTATTATTATTACTATTATTATTATTACATTTATTATTTATTATTTTACTCTATTATTATTGGAAGCAGATTTGCATTGAAGAAGGTTAGAATAATGGTTTAATCAGAGTTAGGCAGTCTTCTCTTAAATTACAGTTTTATGTAAATATTCAAAAACATTTAACCTATGGATGCCTCAATTAATGTAATTTTATTGGTATCTATTTTTATTTTGAAATTTACCAGTAGCTGCTGCATTTCCCACCCTCAGCTTATACGAGAGTCAATAAGTTTTCCCAGTTTTTTGTGGTAAAATTAGGTGCCTCGGCTTATATTCGGGTTGACTTATACTTGAGTGCACACGGTAAGTCACCAGGTGATGCTTCCTGCTTCTCATGTCAGACAATGAAGAAAGGGTCGGTGGGTTGTTGTAGATTTTTCAGGCTATATGGCCATGTTCTAGACGCATTCTCTCCTGATGTTTCGCCTGCATCTATGGCAGGCATTCTCAGAGATTGTGGGGTCTCACAACCTCTGAGGATGCCTGCCATAGATGTAGGTATCACAAACTTTGAGGATGCCTGCCTTAAATGCAGGTCTCACAACCTCTCAGGATGCCTGCCATAGATACAGGCGAAACGTCAGGAGAGAATGCTTCTAGAACATGACCATAAAGCCTGAAAAACCTATAACAACCCAGTTATTCTGGCCATGAAAGCCTTTGACAATATGAAGAAAGGGTCATTGGCATTTTCTGGGGTTTGGTTTCAGAACCCCTTAGGGATACTAAAATTTGTGGGTGCTTACATCCTATTATATGCAATGATATAGTAAAACGGTGTTTCCTATATAAAATGGCAAATTTAAGGTTAATATTTTGGAATTTTTGATTAATGTCTTCAAGCTATGGATAGCTGAATCCATGAGTGCAGAATCCATGGCTATCAAGAGCCGGCTGTACTTTGTTCTAAGCATATCTCAAAAAATATTTCAAACATTTTTACTACATTTAATCTACAGTACCTGATTTACACAATGCAGCCCTGCCCATAATGACCTCGTTTCACTAAACAGCATTACTGAAGAGGGGCTTATTGAGCATTGTGAGTAGAAGATGTGTTAACATTTAACATTTTTCAAAAGAAAAGAAAAAAAGGTAAAGGATAAGAAGGGAAAGATGAAACATGGGAACAAAGAGGGACTGATGTGCCAGCTCTCCGAGGGAGAATTTAGAGGGGCCCTTTCCTCCCACAGAAGACAAATTTCCCACTTTGTACTTTGAATGCCAAATGACCTCCACGGCTCTTTTTTCTTTCTTTCTTTTCCCTTTTAATGTACTCTTAGCGAGAGAGGAGTACCCCTCGTCTCAGAAGATTTTATCTGCCTACACTCATCTCAGCTGTTGTCACCCATAACTTCAAATGCCAAATACCAGCCCCCATACAACAAAGGCCTTGTATTTCTAGCGAGCTTTTAAAAACTGTTTTATCTTTTGAATTAAAAGATCCTTTGTACTCCCAAGGCACAATTAAAAAGGTATAATGAACAGATGTAACACACATTATGTTAAAAATCTATTATACATTCCCAAAAGTACATCATTGGTTCATTGAAGATAAAGGTAATCTGATTCGCTTTATTTACTTGATGCATTTATTTACCAGCCTTCAGTAAGAATTTATAGGATATTTCAGGCAGGGAAAAAATGGTGAACAGTATAATCTTCTCCATGCACTCCTGGTTGAAATGGTTTCCCTGGATGGGATTAGGGGGGAAAATGCTCCTCCAAGGTGAATTGAACCACCTAAACTGGGCTCTACAGGCCAATGGACACTCCACCACTCACATCAGAAGAGCCACAAGACTGGGAACAAGTCATGAGAATCAAAACAAAGATCCAGCCAGAGGAACAGTGTGCTTAACATACATTAAGGTAGTGGTTCTCAACCTTGCTAATGCCGCAGCCCCTTAATAAAGTTTCTCATGTTGTGGTGACCCACAAACATAACATTATTTTCATTGCTACTTCATAACTGTAATTTTGCTACTGTTATTAATCAAAATGTGAATATCTGATATGCAGGATGGATTTTCATTCACTGGACCAAATTTGGCACAAATACCCGATACACCCAAATTTGAATGCTGGTGGGGTGGGGGAGGGATTGTTTTTGTCATTTGGGAGTTGTAATTGCTGGGATTTATAATTCACCTACAATCAAAGTGCACTCTGAACTCCACCAATGATGGAAGTAAACCAAACTTGGCAGACAGAACTCCCATGACCAACAGAAAATACTGGAAGGTTATGGCGGGCATTGACCTTGACTTTTGGAATTGTAGTTCACCTACATCCAGAGAGCACTGTGAACTCAAACAATGATGGACCTGAACCAAACTTGGCATGAATGCCAAATATGCCCAAACATGAACACTGTTGGAGTTTGCGGAAAATAGACTTGGAATTTGGTAGTTGTAGTTGCTGGGATTTATAATTCATCTACAATCAAAGAGCATTCTGAACCCCACCAACAATAGAATTGGGCCAAACTTTCCACACAGAACCCCCATGACCAACAGAAAATACAACCTACAAACAATCTACAGAACCACTAAGAAAATCCAACAAATGCTACATTCAGTAAAGGACAAGAGGGATCCTCTCATCTCTGCAGGAGTCTACCATATACCATGTAGCTGTGGACAAGTCTACATAGGGACCACCAAATGCAGCATTGCCCAAACACAAATCAATGAACATGAAAGGCACTACAGACTACTTCAACCAGAGAAGTCAGCTGTAGCAGAGCACCTGATGAACCAACCTGGACACAGCATATTATTTGAGAACACAAAAATGTTGGACCACTCTAACAACCACCATGTCAGACTACACAAAGAAACCACTGACATCTACAAGCATGTGGACAATTTCAACAAAAAGGAGGAAAGCATGAAAACAAACAAAATCTGGCTACCAGTAGTTTAAAAAACTCTAAAATCAGGACAGTAAATAAAAATAAACATTCAAAAAACAGGGCATTCCTGACGTGAAACAATCAGGGCCAACTAACACTCCCAACAAAGGATTCCCCCAGGCAGTAAGAAGCCACACCACTGCTAGGCCATTATATGCTAATCAAGGTGGCCAATTGAAACATTAGCACCTACCTCAAACAGACAAGAGTCCTGTCTCCCACCCTGGACATCCCACAGATATATAAGCCCCACTTGCCTAGTTTCCAACTGACCTCATAACCTCTGAGGATGCCTGCCACATATGTGGGCGAAACATCAGGGGAGAATGCTTCTGGAACATGACCACACAGCCCGGAAAACTCACAGAACCCAAATTGCTTTGGTTTATCTGGATGACAGCCCTATTTTGGTTGACCAGGGGATTTTGCTAGATATGGTCAACTCAAGGTATTTTGTTGTGTGAAGTAATGCAGGAAATGCCTCCCTCCTACCTTCCGCTGCCCAGTCAGAATCAGATCATTTTTGTACATGAGACTGGAAATCCCACAAGAAACTGCTTGCCCTTTCTGGCAGTTTAAAATATAGAGCAAGAAATTAAATAAATGATGTCCTGCCTTTTCAGAACATCATTTGCTGCCTTTGGTAGCTGTCTCATTCTACCCAGCCTTAGGGCTGACACTGTTCCTGGGTGTCTCAGCTGCTTTTTCGGTCACTGATCATGGTATCCTTCTGGACCGCTTGCACCAAGTGAGTGTTGGGAAAATCAATTTGTGTTGCTTCCACTCCTATCAGGGCATTCCTGCCAGTGCTACTAAAAAGCCACTATCTCTTTTCTTGAAATTTCTCGGTGGCTTTTATCTGCGGTCCCTTCCACACAGCTGACTAAAACCCCACATTTTCTGTTTTGAACTGGAATGCATGGCAGTGTGGACTCAGAGAACCCAGTTCAAAGCATGTATTGTGGAATTTTCTGCCTTGATATTCTGGGTTATATGGCTGTGAGAAAGGGCCCTGAGAAACTAGATAGATTCTCCACGTGGCACTGACGCAGCACATCCCACTTGATCGCAGAGCTCTTTCTCTGAAAATTGAAGGGCTTCATACTGGTACATATGATTTCTATAATCTGAAAGTAAGTAATGAAGACACCAACATAGATTTTCTAGATCTTGGCTCTACCATTAATCAAAATGGAGATTGTAGTCATTTTTAAGTTGATTTTTGGAATAAAATTTATAGATTTATAAATGAGTATATGCAGTACATACAGAGAGCAAGATGACAGCTGTAGGGGGAAAACTGGGAGTTAATGCTAAGTACTGAAGTACTGCAATGTAGGTGGCAGAATCAGATCATTTGAAAAGATTTTTTTTACAGCATAGTTTAAAATTCAGAAAATAATGTGTATGCCCTGGGGTAGGGTTCTCAAAATCTTTTGAAAGGAGGCAGGCTCAAACACATCAGTTTCAGTGCTTGAAATGGAAATGCATTTGCTGCCACTTAAATCTGAAAAAAGTCAATTATATTCTTTCCATCTGACAGTAAGATTTTCCTTGTTCTTCTTGGAAGGGAGCCTACAGAAAGAATGTTACCATTATTAATCCACATTTAATGAAGCAGCAGGATCGTTATATAACCGATGGTGGTTTCATAAAGGTTCTAATTTAGAAACACATGGAACTTTATGATCATGTTCAGCTCACAGTCTGAACAGGCAGTGTCAGTGGCAAATGATAACTATTGCAAAACAACAGACATTGCTATTTCTGTCTGTGATGCAACTGTAGGGATGAAAACAACACCAGGTCTCTTCAGGAATCCAATCATTGACTGTGTTCTGGTTTTTTATCTGTGAAATGTTGGAGGGTACGTGCTGATTAAGGTCCACGCAGGGCCAGAACTTGAAACATGCAAGCAATAGTAACGTCAGAGCTTGAGAAGCCTTGCTTACATGTGCTTCAACTGTCAAGATTTGGCAGGGATAGGACAGCCACGGTTAATCTGCTGTTGCTCCACTTTTTCAGCTGATTTTAAAATATCCTAGTTTTTATCTCTCTCTTTTGCTGGTTTGGGCCTTCAAGTCATTTCCAACTTACTGTAAACTCTCACGGGGATTTTCTAGCAAGATTTGTTTAGAGGAGTTGCTTTTCCCTGCCTTTGAGGCTGAGAGTCTGTGACTTTCCCCAAAGTCATCCAACTTACTTCCATGACAAAGTGGGTTTTCCAACCTTGGTTTCCAGAGTTGCAGTTCAATGCTTAAACTACTAGGTACTAGGGATGTGTGATCCATTTAAAAATGGTTCAAAAGTCATTACAAAACTGGGGGCTCAGGCATTTCATTTCTAAAGTTTTTCTAAAGTATAGTTAATGAAAAATCAATTACTATAACGATAGTAATGGAATTCCGTTACTATTTCATTATAGTAATTGCCCATAATTACTATAATTGGGGAAACTTCAGGAGCTCCTTTCTCCATCATTTTTAAAACTATTGGAGTGAAACTGCTACATTGGTAGAACACATTTACCACTGCTAGCCCATCAAATTTCAGAATGTTTCAATTATCTATGGATTTTTGGGGAGTTTTCAAAGTTTTTTAAACAACTTAAAAAAAACTAGCTGGACTATAGAAAGAATGTTACCATTATTAATCCACATTTAAGTTGGACTAGATGGCCCATGCCAGCTCTTCCCACCCTATGATTCTATGAAATTTATATAATTACAAAAACATGATCAAAGAAAGCAACAATAATTTAAAAATATGCGCAAAGCCACAGAGAATCTAAATTTAGAAAGAACATAGGATGAATACAGAGCTGTGAAGATGAAAAATTGATCAGTGTATTATCAAGCCTTTTTTATTGTGGTATATGATCTGCAGTTTTCCATTCCTTGGCTCAGTCATTAACTCATTTTTTCATATCAGGAATGACTTGAGAAACTGCAAATCGTTTCAAATAAAGTCAACAAATCAGAAGACTAGGAAGGAAAGCTATAGACGAACTACACAAGATCCCAAAGTGTAAAGATATAGTAAAGTTAGCATTTCCCATTCCATTGTATTTACCATTTCTGTGTTTTGTTGTAAAAGCTGAACAGTGAAGCAAGCTGAGAGGAAGACAATCAACTCCTTAGAAATGGGGTGCTGGTGAAGACTTCTGTGGATATACCACAGACTGCCAAATAAATAAATAAACGAGTCCTAAAGCAAAGCAAACATGAATTTAGCCTAAAAGCCAAGATGACTAAACTGAAGCAGTCATACTTTGGACATATCATGAGAAGATGTGATTTCTTGTAGAAAACAACAGTGCTTTGTATTGTAGGAGACAGCAGGAAAAGAGGAAGGTTACATTCCAGATGGATAAACTCAACCATGAGTACAGTTTGACTTGAAGGTCTCTCATTTGCAAGGTGACCATGTCAAAGTTGACTTGATGGCAGTCAAATTTAATAAAAGAAAATCATACATGTTTAATTTAAAATCAATGGACAAGGAAAAAATAAAACAGATTCCAAGTGGAGGATGGTGGCGACTTGTACATATGCTTGTTACAAAGTACGCGCACCTGCACAAAATCTAACAACACTAGAAGTAATTGAGGGTTTTTCAGCAGAGGGGAAGAAGGAAACATAACAAGAATCTGAACATACTGACAATTTAATAAAGACAGATGCAATAAAGGTTTTCCTAGTATCAAGATAAAGGGATAATAAATAAGAACACGGGTCACCAATTTGAGTTCGTCTAAGTCAAAAGGGCACATAATGAAATCTTCCCACCAACATAGCTGAAGGAAAGAATGAAATTCTGGTCATGTTAAGGCTCTTTGATACTTGAGACTGAGGATGCCAAAATATAATTTTCTGGATTATACACATGAGATGTTATGTCAAGTAATATGAAATAATTTGGCCAAGATATTCAATATCTAGGATGCATTGCATAAGTGTTGCTTTAACTGTTTGAAAAACCCAATGGGATCTATTATGCACACATACTGTTGAAGCTAAACCAAATTTGGAAGCAAAGCAGTGAGAAAGCAAAAAGTCAGCAAACAAGATGTAAATGTATATAGGACGTCTAGCTTGCAACTTGTTTGGAATTTTCTTCTGCTGGATCTTTAGGACTGTTATTGACAGATTTCTCAGTGTTTTAAGATAATTGGAAAGTTTTGTTGTTATCATTAGTAGTGTATTGGAACAATACTATATGTCCTGTATATATTTAGAGTCTCTGTGGCTTTGGGTTTCTGTTCATTGATTTTTGTATTCTTCTATCATTCTTTTGGAATTATATTAATTTATCTCACATGTTTTTGTAGTCATGTGCTTTTATAGTGTTTTGGTTTGGTTTGGTATTGAGTGCTGCCTCCTTTGAATTGGATTTAGATACTAAATGGTCATAAAAACATGTACCCTTGAATGTTGTCATGAAGCTCAAAAGAGATGGAACCAGCTGGTTGCCTCATTGCCAGTCCTGTAGAAAGATTAGACTACCAATCACTCTGGTTGTTGTATGGGATTGGGCTGGGCCCCATCTTATTCTTTGCCTCAGGCAGCAACTTTTTTGGGCCAGTCTTGCTCTGGCCATCTCTTCTTTATCTGTCATACTTTTCAATGAAGTTCTTTCTTTTTGATCTGCAATGGATACTTCAAGTTTACATCATCACTTGCAGGAAACATTATGTGAGAAACACACACATGAACTTTCCTGAAACACAGTAGCAACCGAAGTCCATCAATGCAATCGAAGCAAAAGTATCAATGCAAAAGGGACCTTGGCGCTGCAATAAACAAACCAAAACACTCCCTCTGCCTCACCGGCAAATACACTAAAGAATCTAAACAACATAAAGTTTAATTACACACAACATGAGTTTTGTCTCTCCCTTGAGCATAGCAAGGTTTAGATCTGAAGGGCCAACTAACCCTATTAGTGAATTAAATCCAACTGAGTTAATGGATCAGCCTGTGATGGAAAATGAGATTTCCCCTTTGAGAAGCTGTAACTATACTTGAGCTGCAATTGACCATCCTTCCTTTCCTACTACTATAGCTACGAGGTGTGATAGTAGTTTCCTCTCAAGGAACTATTTGGCACAGGACATGCTTATATATAACATATCCCAGGTTCTGTTCACAAGGACCAAGATCTTGTAGGTTTCATACACTGACATACAGTATTAAGTCGCTTCTGGTTGCAGTTTCTCAAGTCGCTCCTGACATGACAAAAATATATATACATTCAATATTAAGCAAAGAGTATGCATCCTATTTGAAATAGGGTGGCTGCCTCCTGCATAATCCTGGGACTTGTAGTTTAGGGGCAGGGCATATTAAATTGCTCAGTCAGAGGAGTCCTGGGTCTCACTAAAGCCTGGCTTCTTACTGCCTGTTGGGAAGATTAGCTGGCCCTGTTAGTTTCTTGTCAGGAATTCCCTAGTTTTTGAGTGTTGTTCTTTACTTACTGTTATGGTTTAGAGGTTTTTTTTAATACTGGTAGCTAGATCTTGTTCACCTTCATGAAATCATCTCCCAACAAAGGATTCCCCCAAGCAGTAAGAAGTCAGACTTTGAAACTGCTAGGTCATTAAATGTTAATCAAGGTAACCAGCTGAAACATTCACACCTACCTCCAGCAGACAAGAGTTCTTTCTCTCACCCTGGACATTCCACAGATATATAAACCCCACTTGCCTAGTTTCCAAGAGACCTCACAACCTCTGAGGATACCTGCAATAGATGCAGGTGAACGTCAGGAGAGAATGCTTCTGGAACATGGCCATACAGCCCAGAAAACTCACAACAAGCCAGTGGTTTCGACCATGAAAGCCTTTGACAATATTAGACCTTTTTGCACCTGCATTGAAATCCCTGCAAAGTGACTTGCCACAGACTATGCTACTTGCAACTTCCCATCTTGATTACACTCTGATCTTGTTGGATCAGATGCCTTCCGTTTTTCATCTGTGAATGGTTGGAATGTATGCAGTTGGAATATATGGCATGGGTATCTTTGTGCTTATTTAAATGGCAACGAAAACCAGCCTAGTACTGACACATTCCTACTAGGTTTAGAGTGAATATTGCTCCACATGATTAAAACTTAATACCTTTCAAATACTCAGTAAATCCCACAAAATCCATCACTGGGCATAACAAGCATACTTCTGCATCATTTCATAATTTAATTTCCCCCCTTAACCTGCTGGGAATCGGAAGCTCTGCGAAGCATATTCAAACATGACACACTACATTATAAAACTGGTAAGAACCAGAGAGTGGTATTCACTTCCCTGCTTCTACTTTCCTGAAATATGCAGTCTGTCAATATTAAAACAAAACAAGGAGCGTCAGTTGCCAAAACATACTGTAGGTGGGCTGTGTTATCTCATGAAGGGAGGAAAATTAATGAAACAATGAAGAATGAATTACTAAAACTTTCTGGAATGCTTGTTAAATGAGATTGCTGGACAGAGGGAGGAAAATGTGTCATTTGGGTTCACTCAAGGACTGTCAAGGGCAAGACGTCTATTGGGTAAAGGCCACAAGGGGAAACTTGGAGAAAGGAAAAAGGGAGTAATGTTTTGTCATTCACAACAGATTAGCCTCATACATTCGTGGGCAAATTTTCAAGATCCTGAATGCTCACTGAAAGCATATCCCTAGTTTTCCAAGATAAAAGGGACATCATCCACAGATTTCCCCCACTACCCCATTGGGTTGAATGGAGCTTGATGGCCACTGACTTATATGGCACTACTGCAATCCAAGAGTTGTAAGGTCCACTTAAGTCAGGCCATTTTACTAACCAGTCTGCCGCCTGGTCTCCATGATTTCAAGTGGAGGTCATCTGACCTAGAATAATAGAATCATAGAGTTGGAAGAGACCTCATGGTAAATCTAGTCCAACCCCCTGCCAAGAAGCAGAAAAACTACATTCAAAGCACCCCTGACAGATAGCCATCTGGCCTCTGCTTAAAAGCCTCCAAAGAAGGAGCCTCGATCACACTCCAGGGCAGAGAATTCCTCTGCTGAACAGCTCTCACAGTGAGGAAATTCTTCCTCATGTTCAGGTGGAATCTCCTTTCCTGTAGTTTGAAGCCATTGTTCCACATCCTAGTCTCCAGGGCAGCAAAAAGCAAGCTTGCTCCCTCCTCCCTATGACTTCCTCTCACATATTTATACATGGCCATCGTGTCTCCTCTCAGCCTTCTCTTCTGCAGGCCAAACATGTCCAGGTCTTTAAGCTGCTCCTAATAGGGCTTTTTCTCCAAACCCTTGATCATTTTAGTCACCCTCCTCTGGACACTTTCCAGCTTGTTGACATCTCTCTTAAACTGAGGTGCCCAGAACTGGACACAGTATTCCATGTGTGGTCTGACCAAGGCAGAATAGAAGAGTAGCATGACTTCCCTGGATCTAGACACTAGATTCCTATTTATGCAGGCCAAAATCCCATTGACTTTTTAAGCTGCTGCATTACATTGTTGGCTCATGTTTAACTGTCATCCACAAGGACTCCAAGCTCTTTTTCACACATCCTGCTGTCAAGGCAGGCATTGTCCCCCATTCTATGTTTTTGCATTTCATTTTTTCTGCCTAAGTGGGAGTATCTCCCATTTGTCCCTGTTGAACTTCATTTTGTTAGTTTTGGCCAATCATCTCTCTAACATGTTAAAATAATTTTGAATTCTGCTCCTGTCTTCTGGAGTATTGGCTATCCCTCCCAATTTGGTGTTGTCAGAAAACTTGATGATCATGCCTTCTAACCTTTCATCTAAGTCATTAATAAAGATGTTGAACAGAACTGGGCCCAGGGATCAGCTCTGATTCAAGGACCATTACTTTTAATAGCACTGAACTACATAACAAAACATGGAAATACAAACACAGAATGAGAAATATCCTTGAAAACAACATTTAGTCTTCATCTTATATAGGATTTGCCCAAGTCTGATTCTCTCTTCATTTGAAAACTGCTCTTTATATAGAACAGTTTGGAACCTCTATAAGTAATGGGTTGTTGTAGGTTTTTCAGGCTATATGGCCATGTTCTAGAAGCATTCTCTCCTGACGTGTCACCTGCATCTATGGCAAGCATCCTCAAAGGTTGTGAAGTGGATTCATTCTCTAGTGTGATGAGGCCCGTGGTGCTGAATCTAGTGGGAAACATTCAAGACTTTGTAGATTACTAAAAAGTCACTAGTTTTCCTGGAGTGAGACATGTGCAACAATTTTTACTATACATGGATGGCTGTGAAAGCTGGACATTGAAGAAAGCTGATAGGAAGAAAAGAAACTCATTCAAAATGTGATGCTGGAGACGGGTTTTGTGGATACCATGAACTGCTAAAATGGCAAACAAATGGGTCCTAATACAAATCAAACTTCTTCCCTCCATAGAAGTCATATTTTGAGATAATATGAGAAAACACGGTTCACTAGAAAAGACAATAATGCCATAATGGTATTATAGAAGGCAGTGGAAAAAGAAGACCACATTCCAGATGGATAGACTCAAGGAAGCCGCAGTCCTGAACCTCCAAGACCTGAGCAGGGCTTTTAAGGGTAGGATGATCTGGAAGTGTCCCATTCATGGAATTGCCATAAATTGAACTTGACAACAGTTAACAACAGCAAAGCTTTCTGGTGGGCACTTCTATTACCATTAAGCCTATTCCTCTCTTTCCCCCTACTTCTTCATCCTCTGTATTAGCCCTATAAGTAAGGTATGATCCAAGCTCACCAGCTGCTGACCTTGACAATGTGTGTACACCATGAGATCCACGATCTCTCTGACAATGCCATCTGTCAGAATCCAGCAACTGGCATTTTTAAATCTATGACTGAAACTGACGTATCTTATGAAGATATGGAAATAGAAATCAAAAATGTCCAAGTGCACTTTCACCCAGAAGAATTCCAATAGCAAATAACAAAATAACAACAAAGTAAAGAGTAGACAATGTCTTAAAACCTACAGTGGCTTCTCCATCAGAATGTGCACAGGTTATTTTTGAACTGGAACTACCAAAATTTCCCTGACAGCACGGTCAATTTGCTGCTCTTTATCCTATATTGATTTAGATTGTGAAGCAATACAGCTCTTTGAATCTATGTGAGTTAATTTTCAGTTTGCAATCTAATAAAAACTGAATTACATGCTTAACTTCAACATTCTTCTTTCCTAAGAACACAAAAGTCCTATCTAATCTTGGAGGCTAAGCAGGATTTGGCCCAGTTATTACTTGGATGGAAGACCACCAAGGAATACTGGGTACAGTAAACGATAGCTTCACCTGAGTTGAAAGCAACTTGAAGGCACACAACCATGACAAAAATCTAGATACAATGATTATAATTTAACCAGGAATATAAGATACCTCATCAAAGTGGGGAAGGATCAGAGCAGGTGACCATGTACCTGATCATCCAATGGTTCAGGTACTCCTGTAGAGGAGCAACTTCAAGGCCCTTGCTCTCCCAGCTACTTAGGGTTTTTACCTTTAAACTGGAGTTGGAACTAAACCAGTGGTTCAAACAGAATACTATTTCAAAGAGATTACTGTTTTCTATCAGCCCTGCAAATGGAGGGCTGTCATCAGCAAGGTGGGACGCATTGCTCCCCTGTTCTGAGGCTTTTCAATACCTCTCACAACCTAACACTGGAAACAACAAAATGTCTGAGCCCTCCTCCCAATTATTATAATAAGGATTACTTTGAGCCCATACCCCTACTGTGATTATAGACTTGGTGTACCTGAGAGATAATAACCAAATATTGTAAACCTATGGGCATGGCCCATGCCTTCTTTGGTCTACATACATATACATCAGGCCCTTGGTATCTGCCAGGGTTTGGTTCCAAGACCTCCCATGGATAACAAAATCCATGGATGATGAAGCTAAATAGTGATATATTGAAAATGGAGTCACTTATATAAAATGGAAAAATCAACGTTTGCTTTTTGGATTGTCAAGCAGTGAATGGTTGAAGACATTTGAAGCCATGGATTTGGTGGGCCCCTGATAATACTTAGCTCTATATTGATAAATATTATTTGCATGAAAAAAAATTTATGTAGATTGGAAGCTCACTTTTCTTTACTCAGTCCTCAAGAATCTAGGTAGGATAAGCAAAGTCTGGATATAGAAATCTGTCATTTCTGTCTCAGGAAAGCTGACATTTCCATTGAGGAAGGCTTTACAGAATAATGGTGTTTCTGTAAACTGGGTGAAATTTCCAGAACTCTTCATTGTTGAGTGTGTGAATGAGACCCACAGTGTGTGAGAGAGTGTCAGTATTTCCCACCTCACGTGGAGAGGAAAGTCAGACAGCTGAATTGCACTTTTTACTAGAAAACAGCCTGTTTTCACTCCACGCTCTGAATGTTGTTTGTCACAGTGTTAAAAGGTCAACACAGCCAATAAATATCCACTGAGTGGCCATGGTATCTCTTTGTAATCATGACAGTATTTAGAAAATGTGTGAATAGCTGGAGAGCAATCTCAGGGTCAATGGAAGATGTTATCTCATGAAAGTTGAAAGGACATGAACCAAATATCATGTACTTTGAATATTGAGGACATTTGCAAAATCCTTGAGTAGGCAGTCAGACTTGTTGTTATGACTTTACATTGACTTGTAATTTGTATGAGATAAAGTAAAAAAGCATGCTAGAAAACTTTAGAAAAGCAACTACTTGCATTCTGGAAATTGTCTTTTCTGAACTTTGACACACAATTGGGATAGCCTTGAAGAAGAAGCAAAACACATCCATCCCAATCTTGAGACTCAGAACACTGATAATTGTTGAAAATGTATCATCCTAAATGCACTGTCCCATCCCAGACATGACCAATCTTGCCTGATTTCAGAAGCAAACAATGTTTGGGCCTCGTTAAATTTTGGACAGGACATCACTAGGAAATGATTGATCTGCAAGTTGGGTTAAGAAAGAATCTTTCTTGAAACCATGGAGAATCAGTATTGCTCAGAATCAGTATTGCTCAGAATCAGAATACTAAGACAGTTGAGTAATGACCCCTCACAAACTAATACCCATGGTAACATAAAGGCAGATCAGATAGCACACCAGCTCTTGAAGAATGGGAAACCCAACCTTGCCACCAAAGTAGGAAAGAAACCAATAGTCAGACAACCAGATATTGAGAACAACAACGTTCATGAACCTTTTACATTTACTGAATTGGACATGACTCTCAATAAATATAAAAATGGGAAAGCAGTTGGCCTGGATGATCTATGGATGGAACAAATCAAGAACTTTGGCCCAAAAGCAAGGTGCTGGCTGCTGGAGCTGATGAACAACTGCACTGCATCCTGTCAGATCCCCAAAATCTGGAGGAAAGCAAGAGTCATAACCATCTTGAAACCAGGCAAAGACCACAATGGTCCAAAAAGCTATAGATCAATCTCCTTATTATGCCATCTTTACAAAGTTCTGGAGAGACTTATTTTGCATAGAATTATGGAAAAAATAGACCCATGACTGATTCCACAGCAAGCTGGCTTCAGGAAAGGCAAAAGCTGCACATCGCAAGTGTTGAACCTGTGTTATTCTGCCATGGTATTCTGAGCTATATGCATTTGTACTAGCTGTCCCTCAAAATACCACTTAAATACCAGGATCAGCAAAACACTATTAAAACACTTTAATTGACTAAAAATGCCTTTTAACTATTCTGTCATAATTTCCTATATTTCAAGACAGGCATCATTTTTAATCAGTGAAAGAAGTGTCAGACCATCAAACCTTATGCGCTGTCATGCACTGTCAGAGGAAAAGCTATCTTTAACATTGTCTTTTTAAAATAGTAAAAGCTTAGAGAATTAACTATGTATGCCTTTTCATCTTGGAATCACTGAATAAAATGGGCTCTCGCCAACTAAGCAAAAGCTTTATTTCAGTAAACCAGCTGTTGTTTGGGTCGCTGCAAGTTTTCCAGGCTGTATGGCCATGTTCCAGAAGTATTGTCTCCTGAAGTTTTGCAGGCATCCTCAGAGTTTGTGAGGTCTGTTGGAACCTAAGCAAGTGGGGTTTATATATCTGTAGAATGTCCAGGGTGGGAGAAAGAACTCTTGTCTGTTTGAGACAAGTGTGATTGGTGCAGTTGGCTACCTTGATTAGCATTGGATGGCCTTGCAGCTTCAAAGTCTGGCTGCTTCCTGCCCGGGGGAATCCTTTGTTGGGAGGTGTTAGCTGGCCTTGATTAATTCTTGTCTGGAATTCCCCTGTTTTTTGAGTGTTGGTTGCTATTTATTTGCTATCCTGATTCTAGAGTTTTTAAATACTGGTAGCCAGATTTTGTTTATTTTCATGGTTTCCTCCTTTCTGTTGAAATTGTCCACATGCTTGTGGATTTCAATGGCTTCTCTGTGTAGTCTGACAATTTCAGCAGAAAGGAGGAAACCAAGAAAATGAACAAAATCTTGCTACCAGTATTAAAAAAACTCTAAAATCAGGACAGTAAATAAAGAAGACCACTCAGAAAACAAGGGAATTCCAGACATGAAACAATCAGGGCCAGCTAACACATCCCAACAAAAGACTCCACCCAGGCAGCAACCAGCCAGGCTTTGAAGCTGCAGGGCCATCCAATGCTAATAAAGGTGGCCAATTGCAACGTTCACACTTGCCTCAAACAGACAAAAGTTCTTTCTCCCACCTATCCATTCCACAGATATATAAACCTCGCTTGCCTAATTTTCAACAGACCTCACAATCTCTGAGGATTGCCATAGCTGTGGGTGAAATGTCAGGAGAGAATACTTCTAGAACATGGCCTTACAGCCCAAAAATGCACAGCAACCCAGTGATTCCGGCCATGAAAGACTTCAACAACACATCTATTCTGGAACATGGCTATGCTTCTGGAACATGGCCATACAGCCCGAAAAACTTACAACAACCCAGTGATTACGACCATGAAAGCCTTTGACAACACATTGATTGTTTGCGGCCCTTGATCAATGCTGAAAAGAGCAATTGTGAATCAAGATAAGTTCCTCTAAGATTACACACTTTACAAATCATGATATTGTACACTCTGATCTGTAGAAAACTAAACATACTTTCATATGTCAAAAATGTCCACTGTCTTTATACTGCTTGTACCTTTTCTTTGATTACTTCAATCTTACTTGACTTTTAAGAAAGCCTGCCACTAATTAGGAAATAACATTAATCTATGAGATATTACACTGACAAAGTAGCTTCCAGAAGATTAAAGTAGTTAAGATTGTTATTTTAAAAGGCGAAATACATGGAGATGATTCCTGCTTGGGAAATGTGATTTGCACCCTAATTAAAAGTACCCTCCCCCCAAAAGGAGAGAGGTCAATCACTGTTTATAGCAGCACAGAGATAAGGCACTGGGCAAATGGCCCCTTTAGAGCTTGAGAGCCACAGGGATGCGTCTCTCCCATGATGCTCAATCAATGTCAGCATATCTTGGACACAGAGGAGGGGTGGCTGCCACATCTCCTCCCAACACCAGTCTCAAGGGGATGGACAATGCTGGCAAGAGCAATTTCCCCCACATACTTAGGATAGCCACATATGCATTGCCTAAACTACCAGTAAGAAATGTGTCACAAAACATAGAGAGGTCAAAACAGAACTCAGATTTACATAACATTTGCATATGCCACTTTTATATACAGTAATTCCCTGGTGTCATTTATTCACTTAGGGTCTCCTATGCAAGTCATATCTCCTCCGTACAACTTTCAATAAGCCTAATGATAACAGTAGGATTTGCTACTATTTGTGGTTTCATGTATCCATGCAAAGTCCAGGAATTAATCACCCATGGATTCATGGGTCAGAGTGTACAGAAAATCAATTTTAGAACAATGTATATAGTAATTAGATTTATAGTTACAATTTACTACACTAGGGAATATTACTCTCTCTGTCTGCTCATCTTATTTTCCAACTGTTGATTGACAACTTCAAAGATCCTTGATCTCCTGACTTGTTTTGTTTCTTTATCTTGCTGCTGGACTTAGACTTGACAGCTCTTCAAACAGAGAGAGGCTTCAAACAAAGGGCTTTCATGAGTCAGTCCTCAAAACAGGAGCTTGTTCTCTGTAGAACAGGAAATATACACTTAGCTCTCTTTGCATGTGGAAGAAGACTCTGAAGAAAGTCAGTTTCCACATGGGGATAATGGTGGATGCATCCAAGAAGACGGTGGTCCCTATATGTTTATTGTTCCTAAAGTAATAATACTTGAATAGGTTAGGGAAACAGCTTCATGCTTGTTAGAGCTAGAAACTATTGCATGTCTATATTAACTAACTGCCACTTTGTATGTTTAGAGACTTCCTGTTTGTTTGTTTTACTATACCCATTGTCAGCTTTCACCATTCTATCCTTCAATTATTTTTCTCCTTCTTTCTCCCATTAGACCAGTGTTTCTCAACTTTCCTAATGCATTCACCCCTTAATACAGTTCCTCATGTTGTGGTGACCCCCAACCATAAAATTATTTTTGTTGCCACTTCATAACTATAATTTTGCTATTGATATGAATTGTAATGTAAATATGCAGAATGTATTTTCATTCACTGGATCAAATTTGGCACAAATACCCCATATGCCCAAATGTGAATTCTGGTAGGGTTGGAAGGGGGGATTGATTTTGTCATTTGGGAGTTGTAGTTGCTGGAATTTATAGTTAAACTACAATCAAAGTACATCCTGAACTCCAYCAATGATACAAATAAACCAAACTTGGCRCACTGAACTCCCATGACCAACGGCAGATACCGAAAGGGTTTGGTGGGCATTGATCTTGAGTTTTGGAGTTGTAGCTCACCTACAGCCAGAGAGCACTGTGGACTCAATGATGGGTCTGGACCAAACTTGGCACAGATACTCAATATGCCCAAATGTGAATACCGGTAGAATTTGGGGAAAATAGACCAAGACGTTTGGGAGTTGTAGTTGCTGGRATTTATAGTTCACCTACAATAAAAAAGAGCATTCTGAACCCCACCAATGATAGAATTGGAACAAATATTCCACACAGAACCCCCATGCCTTGAAGGGACTTATTGGCATGAACCTCCCTCCAGCCTCACACACACTCCCTCGCCCGCACATGTGCACAACACTGCCATGCACCTAGCAYGCCTKCTCTCCCGTCCCTGCTTGGAGTCTCAGAAACAGCTCCCCCCTTGGCTGAGAGGCTGGCCCATTGCAATGGAGGTGAGCTTTTGGTGGGAGGATTTGCCGTCTGTTTCCAAAAAGGAAGAGAAAGACAGGTGGAGAGACCTTCAATCTTCTCTGCCAAAGGGGTTCCTAATATGTGTTTTCTGATGGTCTTTGGTGGTCCCTCTGAAACCCCCTCACAACCCTCCTAGAGGTCCCAACCCCCAGGTTGAGAAACATTGCATTACACCATATATTTGATTTTTCACAAATGTTTGTAAGGAAAGCTACTTTTAAAAAAATTAAGTAGACTGAGTTTTTTTTTTAAAAAAAAATCACTGTTATACTGTGTGGGGGGTGGATAGATGAGCATGGGAGTGGTTGTTGTTCAGTTTCTGCCTTGCTAATTTCATTTCTCTGCTTTTGAGATCCACTATTACCTCTCACATTTCTCAACAATACCCACCCACTATTGCCTTAAGCTTGGGAAACATGCCTTCATGGGATATACTTTTTAAAACTGTCCCTTTACTGACACGGCAACTTGGGTAGTTCTACTCAAAACAGTGACTATTACAAATATTGACATTGTCAACATATTCCTGGAAGCTGCTGTCCAGGGTTCAGCCAGGAATTTCCACATGGAACTACTGTTAATGCATTGGAAATTTTCTACTTTCCAAGCATGTGGATAAGGGAAATATACACAAAAAACAGCAGCCAACATCAGAAATAATTCAAGGTACACACAGCAACAACTACCAACTGCCAGGGTTTGAGTGCTAGCAAGGTATACTTCTCCATTTTCTGGTTCAAGCATTAGACTATGTCTTCGGAGACCAGAGTTTGATTTCAAGCTCGGCCACAAAAAACAAAAAAACAAAAACAAAAACAAAAAAACAACACTTTGTTTCTATGACTAAACTCCTAAAATCCCCATGATAGGGTTAGCCTTAGGGTTGCCATAAGTTGGAATTTGTGTGTGTGTGTGTGTGTGTCAGGAACGACTTGAGAAACTCCAAGTCATTTCTGGTGTGAGAGAATTGGCCGTCTGCAAGGACGTTGCCCAGGAGATGCCCGGATGTTTTGATATTTTACCATCCTTGTGGGAGGCTTCTGTCATGTCCCCACATGGGGAGCTGGAGCTGACAGAGGGGGCTCACCCGTGCTCTCCCCGGATTTGAACCTGCGACCTGTTGGTCTTCATCAGTCCTGCCGGCACAAGGGTTTAACCCACCAGAGAAATAATTTAAAGGCACACAACAGCAAGGGATGCAGTAAGTATCCAGAATACTGGTGCCACAGGACATAAAGCATAGAAAAAGCGAGGAATGTAGAATAGGAATCTTGCAGCATTTCAGATGCAAACACAGTGAATAGGATTGCTAGGATTTGGAGGGCTGCATTTACCCCAACCTGGCCTTGTTCTATTCCCAAAATGGGAAACTTTTCAGACATTGGAATTACTGTAGCAGGTTGTGGTGTGGAACTGACTTTTTAGGAGCACCCTGTTCCCCAAAATCAAGATACTCTCAACCTGTAATGTCCGTATTCTTGGTAATATGGTCTGCATTTTTCTCCTTCTCTTGGTGACCTTGGTGGCCCAGGGAGCACAGAGTCAGTCTCTGATGCCTTGGGGTTGGAATCTGGTTATGCTCCAAACCAGCACACGAACTGCAGCCTGATGAATAACTCTGATACTAGTTATGCATAAACAGTAGTATATCTGCCTTCCTTGTCAACTAGAAAATATCACACATATGGTAGGCCTGTGTTTACTTTAACCCTGGGCATAAAACTAGTTTGTGGCATTTAAAAAATTCTAGTGTAAACTCCCACTACAGTGCTCCTCTTTACCCGACAATGTTATTTCCTTCTCAGAACACACTGCTAAGTTCTGAACTATTCTTGATGTTTTCGTAATATATTCCATCCCTCATGGACATGCACACAATCTGTGCTAAGGAGGAACTGTGCCTGTTTCAAAATCCCACTCTGATTTTTTTCCCCTCAGGGAAGGAGAAAGGAGAAAAAGACTACTTGAAGCAGAAGCCAAGAAAACCTTCTGTTTGGGGAAATGTTATACCAATGTCACATACGTGGGGGTGGATTTGTTCATAGCAGCTTGAACAGGCTCCGTGGTTGTCCATTATTATCAATTGCCACTGTTAATTGGTAATGGACCTGTTGACTGGGATCTTAATTGAGGCTCTGAACTCTTCCATCCACCATCACCTGCATGCACCAAAGTACTTAACCCAGTTATACTGTAAACAGAGGAGACAGAAGTATATGAGGGATTGGGCTCCAGCATGCTTTTAGCCACAACATGTCTTCCCGATAATTGTTTGGATGGCTACAGGATTTCAAAGCCGACAGAGCAGCCATTGGCTCTGGGAGGAATTCTCTTTGATACAGTGCTAACAGGGTAGCCTTGATGGAGTTAAATCTAATCCACTTTGATTAATGCCACCAAACGAGTTTTCTTGACATCTCTGATTTAACTCCATGGGGCAAGTGATTGAAGAGGGCATGGTTAAGATCCCATCACAGCAAACGCCTCAAAAGTCTCTTAAAATAAAGAATTAATATCTTCTACAAACAATAAGGTGGGAACCCTTAACCCACTTCCCCCTTTCTTTAATTAACTCCTCTCCAGGTTGCTTCTGTCCCATTTGCTCTCCTCTGGAACAAAACAAAAGACATGTTCTCTGTCTGGTTTGGGTTTATGTAACTGTGCTCCATGTGAGACAGGTCACAGCTTTCTCACAGTGACTGGGAGTTATTTGGAGTGTGATTGATTTGGGAATTGGAAGTTTCTTTTACCAGGGAAGTCCCATCTGACTTCATATGATTTCTTCTTGACAGCCAATGGATCACAGTGAGCTGTACCTCATTAGGCAGAATAAGGCAGCCATCTCTAATAGCAGATGCTAGGTGGCAGAAAGGTATGGGAGAGCACAAAGGTAATCTTCAGGGCAGACACATCTCCTGCATTGTCTAATCTAGCTAGCTCACCTCTCAAGTGTTGGAGGATAATTTCCCTCATCATTGCCAAAGAAAGGTTCTTTTATGAGTGGAACCAAGGATTCCACCATCTCATTCTTCATCCCTTGCAGCAAGACATCTTGGCTTATCAAAACTGAAGATATCAAGATTCTAGGACTGGTTCATCAGACCGTCCAGGGGCTGAATGTGGGCAGTCTGCAGGAAAATTGTGTGTTCTGCTGTGAACTGATCCTAACACAGATTGTGACGCTGAAATGAATGGAGTCATTCAACAGAGTATGGTCATGGTATTAATTTTTGGGGCTATAAGAGTCAGAATGAATTATGCAGACAAACCTTGCCTTGAATTTTTTTAAATCCCAAAGGCAAACTTTGATTCCATCTTTTTATATTAGGGGCACAATTTCCTATGACATTGTATACAACGGGACTTGGGCATTCGGGGCTTTTGGTATCTACAGGGGATTCTGGAATTAAATGCCAACAGATATCAAGGGCCCACTGTATTCGCTTCCAAGAGCACATGTTATATTTGCATGTTTTTGCAGAGGTAATATCCTCTCAAACGCCAGACCATCCCAGCTGTATCATATCTTATTAGAATGGATCATGTAGAAAACCTTCATATCTTCATGAACATTTCTGGTAACTAATGTTGGGTATATTAACACTGTTAATGTGTTGGAATAATTGATCAATCAAATGGAATTTGATGTGCTCTAGGTAAGGCACCACACCCTCAGAAGTATCAAATGCTTCGATTGTGCTTTTCCTGCATGGCAAGGGGTTGGACTACATGGCCCATGTAGTCTTTTCCAACTTTATTATTCTATGATTCTACATGCACAATTTTGAGGTCTTCCTCACCTGGCCCTTGACAAAAAACAAACAAAAAACCACTAAATTGTGAAGTTTCTCTCTAGAATCATAGACTCATAGAATCATAGAGTTGGAAGAGATCGCATGGGCCATCCAGTCCAACCCCCTGCCAAGAAGGAGGAAAATCGCAGTCAAAGTACCCCCAACATATGGCCATCCAGTCTCTGTTTAAAAGCCTCCAAACAAGGAGCCTCCGCCACACTCCGGGGCAGAGAGTTCCACTGCTGAACAGCTCTCACAGTCAGGAAGTTCTTCCTAATGTTCAGGTGGAATCGCCTTTCCTGTAGTTTGAAGCCATTGTTCCACGCCCTAGAGTACATTGATTAAACTATACCAGGAATGGAAGAACACTTGCTGTTATTTGTACCCTACCTGAGAAATGAACTTCCTTAAATTTCAAAAACTTGTTAATGGGGAATAATACAGTGGCAATCATTTTATTCCTTTGCACAAAAATTCTGAAAAAACACAGTATATTTTGCACAAAACAGTATATTTTGCACAAAATATACTGTTTCCAAACAGCTTCTTTATGACATCAAGATTACAATTTGTTTCACACAAAAACCAGAAACCTTGCACAAAGTATTGCCTACATTTGGGGAGGGAGGTGAAGTTAGATACAAGAATGTTGTTTTCTGCATAAAATAAATCTAACAAAACAAGCTATCTTAGGCACACAAAGATAGCCTTTAGGCTGGAAATTTATTGTTTTACGCACAACATTTGCATGCAAGACTTTTTTTGCTAGATTGCCTTTTTCTTTTTAAATAGGAATCAACAACTGTCTAAAAATAGTGGGTTTTGTACAAAACACACAGTTATCACGCATACAAAATATTTCTGTGGGAAATAATTTTCCTAAACACTTTGTATAGTGAAAATACACGTGAAGAACTCAAGAATTAATTTTCTTTACAAATGAAACTGAAAATTATTCATCTTCACTTGTGAGGATGAAATAGTCATATATTTATTTCCTTAAACTATACAGCAACTAAAATGGACTGTTATGGGGGGGGGGGTGAAGAATTCTTTATTTAAAACAAGTTAGTCCCAGGCTTTGGTCCCAAACTTTTTCAGTACTGCCCTTTAAATCCCAAGTTTACCCAAACACAATTAGCAGACTTCACTTTCCCAATTTTGTAAACACATTTATTGCCCTACAGGTAGGAAATATCTTTCATTCCAAAAAAGTATTTATAGCAAAGAAACCAGGAAGAAAAATCTTCCCACCACAATTCCCCACAAATCCAGCAAAGCAAGTTATAAACTTGACAGTCGTCCGTTTATGCCTCCGGTAAAAAATTGTTATCTTATTACTTCCTGTAATAAGTGGCTAAACTAGACTAGCGAGGATAGCAATGCGACCCTGAGTTTCGGTACTAGTCAAGGTAAAGGTTTCTCCTTGACATTAAATCTAGTCAAGTCCAACTCTGGGGGTGGTGCTCATCTCCATTTCCAAGCCAAAGAGCCGGCATTGTCCGTGGATGCCTCCAAGGTTATGTGGCCATATGAGTGCATGGAGCAGTGTTACCTTCCCACAGAAGCAGTACCTATTGATCTACTCACATTTGCATGTTTTCAAACTGTTAGGTTTGGAGAAGTTGGGGCTATCAACAGGAGTTCACCCTGTCCCACGGATTCGAACCATGAACTTTCCGGTCACCAAGTTCTGCAGTTTAGTGGTCTAACCCGCTGCACGACCATGGCCCCCAAGTTTCAGTACTAAAGTCAATGAAAAGAATCAATACTTTGACATACTGGCCTTCCCCAAACATTTGTCAGTAAATAAATTTCAGTGATTGTATTATACATTTTAAACAAAATTTCAATATTAAGTATTTCTAGAAATGTTGGACCAAAATAGTATGTACAGGACTGGATAATCAATTTCCCTTAGTGGTAGAAGCACATGAAAGAAGACTAGGGGCCCATTCACATAACAGAATGACAGTGCTATTTAATGTCATGGTTCTGTCTTATGGAATCCTGGGATTTGCAGTTTAGGGAGGGGTATTTAGCATTCTCAGCCAAAATCCCAGATTTTCATGCCAGTTAATGTGGCATCAAATCACTATTATTTATTTATTGATTTATTTACAGTATTTATATCCCGCCCTTCTCACCCCAAACAGGACTCAGAGTGGTTTTACAGAACACACATACAGCAAATATTCGATGCCGATTGTACAATTAACAATGACACACAATAAAAACAGAGGTAAAGGCAGTTTTTTCCCATTTTGAGTAATGTAAAAATAAGGCATCCCTGAAAAACAGCCATCCAATATCCATATGAGGAGATCTATCACTCTCTGAAGCAGGCTGTGCCACTTTTGAACCGCTTTTACCATCAGGATTTTCTTCCTAATGTTTAGGTGGAATTTTTCTTCTTGCAAATTGAATCAACTGCTTGTGTTCCGTAGCCCATTCATACTATTGAATTATAGGGGCCAGGCTTAGCACAGCAGGTTAAACTGCTGTGCTGCAGAAAAATCCTGCTGATCGGAAGGTCAGCAGTTTGAGCCCAGGTTGAAGTGGGCTCAGCACCCACCATTAGTCGCACAAATCAATGTATTCTTCAAATTCATTCAGTATTGCAGCCTATTGGCTATGTCCTGCTTCTGCACTGTAAGCTGTAGACTAGGACCAAACTTCTATTGGTACCCATCTAAACTAGAACCATTGAATCAGTTGTTGAGTGGTGAGTCATCTCTTAAGCAAACCCAACTGAGTCTAGTTTGGACTACCAGTAGACTTCTGAGTTTTGATTTGAACCTTCTCTATAACTGAGTGACATCACAAATACTTCATCAATAGAAGACCTCAGGCTCACTTCCCAGGGATCAAGGGTCAAACAGAACAATCACAAATTCTGTGGTCTTTTCGTATGATAGAGACATTGCAGACACTTGATTATGTTGCCTTCCTTTTTGCACTTTTTCCAGCTCAAAAATATTTTTTTTTCATGTACAATATCTAGAACTGGACACAGTTTTCTACATGTCATTGCACAGTATCATTATCATTCCTTACAATTCTGTTTTCAGTCCCTTTTGTAAACTCTTAAGCACATTAGTTTGGTCATGCAAAATAAAGGTTCTATAGAGACATGTCAATTATAAAGGAGTTCTGCCCTTTGGATGCTATTGAACTTTAGCTGCAATCATCCCTCACTGTTGGCTATACTGTCCAGGGGTGTCAGCATAGCCAACTATTGCAGATCACAACGTCTGGTTTGTGATCAGGTAGATTTGGTATTTAAAAAGCAGTACTAAGAGTTTGGGACCACAGCCTGGAAGTAACTTGTCCGCATGTCCCTCACCCTTGAGATCCGATATGGCACTTTATCACCTCTGAAGGTCCAGCTGCTAAATCCTATATACAATACTTTTCAAGGACCTATTAAATCAGGATACTTAATTCATTGCATACATCACAATTCCAAAGAGAATGAAACTATATTGTGCAATCAACATTTTTACACAGTTGCACTTAACCTCATCGGCACTGCCTTACATCAAATAATGGTATTTGAGAAAACCGCAAGTAGCTGGTATAATTATTGATCTTGGGTAAATAGCACATGTTTTGATCTGTCAAACCTCAAGTCTTCATTGCAAATATTGATCTGCAATTGTAGTAGTCTCATTTAATGCTTTRCACTGAAACCTTGATTCTCATCAGACAGGATCAATGACAGAATTGGTTCCTTAATAAAGCAAGCAGAATACCCTGGGGGCGGGGGGGGGGGGGGGATGGGGCACAGGGCAATCAGAGCTGGAGGTGACCTTCAACTTGAGCCTTTGGAAGAGTTTACATTGTAAATCCCAGAATCCTAGAATTTTGCATTGGAGTTTCCAAAATTGGGAACTCTGGATGTTGKAGTCCAAACCATTTCCCCCAGAACTCTACATATATGTGTACACATATCAGAATATGTCTAAGCTCCTTTAAGTTACTTTTAGCTTAACTTCTACTCGGAGATTAAAATCATCTGGGGAGGCCCTGCTCTCAATCCCACCTCACTCGCAAGTGCAGCTAGTGGGAACAAGGGCTTTCTCAGTGGTGGCCCCTAGGCTATGGAACCCCCTTCCCAGTGACATTAGACCAGTCCCCTCTCTCCTAGCCTTCAGAGGAAAAGTAAAAACTTGACTGTGGGATCAGGCTTTCAGAGAATAATGCAGTGCAATAACAGATTTGGAATATGTGCAATGACTATGGAATGGCTTGACTACGATTATGGATGGCGTGATTTTAATATAGAATGTAATTTTTTAAATGTTTAATATATATTAATTTTAATTTAATTTCAATTTTAATTTTTTTGTAATTGTATGTGTTTTAAGGCATTGGATAACTGCCTCTATGTAAGCCACTTTGAGTCCCCTTCAGGATAGAGAAAGGCGGGATATAAATAGGGTAAGTAAATAAATACATAAGAAGGTTTGGTTGGAAGATTCTGGTAGTTGTAGTCCTAAATGTAATTTCTCCATATTGTGTACCTGCCATTGGCACCTGTAAAGATCAACTGACACCATTTCAGTTTCAGTGTGTTAAAGGCATGTATTGTAGGAAAAGCCAACAACATAGATCCCCTGCTGCCTTCAAGAGTGCTTCCCAGGTCCCTTAGATGCAAAGTTCAACAAAGCACAAAGCAACAACCTTCAGGTGAATAATTCTTTTAGAAATTTGAGGAAGGGAAATTATAATACATTTTAAATTGTGCAGCTTTTTTGTTTCATCTACAAAGTTGCTAGTATGACATAAACAATGAATCCATGTGGTTGGAGTCATGGTGGATTTCTACAATGACATCAGATTTCATGAAAATGCTTCAGGAAGAAGAATGAGGCTCCTACAAGAAAAATGACCACAAACTACTTCTGCATTTTGGACTCAATTTGCAGCAATAGAAGATAGGTAAGGAATGGGGAGTTGCTAGAAAAACTGGGATATTTTAAAATCAACTGAAAAAGTGTCACCACAGAGGAAGAATCTGGGCTGTCCTTGCCAAATAAGAACAATCAGGAGGCATGTAAAAGTCATTGTAAAAAGATCCACCCAGAGGAAAAGTGTTCTTGCCATACATCAAGGGAACCACTGACCACATAGGGAAGCTGATGAAGAAACACAACCTACAAACTATCTACAGACCCACTAAGGAAATCCAACAAATGCTACCTTCCGCAAAGGACAAGAGAGATCCTCTCACCTTTGCAGAAGTCTACCGTATACCATGCAGCTGTGGACAAGTCTACATAGGGACCGCCGAACACAGCATTGCCCAAACACGAATCGAGGAATATGAAAGGCACTGCAGACTACTTCAACCAGAGAAGTCAGCTATAGCAGAACACCTGATGAGCCAACCTGGACACAGCATATTATTTCGGAACACAGAAATGCTGGGCCACTCTAACAACTTCCATGTCAGGCTACACAAGAGAAGCCATTGAAACCGACAAGCATGTGGACAATTTCAACAAAAAGGAAGAAACCATGAAAATGAACAAAATATGGCTATCAGTATTTAAACACTCTAAAATTATAACAGTAAATAAAGAACAACACTCAAACACAGGGGAACTCCAGACAAGAAACTATCAGGGACAGCTAATCACCTCTCAACAAGGGATTCCCCCAGGCAGTAACAAGCCACACCTAAAAACTATCAGGCCATCAAATGCTAATCAAGGTGGCCAATTGAAGCATTCACACCTAGCTCAAACAGACAAGAGTTCTTTCTCCCTTCCTGGACTTTCCACAGATATATAAACCCAATTTTCCTAGTTTCCAACAGACCTCACAACCTCTGAGGATGCCTGCCATAGATGCAGGCGAAACATCAGGAGAGAATGCTTCTAGAACATGACCATACAGCCCAAAAAACCTACAACAACCCATTGTAATTTTAGTTTTCATTTGTCATGAGCTAAAATACTGAACAAAACCCACTGGGTGACCTTGGGCACATGACGCCATCTCAGCCTCAGAGGAAAGCAATGCTAGACCTCTACTGAAGAAATCTTACTGAGATAGATCAGAAAGGAACACAACAATAACAAACATACTCAAAAGGGCAGGCCTTTATAGTGTGACCTAAGAAGGACAAAAGGACAAATTCTTGATTCTTAATAAAAACATGACTTATCTTGATGATGTGTGTTAGAGCTCGTAATGGCTATTCAAAAGAAAGAGTGTTACTAACAATTTTGTGAAATTCCAATGGTCCCATTCATATGGATACTTGGCAGTTGATGCCCAGTGATTCCCGCTAAACCTTTCACAAAAAACATTCAAATCAATAGTAACGTGGCTAGGTGCCAGTATACGTCTTTGTGTGCCAGAATTAAAGCCTTGTTTCAGAAGGGGACAAATTGATTTGAATGTCAAGGTTTATTATCTTCATAGGGGGGAAGCATTTGCAACAAAGAAGAGCTATTCTGGATCAACCTCCTCCAGGCCAGAGTTGAGAACATTAATAATTCCAACTCAGTGAGTCACTTTTTCTCGCCTTTAGATACAGAGCGATAGTTTTAAAAAGTAGTTTCACCCCTAGATTCTTGCCAAAAAATGTCTTGCCTGGCAACTATGAGGCAATCTAAACTCACAGTCTCCATTCACATCTGCAGCTGGTGTTTTCCTGTGCCGCTACTGTTATGTGCCTTGAGATCAATCCTAACCCTATCCTAGATTGTTCATTCACCTGAACAATCCTCTACAGCAGTGTTTCTCAACCTGGGGGTTGGGACTCCTGGGGGGGTTGTTTCAGAAGAGTCACGAAAGACTGTAAAAAAACACGTATTTCTTAGGAACCTCTTTGGTAGAGAAGGCTGAAGATCTCTCCACCCGTCCTTCTCTTCCTTTTTAGTGTTGGTGAACTACAACTCCCAGAATTCAAAAACATGCCCCCCCCCCAACCCCACCAGTATTCAATGTTGGCCATGAAGGTAGTGTGCCAATTTTGGTGCAAATCCATTGTGGGCTGGGTTCAGAGTGCTCTTTGATTGTAAGTGAACTATAAATCTCAAATGTCAAGGTCTATTTTTCCCAAACTCCATCAGTGTTCAAATCTGGGCATATTGAGTATTCGTGCCAATTTTGGTCCAGATTCACCATTGTTTGAGTGCACCATGCTCTCTGGGTATAAGTGAACTACAACTCTAAAACTTAAGGTTAATGCCCACCAAACTCTTTCAGTATTTTCTCTTGGTCATGGGAGTTCTGTGTGCCAAGACTGGTTCAATTCCATCGTTGGTGGAGTTCAGAATGTTCTTTGATTGTAGGTGAACTATAAATCCCAGCAACTACAACTCAAATGACAAAATCAACCCCATCCCACCTCACCACTATTGAAATTTGGGCGTGTCAGGTATTTCTGCCAAATTTGGTCCAGTGAATGAAAATACATCCTCCATATCAGATATTTACATTACAAGTTATAACAGTAACAAAATTACAGTTATGAAATAGCAACGAAAATAATTTTATGGCTGGGGGTCACCACAACATGAGGAACTGTTTGCAGCATTAAGAAAGTTGAGAAACACTGCTCTACAGGTATCGTCCATTACATTCAGATCCTTGCAGACCATAAAACATTCAACATATGTTTTCTTTATTACTCTATCTGGACTACAACACATGATGCAGAACCAAACACAAGCTTAACCCTAGAACTTGTCTCAAATAGTAGCCAGAGTTCTGATTTGTATAATCTAGCAAAGAAATAGGTGGGGTTTTCTTGGCAAAATCTGTTGGTTTGCCTTTTCCTTCCTCTGAGGCTGAGAGAGAGTGACCCATCCAAGGTCATCTACACTTAGGTATTTAGGAATGTAAAATGGGTATTCCAGGCCAGGGAGTATTTCTCAAACTACAAGAAAGGAGATTCCATCTGAACATTAGGAAGGACTTCCTGACTGTGAGAGCTGTTCAGCAGTGGAACTCTATGCCCCGGAGTGTGGTGGAGGCTCCTTCTTTGGAGGCCTTTAAACAGAGGCTGGATGGTCATCTGTCAGGGGTGCTTTGAATGCAATATTCCTGCTTCTTGGCAGGGGTTGGACTGGATGGCCCATGAGGTCTCTTCCAACTCTATGATTCTTATGATTCTTCCTGGCATGCCTCCACCCAAATTTGATTATTTAGACAATAATATCTATTATTTAGATACTAATTATTTATGGGGAACTATATAGCTCTCAGTGACAACTTTTTATTGACAGTATAGGAAACAGAACTAATTAAGGTTGGAATGTATGTCCTTGAGGTAGACAAACTATTACGATTAAAGGCCATGTTGGCCAGTTTAGGCATAAATGTTGTACTTTGTGGTGTGGTTTAATGTTTAATTCATTTGCATTTGTGGTTATGTGTCATGCCAATTCTATGTGCCAGATAAACTTTCCTTCCGTGGTGATGAGTAATGCCTCTAAGCTTAATTCTCAGATGCAAACATTACATTATTAAAAACATCAATTGTGGTTTTCAGAAATCTTTCTTTCTATCTGCCAAATGAACCAGAGCCAGCATAGTGGAGTGATTTGAATGCCATATACTGTTCTGCAAACCAGGATGGGAAGCCCTCTGGCTGATCTAGGGCAAGTCAGACTCTCAGCTTCATGGGAAGGCAAAGGTAAGGCCCCTTTGAATTAATCTGGCCATTTAGTATCAGTTGGAAAATTTTGCAGTCTGTTACTACCCAGATATGAGTACCAGTTATCATGGCCAAGGTGGACATAGACAGATGTGCATGGTTGATGATGGAAAAGCCTAACCTCCAGAAAAAGGACTTTGACAATTGGAGTCCCAATTGATTGCCTTCGATTAGACAGTCCCCTAGGTAACCTGGCCCCAACCAGGACCCAAATCTTGTCCTTGCACTTTACTACTGCTTTGTACCCAAAGTCATAATGTTCCCTTTTGTACTGCCTGCTAACCCTAATACTATCATTTGACTTATGCACTTTACCCACCTGCCATGCCCAGAAATTGTTTATTATTGCTGGTTCATTGGTTGTTTTGTCTGATAGTTGCTCTTATATTCTTTTATAATGTTATTGTTTTATTCTGTTTTATGCTGTTTTTATATTTTAGTGTGTTACATTTTAATTATGTTTGTTTCGGGCTCGTCCCCATGTAAGCTGCCCTGAGTCCCTCCGGGGAGATGGAGGCAGGGTATAAAAATAAAATCGTTGTGGTTGTGGTTGTTGTTGTTGTTGCTAGTTTAATTCCTTGAGATCTTCATCACATGGAATAGAAAGAAGAATAGCTTATTTTTCTAATGTATTTTATAGAGAAGTGACTGGGCATTCCTAAACTGAAAAGGAAGTTGCTGTACATGGAGATATGGAAATAAAGGGAAACCCCTTCCCCTGGCTTAAATGTGTTATCAAAGGCTTTCATGGGCGGAACCACTGGGTTGCAGTGAGTTATTTGGGCTGTATGGCCATGTTCCAGAAGCATTCTCTCCTGATGTTTCACCCACATCTATGGCAGGCATTCTCTGAGGTTGTGAGCTCTGTTGGAAACTAGACAAGTGAGGTTTATATATCTGTGAAATGTCCAAGGTAGGAGAAAGAATCATAGAATCATAGAATCAAAGAGTTGGAAGAGACCTCATGGGCCATCCAGTCCAACCCCCTGCCAAGAAGCAGGAATCTTGCATTCAAATCACCCCTGACAGATGGCCATCCAGCCTCTGTTTAAAAGCTTCCAAAGAAGGAGCCTCCACCACCCTCCGGGGCAGAGAGTTCCACTGCTGAACAGCTCTCACAGTCAGGAAGTTCTTCCTAATGTTCAGATGGAATCTCCTCTCTTGTAGTTTGAAGCCATTGTTCCGCGTCCTAGTCTCCAAGGAAGCAGAAAACAAGCTTGCTCCCTCCTCTCTGTGGCTTCCTCTCACATATTTATACATGGCTATCATATCTCCTCTCAGCCTTCTCTTCTTCAGGCTAAACATGCCCAGCTCCTTAAGCCGCTCCTCATACGGCTTGTTCTCCAGACCCTTGATCATTTTAGTCGCCCTCCTCTGGACACATTCCAGCTTGTCAATATCTCTCTTGAATTGTGGTGCCCAGAATTGGACACAAGATTCCAGGTGTGGTCTAACCAAAGCAGAATAGAGGGGTAGCATGACTTCCCTAGATCTAGACACTATGCTCCTATTGATGCAGGCCAAAATCCCATTGGCTTTTTTTGCCGCCACATCACATTGTTGGCTCATGTTTAACTTGTTGTCCACAAGGACTCCAAGATCTTTTTCACACGTACTGCTCTCAAGCCAGGCATTCCCCATTTTGTATCTTTGCATTTCGTTTTTCGATCTCTTCCCTGTTTGAGGCAAGTGTGAATGTTGCAATTGACCATCTTGATTAGCATTTAACTAGAGGAGTCAGCCATAGCAGATCACCTAATGAACCAACCTGGACACAGAATATTATTTGAGACCACAGAAATGCTGGACCATTCTAACAACCACTATGTCAGACTACACAGAGAAGCCATGCGGACCATTTCAACAGAAAGCAGAAAACCATGAAAATGAACAAAATCTGTCTTCCGGCATTAAAAAAACTTTCTAAAACCAAGACATAAAGAGCAACACTAAAAAAGGGGAATTCCAGATAAGAATCAATCTGGGCCAGCTAACACCTTCCAGCAAAGGGTCCCCCAGGCAGCACCCAGGCAGGCTTTGAAGCTGTAAGGCCATTCAATGCTAGTCAAGGTGGCGAAATGCAACATTCACACTTGCCTCAAGCAGACAAGGGTACTTTCTCCCACCCTGGATATTCCACAGACATTCCCCACTTGCCTAGTTTCCAACAGAACCCTCAACCTCTGAGGATGCCTGCCATATTTGGGTGAAACGTCAGGAAAGAATGCTTCTGGAACATCACCTGGAACACTCACAGCAAACCAGATCTGGCTTGTTCAGTGTTTCTACTCGTCTCATTAGTTGATACTGCAGCTGACTGAGAGGAAAAAGGCAACGAAGAACCAAATCAATTGAGCATCCGTTTTGTAGACAGGTGCAGCCTGCAAGTTCCCCTGGTGATTCATATTTTGACCATGTCATGACTAATATGCTATCAGGTTTCTTTGTTTGACAACATGCTTTCTTGTGAGCAAGACAAAGTGTATCAGAAAATGCTGCCATATCATATATGTTTTGCTTGAATGATGTTGTTCTTGGTTGCTAAACAAAGGAGATGCAACATTATTTTTAGACAATTAAAACACGTCTCACTCATGGAGAACATAAGTTGGAAAGCTGGAGTTCCAAAAAGCATGCAACTCTGTTCTTTGCCCATTTCCCCAGATCACTATGATCTCTTCTGACCCCTCGTGGTCAAAAGAACAACTACAATCTCAAATGTTCAGTGAATAGGACAATGTTCAGGTGAACCATTAATGTATCTTCAGGTCTTCTTATATAATCTGATATAAGAACTACATTTCTTTCTACCAATGTGACATGGAGCAGGACAATAGTTGTACTAATTGGCTACAATTGTTTTTGTTTTTCTTTCCCTGAGGATCTCCAGGGATGAGAAACTGATGGCCCAGGGGTTGGCATTGGTGCGCATATCACCATTTTGGGTAGCACTGAACAGAACTTGTATTCATAGCAGTGTGATACCAGTTTAACTGCCATGGGAGTTTGGGATTTGACATTTGGAGAGGCACAGAGCACCCAGATGTTCATGCTTGAATGCCTCCTCCCCAAATATCTATCTATCTATCATCTATCTATCTCTATCTATCTATCTATCTATCTATCTATCTATCTATCTATCTATCTATCTATCTATCTATCTATCTATCTATCTATCTATCTATCTATCTTTCTATCTATGAATGATTAATTTATGTTTCATTGTCTGTTAATTGTGTATTATGTTTTGTACTGGCATTGAATTTTTGCCATTTCACGTTGGAAGGCATCCTGAGTCCCCCTCGGGGAGAGAGGGCAGGTTAAAAATAAAGTATCATCATCATTGTCATCATCATCAAGTATTATTATTATCCCTACCCCATGTAAAAAGAGAAGCAGTAGCAACTCCTTCTGGGGCTTTACAGCTGCCGGTGCTGAAGACAAAGACAATTATTATTATTATTATTATTATTATTATTATTATTATTATTATCTTTATTTGTACCCTGCTAGCATCTCCCGAAGGACTCAATGCGGCTTACAAAGGCCAGGGCCTCAAAACACAACATAACAATACACAACCTAAAGCAAATTAAAAACAGTTAAAGCAATATTAAACAAGCAATAAAACAGTATACCAGGACACAATAAAACTGAGCCAGGCCAGAGTAATGGGTACAGATTAAAAGTGCTGATGTGACAGGTGGTATGTAAGGATTATGGGGTAAGTGCAGTGTGCCAACAATCTTAATTTCTAATAAAGTGCTTCTGGGACTTGTTGGAGGATTCCTATTCTGGAAAGGCACATCGGAACACATCGAAAGACAAGAGCCTTTAAAAAAGGCTGTATGCACACAAAAGTTGGATTTATGCATAGCAGGGTGCCAGCAGGAGCCGTGGTGGTGTAATGGGTTAAGTCCTTGTACCGGCTGAACTGCTGACCTGAATGTTGGTGGTTTGAATCTGTGAGACAGGGTGAGCTTCCCATGCGGGACATGAGAGAAGCCTCCCACAGGTTGGTAACACATTGGAGCGCCTCCCCCCCCCCCCGGGCAAGATCTCTGCAGATGGCCAATTCTCTCACACCAGAAGCTACTTGCAGTTTTTCAGGTTGCTTCTGACATGATGAAAAAAAGGATGCCAGCCAATTTATGTTTCTTACTTGTCAATTGCCAGGGGGTAATCCTCTCACTGTAGAAATTCAGTATGTTGGAAATTCAGCAATATCAAAATATTTTCTTCTTTCCATCCCTCTGAAGCAGTTGTGTGTTGTCTGAGAGAGGAACAAACCTAATAGACGCCTTTTGCTCCAGCAGATGATGAATCATCTCATATCCAAGCAAATTGGATGCATCCATATTAATTGGGCTGTGGTGTTTCCGTTGGCTACAAGTGGCAGGTTTTCATGGTTCATTATCCTGAGATAAATAGTCCCCCCTTAACTCACTTCAGTCTCTGATCTGTTTGCACAACATACAGGTTAATCAAAAGTTGAAGAAACTAAATAAAAAGAAAGGGAAAACTCACCCTGAATAATTAGGCATTTGCAACTTCTCTGTGTCTCTTGGACACAATATTCAGTGTTATTTACATTCATAGTAAATCAGATATAAAAATGGGAATAGGTAACAATGAGTTCACACCAGACTTGTTCATACATAGAAAAGGCAATGAAAGTCAATGGGATTCATTCTTAACACTGATTGAATGTGTCTTCTAGAAGTATAACTCATTCTATGCAAAGCTGATACTTCTGCTAGTTCTTAAATTTCATTGGCACTCTTGTCTGCTGCCCACCCAAGCACTTTTGAGCCGCCTTGACTTCAGTAGGGGAGATGTAAACATATGTTCAATTCACCCACTGAAATAAATGACACTCCGGATATCATCGTCACAATGCCCTCACCACAATCTATGCAACCATTCCGACTCAATTTCAAGTGCCGTGCAGCTCTGAATTGTTCCATAAGAAGTTAATTTTGCACCATCTGACACTCTTTGTAGTGTCTTCAGTACTGTAAGTAATTTAATTTGTTCAATTCTCTGTTCTTCCCACATTTCTAAAGCAAGCTATTTGCGCCAGGATTTCAAAGCACAACAATGAATCTGTAACAATTTACGAAACTCTACTGTGCAGAACTGACCTTCGTGGAATTTTGTATTAGGGTTTCTTAACAAGTCTTTCTACCATGCAAATTGGTTGCTTTTGAAGTTACTTGTGGTTGTTTTTTGAAATGTAAAGCAACAATCCTTCAGTTTATGTCAGGCAATAGCTACCCAACTCAACAATATGGGTTGATATAGACAAACGAGGAACTTCAGTATGTATCTACAGAAAAAAGAATGAAGGCATTTATCTTCTGTTAGCCTTCTTCAGTCTCACATCCTTCATGTATCTCCAGTTAACTCCAAACAGCATGGATGATGGAATTGTAGTTGTCACAACTGGAGGGTTAGGGAATACAGCTGGCTATTTCCTCCCCAAAAGTTACAGTATTTGTCCAAATGTCAGTGTGCTGGAAGAAGCAGAAACCACCAGCATTGAAGCAATGCTCCTACACCATCAACTCCGCTGGACTGGCCATGTTGTCTGAATGTCCCATCACCATCTTCCAAAGATGTTACTATACTCCCAACTCAAGAATGTTGGTGGACAGGAAAAGAGATTTAAAGATGGGCTTAAAGCTAACCTTAAAAATTGAGGCATAGACACCGAGAACTGGGAAGCCTTGGCCCTTGAGAGCTCTAACTGGAGGTCAGCTGTGATCAGCAGTGCTGTGGAATTTGAAGAGGCATGAATGGGGGGTGAAAGAGAGAAACGTGCCAAGAGGAAAGTGCACCAAACCAACCCTGATCAAAACTGCCTTTCACCTGGACACTGATGTCCTTACTGCAGAAGAACATGCAGGTCAAGAATAGGGCTCCACAGCCATCTACGTATTCACCACCAAGACACCATGGAAACTTACTGGGTGACTGTGGGCAAATCACACTCTCTCAGTCTCAGGAGGGAAGCCATGGCAATGTCCTTGTGAACGAATCCTGTCAAGAAAACTCCATCACAGGTTCTCTGCAGCATTTGATAATTTAGTCAAATAAATGCTATGGAGTGATGGATCACAGATAAGAAGTAACAAGTGAAAAATACAAATCTGTAACAAGCCATTGTATTTTTTTCTTCCTTTCTGAAATGAGGCAATACTGGAGGAAATGGCAATATAAATAATATCCACCACAAGGTGGAGCATTTTCCATTATTCTGCAAAAGAGCATGAATTCCAGAATAGTAATGTTTACAGCGTGAGCCACAGATTGGGAACAACAGATCTCCAGGAATAGTTACTGCTTTACTGTAGTACGAGTATATTTCACCTGCCGAACCACAATCATACCCAAAGTTATTTTACATGATTCATTCTGGGCTGCAACATATCTCATTTTAGCATTTCTATCCCTAGGCATAAGGAGCCCCTGGTGGCGCAGTGGGTTAAAGCACTGAGCTGCTGAGCTTGTTGACTGGTTCGAATCCGGGGAGCGGCGTGAGCTTCCACTGTCAGCCCCAACTTCTGCCAACCTAGCAGTTCAAAAACATGCAAATGTGAGTAGATCAATAGGTACCGCTTCGGCAGGAAGGTAACGGCGCTCCATGCAGTCATGCCGGCCACATGACCTAGGAGGTGTCTACGGACAATGCCGGCTCTTCAGTTTAAGAATGGAGATGAGCACCACATCCCAGAGTTGGACATGACTGGACTTAATGTCAGGGGAAAACCTTACCCTTTACCTATCCCTAGGCATACACTTGCTATTTAATTAATTTATTGATACTTCATTTCTCACCCTGCAAGGGACTCAAGGTGGCTTACTGGCAAAATTCAATGCTACATATGAACACAATAAAAACATATCCCATCCAACTACAAAACAGTTAAAACACATAGAACAATAAAACAGATTAAAACATATAAAGTGTTTGATTTCATTAATCCATATTCCCTGTTCATAATCCTTTTCCAGATTGTGTCGAAATCCGAAATGTCCTATTCTCCAAATGCCTGCGTACAGAGCTTTTTTCTGAAGACCAGAAGGAATGGGCCTGCCTGATGTTGCTGGGGAGGGAGTTCCACTGCCGAGGGGCCACCACTGAGCAGGCCCTGTTTCTCATCCCCCACCAATCACGCTTGCAAAGAGGGTGGGACCAAGAGAGGGTCTCCCCAGCAGATCTTAAAGCTCTAGTTGGCTCATAAGGGGAGATGCGTTTGGACAAGTAAGTTGGACCAGAACCATTTAAGTATCAATCTTTGTTAGCAAAGAAACTAGTTATTAATAAGTGACCCTTCCAGAGCTTGGAATTAATACTCTTCCAGAGCTTGGAATTAATACAGCTCCCAGAATTCTTCAGGAAACATGCCCAGCTCAGGGGATTCAAAGTACTTTAATCCTAAATAAACTTTTCCAACTTAAAGCAGAAGCATGACTATACATTCCACAGATTCTGCTTTGTGGGCCCAGCAGTGATATGAGCAATGGAGTTTCTAAGAAGGAATCTTGTTTCAACACCCTTCAAGTTTAGGGTTGAGAAAGTGTGATCTCCAGTGTAGAAGGACCGCAATCTCCAGCATCCTTTATCATCGGCTGTGCTAGTGAAGACAGATGGGACTTGTAATTCAGCAAGATTTAGAGAGATTTATGTTCTCCATTCCTGCTATAATCTGCCAATGATGTATTTTCAGGTTTCCAGTAAGGGTTGCTTCACAGCTCTTCATAGGATCTATACACAGGATTATGCTCAAATCATCCTAGCTAAAGCTGACAGTAATATTGAGAGGAAAAACTTATTTCTGGCAGCACCAATGTTATGTTCCTTTTCTGCTGCATATAATTTTGGAGTATCTGGAGTTGAGTGTTCAGTTAATACTCATTAGTTCTAAAAAAAAACCCCCCAACAAAAACCTGGTGGATCTAGAGCAGCATTTCTCAACCTGGGTGTCGGGACCCCTGGGGGCTCATGAGGGGGTGTCAGAAGGGCCGCCAAAAACCATAAGAAAACACAGTATTTTTGGTTGGTCATGGGGGTTCTGTGTGAGAAGTGTAGTGAAATCTACCTTTTAGGCGAACAGGCCAAAGCCTGAATATCAGTAGTTGTCATCTGGAAAGACAGGCAGAAGCAGGAGGAGGAGTCAAGCCGACTCCTGATTGGTCAGAGCAATTAGGG
>NW_026846588.1:251612709-251661191 GCF_025583915.1 Anolis sagrei ordinatus | reverse complement strand
CCCCCTGCCTCAGATATCTTTGAACTTTCGTTATAGAAGTATGGCCCAATTCTGTTTTTGGTGGGGTTCAGAATGCTCCTGGACTGTAGGTGAACTATACATCCCAGCAACTACAGCTCCCAAATGTCAAGGCCTATTTTCCCCAAACTCCACCAGTGGTCACATTTGGGCATACTTTTGGTCCAGATCCATCATTGTTTGAGCCCACAGTGCTCTCTGGATGTAGGTGAACTACAGATCCTAAACTCAAGGCCAATGCCCATCAAACCCTTCTAGTATTTTCTGTTGGTCATGGGACATCTGTGTGCCAAGTTTGGTTCAATTCCACCATTTGTGGAGTTCAGAATGCTCTTTGATTGTAGGTTAACTATAAATCTCAGCAACTACAACTCCCAAATAACAAAATGAATCCCCCCCCAATCCCACCAGTATTCAAATTTGGGCGTATTGGGTATTTCTGCCAAATTTAGTCCAGTGAATGAAAATACATCCTGCATATCAGATATTTACATTACGATTCATAACAGTAGCAAAATTACAGTTATGAAGTAGCAATGAAAATAATTTTATGATTGGGGATCACCACAACATGAGGAATTGTATTAAGGGGTTAATTGAGTCAATGCACTAGGAAAGTTGGGAAACACTAATCTAGAGATTCTTAGAGACAACATTTTAATCAAATCCATGAAAAATCAAAGCTACAAAAATGAAACTCACAGATGTGGAGGTCCAACTGTAGTGTTGTGATGGGCCTCATAATCATTTAGAAAATTGAATGTATAGCATATAGATTTCAACTTTATATCTTCAAGTTACTTAAAGGATATTAAATAGGCATAGGGAGACACAGTATGGTGAGTAGTTTGAGCAGGATTGTGGAAGACCAAGGTTAGGATCCTTATTCAGCCATGGAAACCTCACTGGGAGAACTTTGGCAAGTCATACTCTCTCAGCCTAAGATGAAGGCAATGGATCTCCTGTCAATAAATCTGAATAAGGACACCATAGGAGAGAAGGAGCATAAATAATAGTCAACTTGAAGGCATATCAGTTTAACCATAGGTTATGGCTTTAGTACCTAATCAAAGGAAACTTGCTGAAATATGTCAGCAGCCTTTCCTTCCCATCTTTTAAATGGACCTGGTTCTTTACTCAGTCCCTCTTATCACTTCTCCCTTCTAAAAATGCATGTTAGATTTCAGTTCACTACATAAAATGAGATTTTTCTTAAAACTTCCTACAGACATTTCTTGTGTAACAGAATCAGGTCATTTCGTAAGCATCCCACACAGTTATGCAATACGTATAGCAAAAACAGTGAAACAAAGTCTCCCAAATGTCATATTTTCCAGACACTTGAAGATTAAAGCAGGATGTACAAAGAAGAACACAGCTTCTGGCTCTTTTATATTCATATTCTTCCAACCATGACAATTTACTTGGTTCCTCACAGACACCTCTCAATAGCCAATCTGGGAGCTGTCCTAGGTCCTGCACTATCTGACTTCATCTTGCTAGTCAAAAAATCATAAATTCAGGGGTGGGAAACCTCAGGCAAAGTCTAAATACCTTAAATGCACTGGATCCTGTCAGATCCTAAAAGTAAAGTGGGATCTGATCTAGTTAGGATGGGAGATCACCAATTAATTCCAGTCGCTGTAGACTGTATTTCAGAGGAAGGAAATGTCAAAACCACCTCTGAGGATTCCTTGCCTAAGAAAACCCTACAAATTTATTGAGGGTGTCAAGTTGACAATTGATTCAAAGGTTCCTTCCCTGCCCCACACACACAACACACAAACCCCAGAACTTGGGGCTGAATCTGTCTCTCTTGGACTTGCAATCTAGCTGTTCAATCTTTTCGAACCATACCTCCCTTCCCTATGATACATAGTGGCTCCCCAGGTTTTTACTATCTATTTACCTATTCGAAAAAGTTGAATTATCTCTCTTTGAGCTCATATTGTGATGATAATGAGCTAAAATATGTTGGCATTTTTATTTCACTCTTTAGTCTCATTCATCACCAGAATATAGAGAACTTCTCTAAAACTTTCAGCCTTCAGGCTGAAAGAAGTTCACAATCCTTACTGTTTTTGCTACCTGGCCCTCATCTTTGAGCAGTCTCATCTAGGTCTGTAGCTTCATTGTTGGAATTAAATCCAATCCTTTCATTCATCTCCAAAAAATGATCAATTTCAAGGACAGCAATCCGGCACACTGATGTTGTTGTGCTGGAATAGGTGGTAGTAGATATGGGGGGAAAGCCCATAGGAGTAGCTGATGTGAAAGAAGTCAGAAATTGGACCAAAATAATTCCATAGAATTGCACCTGAGAACATAGAGAGGCACACAAACACTTCCATGGGGAGTATTTCTTAGCGTGTGGGTAAGTGAAACCATGGATATTGAAGTCCATGGGTAAGGGGGTCATAATGCAATTTCTAATACAGCCATAGGACAATGGCTAGCTGCCTTAGATGTCTATCAATGTGAGGGGAGTGCTCCAACCCCATTATCCGAATGGCTTCAGGAATTATGATCCACCTACTGTTATAGTATATCAAAGGGGCTACCATAGAATTTCAGACATGCTGTGGACTTGACTTAACAGCAGTATAGTCAAACATGGATTCTGACGTATGCCATAGCCCCTCAATTGGCCGAACAAGAGCATATTGTTAACCTGCAAATTTCCCCTCTACACCCCAAATATCACATATGATACTAAAGGAGCTTTGACATCATTTTGCAAGCTGTTCCACAATAAAAAAGGCCTTGAATACTGATCCTGTCTACTCATTAAGTAAACATTAATCATCTTTAAGCAAGCCAATCATTGTTTAAAATACTGTAAATAATTATTTCATTGAAGTAATGCAAAGGAGACAAAACGGCAATTCCAGAAATGAACATCAGTTGCGGGCTTTCAGAATAAATGTTTCTTTCCAGCACATTTTCTTTAATGTTAGCTTTTAATTATAAAGTCAGACAATTAGATTTTTAATATATTTCAAATGTCTTTGTTTTCTTGTGTTTTATGGTTGGGGAAAAAAGCCAAGAGGACAACTAGTGAAGTATTTTTCATGCTGGGCAGAATTAAAATACCATTTCCAAAAAGTGATGAGGTAGAACAGATTTTTTTCATCCTAGCATTGTCCAGGTATGTTGGCTTACACTCCCATCATCTTCAGATAATACAGACATAATGTGAGTGTAATCTAACACAGCAGAATGACTTGTGCATTCAAATTCCTTCACTGCTTCCTGCCAGTTTGGATGTAATCTACTTCAAGATAGGTAAGATATAGTCAAAAAAATACCATGGTGAGTTGGAACAAGCACCCAGCTACTTTTATGACTCTACAGTTATTCTTGTTGATAAGTCTTTGTTGTTGTTTACTACTCTTGAGTTATGGCAGCCCTTTGACTAAGAGACCACCAAGTCTCCTTGCAAACGAAGGACTTCATTAGACGTAGCTGGGGAAAAACAGGGGAAAGCAGAGGAAATCATCTTCTTGCATATAGAATTGTCTTCTTTGCATGGGATTCCATCTTGTAAAGAAGATGGAGCTACCACATCACACAGGATCCAAGACATCACTCTTAAAACACCACTCCCGGGTTCCTTTATGCTTCTTTATGTTGTCTGATTTAAGGATGGTGATTCAAGGCACCATCCTTAAATCAGACAACATCCCTTGACTCCTTCATGTTCCCTCTCAAACACCTACTCTACGACCTTGTCACATGGCCACCAAAGTTGCTCTGCATTGCTAGAGGTGTGAGGAACCCCATGCCCCATATCACCTGACTCATCTCCCAGCTGATCCCATGGGGGGAAGCGTGGAGTGTACATGGAGTGTACACTGCTTGCATTAGCAACATGGGAAACCTCCCATGTTGCCGTGGCTGTGGCATACACTGGCTCCACCCTCCTTCACCCATGGAACTGTGCCAGCATTATTTGATGAGAGCCAGCATGCCACCAAATGTAGCCCTTTGTGATGAGGTCACTAGAGGAGACCCAGTCACTTTTTAAATCTGACACCACTCCTGGGTTCTTTTATGTTCTCTTGTAATCACCTTACTCTAGAGGAGACCCCTAACACTGTTCTTAAGAACACCAATTTCTCCACATCACTGAAATGATTCATCACAGGCGAATCTGGCAGATCCCATCCCACATATTTTAAGGAGCATTTCCAGGCACATCAGAAGCTCAGAAAGATTACTCCCCTGCTTCAACCCCCCCCCCCCATTTATCCACACTTCTGACATAGTTCATTGATGAAACACCATGGATTACAGTCAGAGGTCTGTCTGTATCATATGATGGGTTCTGTGGTACTTCATCTGTGAACTGTTTTAGAAGTGTGTGGAAATGTGGGAGGGGGGCTTGCATGTGATGAAGTTTAAAGTCTTCTGTCTGCTTTGATTGGGTCTATCCATCTGGAATATGGTCTTCCTCTTTTCCTACTTCCTTCTACTTTACCAAGTATTATTGTTCTTTCTAGTGACGCATGTCTTCTCATGATATATCCACAGACTGGTAGTTTATTCACCCTGACTTCAGAACTTGGGCTTGATTTGCTCTAGGACACATTTATTTGTTTTTTGGTAGTTCAGGATATACTGGCCCTCAGATGCTCACCCATGCATATTTCAAATCAAAACTGACCAAATGCTGATTTGAATATAAATACTGTAAATAAATAAATATCTGCTCCAAAGTATTTCAGGGCTTGTCTACACCTGAAAAAAATCCTTATGTATGCATATTATGGTGAGTTTGTCTTAAAGAGCTGCACATATCTCCTGGCTATGCACACATAAGTGTCAGTTTGCTTCAGAAAACTCCCCTCCCCTCCATTCACACTATTGCTGGCAGTATCTGCTTCACTTTTATTTTCTTCCCATCATGCATTCTAATATACATACTTTTGTCTAATATATTTGATAGTTATCTTGCTGTGCAGAGGTGTGCAAACAATGATAGCCTATGTATTGTCGAAGGAAGAATGATAGACTAATATATGTATTTGCAAGTATTCACATAAACATTCCTTCTTTTAAATAATTATAGGTGGTCATTTAACATTTTAAAGATAACCATTATCAAGGCCACTTCCTGGCAGGAATAACCATGTGAACCTCTGGCCCTTTTCACCTTCCACCAACCAGTTAATGCCATCCCCAAATTTTCCTTCAGTTCTAATGTGAAATTATTCATTGGCGCCACACATACGAAAACAAAAAAACAAACCCAGAACTCGTTTGGATCTTCAGTCAGAATACATCTGAAAAGCTAATTCTTTTAAAAGCAGTTAAAGGGCTCAAGAAGCATTTGGAACACGAATGATCACAAATGTCAGGATATTGACCAATACACATCAAGCATGTTTTTTTCTTCTTTTTTCTATGTAGACAGGGCCTCGGATGAAACCAGAACTCTAGGAGGCATAATTCTATGCCAGATTTATAATTTTTTCTGTTTTTCTCTGAAACTTTCACATCTATATTTCACATGGAGGTCATTGAATTAATGCCAACAAGTCAGAGTTAGTGAAGTACTACCCCAACTGAAGTACTATACCAAATGCTGAAGTACTACATCAACAGGAAGACACAGACTTTGTTCACAGCAGTATGCTCTCCAAGAAGAAAGATGTCAGAAGCATCTCCTACAAATGTCCTTGCAGGAATTAAAGAGGGGTGCAAGATGGTGTGGATGAGTTTTGGTACACTTCCTATTAATGTAGTGGAATCAGAACAGATAGTTGGGAGTTATTCTTCTGGAGTCAGTAAGCAGTGCTTTAACAGAGCTCAGGTTTACTTTTTGAACTAGAGTTCCAAAGATTCCTCAAATGCTACGGCCACAGATATTGCAGCCTTGATATTCTAGGAACTGACATCCAAAAATAGCTTTCCTGTGTTTTACGTGTGTGTGTGTGTGTGTGTGTGTGGATGTGTGTGTGTTTGTCAGTATGTATGTATATCATCTCTATTATCGTTTAAATTATATTTTAGTTGAAGAATGTTCTGTAATTCTGCTAGGAGGTCATAGTAAAAAGTGATTTAGTACATTTGAGCAAAGAAAGTTAGTCGTTTTTTTAAAAAAATAAACAAAACAACCAATGGCTTTTAAACCTGTAATTTTTCGGTGTTGGACCAAACTGCAAAGGAAAGAAGTGCACATTGCGGAGAACTTATTTGCACAACTGTAGCCCTAATGAAAGCATCTATTCTTCTCTTTCCCCATATTTTAATCCTTGCACAGTGAGAAACCCCTTATTATAACTATGTAAGATGACAACTTCCCCAATATGTCATATTGGCAAAAACAAACATTAGAAAGAATTTTTAAACATTGCAATAATGGCTATTATCCTAGGCAGACATTAGAGCTGTTGGCTATCACACAGTTGGCATTCTTCTTATCCCTCTTTTCTGTGAAATGGCTACAGGCAAAAGTAAAATAAAATAAGAGTGCAAGGGAGAGAGAAACTGCACACCTACAATTGCATACAAATAACCTTTTACTCAGTGCTATACAACTGAAAATCCATTGTAATGGTCTTCCATCTAATTGGGAATACTCTTGCCCTTGAGTTTGCTTACCTCCCCTTATACACTATCTATATTTTTGTGCTTACCTTCCACGTGATGGAGGGGCAGGCTGCGAAGGTGAAGGTAACTTTCTCTGTCACTACGTTGAACGTGACACGAAACATGATGGCTCATATCGATGCGAACCCAAGGCCCGGTTAGAAAGGAAAGGATTGGGGCTCACTCCGCACTCGAGTCACATTGCTCTTACGCATCAGCAACCCACCAAACCTTTCTACCCAGGCCAAAGTCCCCTGAATGTGGCAAAGGCCATGCTTTCCCCGTGGCCTTTCTTCGTGAGTGTGTATATGTGAGCAAGAGAGAGAGAGAACTAATCAGCTTAGCTGGTTTTACCAGTCTGAGTTGAGACTAACAGGTTATCCAAACAGTTTGCATGGGGGAAGGGAGCTGAGATCTGAGTAAACAAATCAAATTGGCGCATTTATTAAAGCAGAGGAAACAGACCTCCTTTGAGAATTGCTCCTTTGTCTCTCCTCTCATCGTTGAGACAGAGCCATGACATGCATTGTACGTTTAGACGTGCTCCACGGGAAGCTGGGCTTCTATGTGTCTGTCTTAACTTTGAACTGCTGTTCAGCGCTACCAAGGGCTGACCTTTCCTAAGAGGTCCTGGCTGTTGCACAAATAAATCTCGGCCATCCACAGAGAATGATAATTCCATTCTCCTTGCAACAATAGTAGCGCTGCCATATGATTACCTTTGTTCAGGGTTATTCAGCATTATTTGCAGTTGGCTTAAATGTACATGTACGTTCCTTTCAAGGATTGATTCCTCTTCAAATATCTTTAGAAAACCATCCTTTAGAAAACATGTTGGTATATAAAAATCTTATTATAATATACACACCACATCAAAGTGTTATGCACCAACTAGATAATCTAATAAGGCTTTGAAAAGAGTTTAATATATTCTGCTGTGGATCACTAAGCTGGTTTTTCTGTTCTTTGTAAACCAACACATTTACATTCACTGGAAATGTGGGTAATCATAAAGTCCTGGAAATGTGGGTAATCATAAAATCCTTCACTGCCCTGCATCCTTTTTGGGTTGGAAAGGAATGCAGACATTAGAATAACATAACTTTAACATAATTCACTGGCTGTCTTTGAATTCAGTGATGAAGAAGAACTGCTGATAATTCCTCCAGTAGAAATGGCTAAACAAGGAAAAGGGCTAAAGTAGACTCATTAAAGTAACAGGATTTACTGACATATTGACCCACCACTCAGCAATGGATTCACTGGGTCCACTCTTGTTGAAATGAACCAATAGGATTAAGGCTAAAGCTTCCCATTTCAACCAAGGCCAGCCTCCCACCTTGGAGTAGTGTTATGTTTTAACATTTTGTATAATCGAGGCATTGAACGCTTGCCTAAATATATGATGTACATTGCTCTGAGTCCCCTGCAGGGTGAGAAGAGTGGAATATAAATGAAGTAAATTAATTAAATAAATAAACAGTGTGATGGTCGGTTCTGAAGTGTAAGTGATGATCTTGGCAGTCCTCATAGCTGTCTGATCATAATATGGTCCATTGATCCAAATAATTGGCCATTTTCATCAGTAACAAGAAAAAGAATAGATAATGAGAACACATTGAGAACTGAATGGGCAAAGGTGTCTGCCTTGGCAAAATATAGAAAAATGGCAAAAATCACATATTGCTTTGAACAAAAGAAGCTTAGATCAGGCCAGATCTACATCTGTCTGCTTTGGTTAGCATGGCACTTTACTATGACCATCTGCTTCTTGATTTTTTTAAAAACTGAACACACACCTTTCAACTGTCCTGATATGACAGGGACTGTCCTATTTAATTTTCTGTTGCCCTACTTTTTCAGTTGCTTTTAAAATGTCCCAGTTTCTTTCCTTCTCTCACTTTGCCCTCATTTTGTTCCAACTGCTGCAGAAGTAGTTTGTCCTCAGGTAATTCAGGACAGGAAGAGGCAGCGTAATTATCCTTCCCAGTAGGCCTAGGCAAAAGTAAACTGCAATAGCCTCTCCTAGATTCATTTTTCTTCCTCACAATAATTTTTGATACTGGGTTGCTGTGAGTTTTCCAGGCTGAATGGCCATGTTCAAGAAGCATTCTCTGCTGAGGTTTATATACCTCACTTGCCTAGTTTCCAACAGACCTCTCAAACTCTGAGGATACCTGCCATAGATGTGGATGAAATGTCAGGAGAGAATGCTTCCAGAACATGGCCATTCAACCTGGAAAACTCACAGCAACCCAGTGATTCTGGCCATGATAGCCTTTGACAACAAATTTTTGCCACCTTGATCAACTTCGATGTTACTTGATTGCACATGCTCCAGTTTTCATCTCTAAAATGTTGGACAGTTTGTGGACACATACAAACCATGAGGTCTATTCCTGAAGTTTCCTGATGCCCTGAAATAATGGGCCCTTCTCAAATTTTGAATCAGTCAGGCCAATCTTCAGCCCATTAGTATCTTCATAATAACTATCCAAAAGTAGTTACACATACAAGCTACATCAGATTATGATGAGAGCTGTTATTGAGCTCATCTGGTATCATAAAATAATGGAACTTGTCAATTAATGCATCTGGAAGTCATCATTTAATGCATCTGAAGAAGGCTAATATATGGGAAGACAAGCCTTAGCTCACTGAGAGCACCAATGATCCTATTACCATTGCCCCCGCCCCTTTATCCCCTTCATTCTCTGGTGACCTCCACCCACCTTCCAACCTTATCCCTTCTGAAAATGGTAGAAGAAGACTTGCCTAACATTTTTCTATCTCTAACCATTTTCAGCCTTGCAGGGACCACCTGTCCAATGTCCAATTCTAGTTTACAGGTGAAATTTGCTTGCTGACTTTTCCAATAAGCAAGATAGAAAAGAGGAGCTGAACAATGTGGGTCTTTCCATTCATAGCTGAAACTGCCTTACTGAATATCCTTTATGCATCTGTAGAGATTTAGCAACTGCTTTGTCACTACATTATTAGAAATGGCTCCCAATGGCTCCCTCAAGCAGTTTAATCTTTGAGAAATCAATTTGGATTAGTACAGAAAAGAAGAATGGGGTTGCCAAGTGGGGAAACCTACTAACCTGTTATCAAAGCAGACATATATTAGCAAGCTAGGCAGTCGCTTTTCAAGGCTGCAGTCTGATACTCACCTAAGTAAGTCCCCCTGAACTTATGGTGAAAGTTATTTGTGAGTGGATGTATCAAAGAATGCACTCTTAATGCTATAATGTGGAAAAATCTTCTACAGAATGAATTTCTTCAATATCTTTGCTTTTCCATTTCCCTTTCAAACTCATAAACAGACCAGCCACCCATTTTTACTGCAGAATTACAGCAGTTTGACAGGACATGCGAGGGGCATTCATTAAAGATTTCCCCTAACTCACTTCTATTTATCATAGGATGCTGAAACTGCACATGTGTAATGATATAAGTCTCTATAGATTACGTGCCAATTTACAACTCAGAACTGATAATGGTCTTGATTGTACAGATGCTGAAGTGGTGTGAAGTTTGGTAATGGACCCAGTGGAATACAGAGCAGTCATCATGTTCCTTTACTTGAAAGGCCACACACCAAAGGAGACATTTGATGAGATGAAAGAGGTTTATGGTGATGATTCCCCATCATATGATGTAGTCAAGAACTTGCATCATCAATTCAAATGTGGTCGGACTTCAGTGGAAATAGCTCCGATTCCAAGGCGACCGCACTCTGCTATTGATGAACACACGATCCAGCAAGTGAAGGTCGGCATTTTGGAAAATCACCATTTAACCATTTGCCACCTAGCTGAAAATGTCAAGATTAGTATGGAGACCATGGAAAAAAATCATCCAAGACCATCTTCATATGCATAAGGTATCCATTCGCTGGGTCCCCCGGCTGCTCACACCTTTTCAGAAGCAGGAACAAACTGAATGCTCTCAGGCTCAATTGACAATGTGCCATGGAAACCAGAAGGACTTTTTCAACAGACTGAGCACACAGGATGAAATCTGGGTCCATCACTATGATCCTGAGACAAAAGTTCAGTTGATGGAAGCATCATGACTCACCGCCTCCAAAGAAAGCACTACCCAACTCTCGGGAGGCAAAGTCATGCTCACAGTATTTTGGGACCAGCACAAAGTAGCATTGATGGATTTCCTAGCAAAGGGTACCATGATTACTAGGCCATACTTTGCTTCACTGCTGTGGAAATTGTGGGAGGCCATCAAAACCAAGAGACGTGGCATGCTCACCAAAGGTGTCAGACTTTTGCAAGACAGTGCACCAGTGCACCAGTCACATGTTGCCCCAATGGAAGCATGCTCTTGTAGCTTTGAAATTCTACTGCATCCTCCTTATTCACCTGACCTTGCAACATCTGACTTCCAACTCTTTCCAACAATGAAGTTATTTTTAAGGGCAAGCATTATTCAGATTATGAGACTCTAATTTCTGAAGTCACAACATGGCTTTTGGAGGAACCTGTCGACTTCTACAAGTGAGATGTTTACAGTTGGTTAAAAAGATGGGAGAAGTGTGTGACCCTAGGAGGCAGCTATGTAGAGAAGGACTAATAACTGTGCCAAGCTTCATTTTTCTCAGTCCCCAGGAAGTGGATCAGGGGAAATCTTTAATGAACACCCCTCGTAGCACTAAACTGCATTTTTTATTCTTGCACCAGAGTTCTCTGACAGAGAAGGGTAAACACATCTCACAAAACTACAAATACCAAAATTCCATAGCATTGAGCCAGGTTGTCAAATATGGTGTCAAAATTCTGCCATGTGAATACAGCCTAGGGTGATGAAGAAAGTAACTTGATCACCCCAGCCTCAGATACAATGAATGCCTCTCAGCCAAGAATTCACCCACAATATCAGTAAGCATTCCTTGTTTTGATTACCTTGCACTATCAGTATGCTGTAAATTTAAAACTGCTTTGAGAATTAAAGTTAATCTGAATTATCTGAATTAGTATTCTGCCAGGCAGATTCTACTGTAACTTCAAAGCTTGCCAATTGCAAGGCAACAAAAGCTGGTCAATTAAAAGTATGCCTCATCTCATTAGTGTAGTCTCTCCATGATCAACAAAGCAATAACTGTATTTCAATCAATTTTGCTATAATATGAGGCCACTTTGATTTGAAAATAATGTTCTGATCAATTACAGTATATTACCCAGTCAGTAGTCTTAATCCCTTGGAAATCAACAGATGTACGGCCACTAATTTAGCTGGATAAAAGCATGTGCCATCAGTTACCAAGTATTTGGATCGGCATCGTCCTAGCTGCTAAAATAGATTGCTAGTATGGAATGGAATCTTTAAAACAAGAACTAGTGACTTATCATTACAATTCATAAATGTTCTTTCTAGGGACATATGCAAGCATAATTCCACCTTTTGCTTATGCATGTCTGCATTTGTTGTTGTGGATGTTGAAGGACTATTTCTCTCTCTGCAATGATCAAAACCTCCAGGACTCACACCAACCTGCAGTGTTACAACAGTTGAGCTAAAGCAGAAAATACATACCAAGTTGAGCACCTTCAATATCACACCTTTCTTCATTAGTACAATTTTTCTGATCACTACTCTGTGTTTCCTTGATCAGTCTTCTGCAACTTTTCATAATCCCACCTTCCTACACTGTTTTCAATGCAGCGTGCCCTTTCTACACTGTCATATTATCCAGATTATCAAAGCAGATAAACCACTTTATCTGCTTAGAACTGGATTAGATGAGTCTACACTGCCATATAATCCAGTTCAAAGCAGATAATCTGGATTTTAAATGGCAGTGTAGAAGGGGCATATGGTTTTACCCATCAATATCTAGGGACTGCTTCTGGTCAGAAAAAGACAGCCTGTGTTCATGCAAATCTCACTGACAAATCAGCACTCATCATCCCTGGCTCTTTAAGAGTTAAGGAAAACTAACATTATAATGGTTCTAATTAAAGATATTAAAAGTGTCCCATCTGGAAAAATGTTACATTTCACATTACTTTTAAACTCACAAGAATTACAAATATTCTTTATAGCATTTACTCACGTATTCCTACAAACACCTGCATAAAGTAGGTTGTGGTGAAGTACATCTACACTGTAAAATCAATGCACTTTAACTGCCTTGGTTCAATGCCATGGAATCATGTGAGTTGTTGCTCTACAAGGTCTTTAGCCTTCCCTGCCAAAGAGTGCCTCTGTCTCATTCAACTGGGCCAAACTCGGATATAGGTTTCATCTCAATCTTCCACATTGAATCATTCTTCAATAATGAAAATGTTCTCCACCCAAAAGCACACATGGGGCACACTTATTTCCTCTAACATGTTATTACCACCTCTTGGGATATGGTCTCTGAAACAACTGCTTCATTCTCCAGTCGTGGGCCACTGAGAAATGAAGAGTAGATATCGTCAAAAGATGTTGCATTTCTGTTATGCTTCTTCATGTTGACTCCAATTTATGTTGACCCTCGTAGGGTTTCCTTGGCAAGTGTTCAAATAAAGTTTGGTGTTGCCTTCTTCTTAGGAACTCAACATTATCCAGAGGGTTTCTATAACTGAGCACAGATTCAAACCCCGATCTTCTGAAGTCTTAGACCCCTTCCACACAGCTGAATAAAATCCCACATTATCTGCTTTGAACGGGGTTATATGGCTGTGTGCATTCAGATAACCTAGTTCAAAGCAGATACTGTGGGGTTTTCTGCCTTGATATTCTGGGATATAGGGTTGTGTGGAAGGGTCCTTAGTCTTACATTCAAGCCATTATATCATGCTTACCTTCTGAAAGTAGGTGGGACATCCTGAAATGTGGACTATCTGGTTCCTGACAGAAAATAAATTTGATACAGCATCCCTCTGGTTTTCAGTTCAGCCACATAATTGTAATTCATGAAAGAGTATGTAATTTAGGGTAAATTAGCCAGATTCACCCAAGACACACTTTTTTATCCAGCAAATAGATTCCTTCCTAGTGCCTCAGCAGGGAAGCATTTAATGAGTTTCCTAACAGAAGTAAATATGGCAGTTAGGAACAATTCCTCTTAAACGGTTTCCTAATTATCTTTACCTTTCAGGCTTACCTGTTCTACTCTCTTGTTGCATGTATTTCTTCCATTCCTTACAGCAGCAAGCTGAGTGCGGCAATAAACGTGGGATTCAAATTCAGAGTGACAAAAGTGTGGGTGGGTACATGGAGGTTGTGCCCACCTGACATGCCGAGATGTGACTGAACGGGAAGAGTTGCAGTCTTTGTATCACAACCAATCTACCCTGTACTGCAAAAGTGCATAAGCCAAACCGGCAAGAACACATGCTGTTGCTTTGTTACTCTGCTCAGAGAGAGAAGAGCTCCACTGAAGCTCCATGGTTTACCCAGAGGCATTATGGGAGTCATTAAAAAGGATCTTGTAAGATTTGCAAGCCTTGGGAAAACAGAGCCTATACCAACATAGCTTCCTAAATTGTGTGTCTTCACACCAAAATCTGAAGTGTGAAATGATAAAGCATTGACTATCTTGCAAGCACCCACCAGTATGTTGTAGGAGGTATCATGATAGTCACCACTTGGGCAGAAACATCATATGGTGGGATAAAGTAGCAAGAAAGCATAATGAGTTCCTGCTGAGAAGTATAGGGGAATCACAAAGATATCATTTTGGCCCAGAAAGTCCTGAAGGATGAGCAATGCAGGATGCTCAAGATACATACAACTGCTACATGGCAGCCTTCCCATTGGAGAAAATATTTTATACATTTCCCATTCCTCAATTTTGGGAAGGATGTGCAACCCATTTGGTGTGTCCACCTGGTTGCAGATACTTCAAGTGAACCCCCCTCCCCTCAGATAAGTGAGGAAGTGGATTAGCAATGGCAACTGTTTCGTGGCCTCAATGAATGTTTCTGCAGGCCACAGCACAGTTAGCTTTGCTTCTCACTTACACTCCCTCGCTAAGGAACCAAATGGAATGGGTGAAAATCAAATTTTGCTTAGGATTCAGCCACTTCCTTGAGTGCTAACTGAACCTGCCTCATCTCTTCCTCACTTAGAATCACAGAATCAAAGAGTTGGAAGAGACCTCATGGGCCATCCAGTCCAACCCCCTGCCAAGAAGCAGGAATATTGCATTCAAATCACCCCTGACAAATGGCCATCCAGCCTCTGCTTAAAAGCTTCCAAAGAAGGAGCCTCCACCACACTCCGGGGCAGAGAGTTCCACTGCTGAACGGCTCTCACAGTCAGGAAGTTCTTCCTAATGTTCAGATGGAATCTCCTCTCTTGTAGTTTGAAGCCATTGTTCCGCGTCCTAGTCTCCAAGGAAGCAGAAAACAAGCTTGCTCCCTCCTCCCTGTGGCTTCCTCTCACATATTTATACATGGCTATCATATCTCCTCTCAGCCTTCTCTTTTCTGATTACGATGGAAAGAAGACACCAAAGTCAGTGATCCGTCCATTTAAAGCCAGTGTAGCTACAGAGGACAACATGAGATATTTGCCCCAAATAAGAATTCTATTTACTCAATGAAGAGTGTGTTTGTGTGTGTGGGGGGGGGGGGGAGTGATACTGGAAACAAACCAAGGCATATATCAAGGTGCCACTGTCATTTGTAATATATAAATAAGTATGATACCAACTATGAACAGCTGTTTTTTCCAAATTATAATCCTGCCCTCCAACAGTCTGAGGGACTGTGACCTGTCCCTCTGTCTAAAACATTTGAAGTCAATGAGATCTTCTTGCAGCAGCTGAAGATGTAATCTATTGACCTATTGTTTCATCTGCTTCCTTGCAGAGTCTACACAATTCTGGCTTTGATGACATTGTTTCTAATGGCTTGTTCTTGGGCTGCAAGAATCAGGCCCTCCATCTCCTTTGTCAAATATAAGAAGAAGAATAAGAAGAATAATAATAAGAATAAGAATAAGAATTTTATTTTTGTACCCCTCTTCCACCTCCCCAAAAAGACTCAGGGCAGCTTACATGGGGGCAAGCCCAAGTTCAATACCGTTAAAATACAAGATCCATTCATGAGCCACATCCATATTTTTTTCCTTGGCAATTTTGCTCTCAATTTTTCTCAAGGAGAGGATTTTTTTCCAGTTTTCTTTTCTGCTCTGCATTGTATTTTTACAGTATTCACTCTTTGTCTTTGGCACTTTAAACAGTTTTCTGCTATTGACTTCCATCAATGTTAGTTCTTGACTGCCTTTCATATAATCCGCCAGTGCATGTTTCTTCCTCCTCCTCCAGAGGTCATTTCATAGAATCATAGAATCAAAGAGTTGGAAGAGACCTCATGGGCCATCCAGTCCAACCCCCTGCCAAGAAGCAGGAATATTGCATTCAAATCACCCCTGACAGATGGCCATCCAGCCTCTGTTTAAAAGCTTCCAAAGAAGGAGCCTCCACCACACTCCGGGGCAGAGAGTTCCACTGCTGAACGGCTCTCACAGTCAGGAAGCTCTTCCTCATGTTCAGATGGAATCTCCTCTCTTGTAGTTTGAAGCCATTGTTCCGCGTCCTAGTCTCCAGGGAAGCAGAAAACAAGCTTGCTCCCTCCTCCCTGTGGCTTTGTGTGTTGTTGAAGGCTTTCATGGCTGGAATCACTGGGTTGCTGTGAGTTTTCTGGGCTATACGGCCAGGTTCCAGAAGCATTCTCTCCTGACCTTTCATTCACATCTATGGCAGGCATCCTTATTTGTTGTCTTCTAAATTTTTAGCACAAGAGCATATCTATTTTTTCTACTTAGTATGTACACTACTTTTGGTGGGAAACCTTACATACACAGAATTCACCCAATTTTGGAGAATTACAGTATACTGTATATAGGAAAAAATGTCATCTTTACTTGGAATTCTCTGTTCATCTTACTGTACTGCCTTTGAGCTCTCCCCTCCCTCCACTGCCTTATTTGAATATGAAAGCCAATCAAAAGCCCATATGCTAGGGTTTAACAGCTAAATGGAGTGAGAAAAATCTCCAATTAGCTGAAGATGATGTCTTCTCTGCAGATGATATAACATTTCTTTCCTTGAGCCTATAACTAGCAAAACTAATTCAACAGACACTCCAGATTCCAATTACACTTTAGATGAATATTATCATGAGCAAAAATAATGGGAAAAAACTAATTGAATTGGTAAAAATAAAGGCAAAAAGCAAGAATATGGGCGGCGATGCAATTACTTTTTTTCAAACTGACTAAGCCGATAAATAGTCTAGCCTCATTTATAGAAGAAAAAAATAGCTTCCGTTTGATCCTCCATTAAGCATGCAAATAAAATATAGAAAAATCAAGGTCAGGCAAGGCTGATGACGGTCTCAGTCCAGGATAAGGCACATCCCATAAACCCCTAAAACTGTGCTGCAAGGAAAATCTTTCAGCATAATTTATTTATTTATTTACTACATTTCTATCCCACCCTTCTCACCCCAAAAAGGGGACTCAGAGCAGCCTTACAAAAAGGCAGCAATTTCATGCCATACACATACATACATACATACAATAAAAATATATACTTTAAAACAAAAAATCAACAGCAGTATTAAAACAATTATTAAAATCACCTCATCCAGAGTCAAATCCAAGGCCATTCCATTAATCATTAATTTCACAATTCCATATACTCATATTGCACTAACTTGTTAGCCAAAGGCTTGGCCCCATACCCAGGTTTTTACTTTCTTCCTGAAGGTCAGGAGGAAGGGGGCTGCTCTGATTTTGCTGGGGAGGGAGTTCCACAGATGAGGGGCCACCACTGAGAAGGCCCTGTCTCTCTTCCTCACCAATAGTGCTTGTGAAGGTGGTGAGACCGAGAGCAGGGCTTCCTTTGTGATGGATCATAGAGAGTGATACGTTTGGACAGGTAAGCTGGGCCAGAACTGTTTGGGACTTTACAGCTTGCACTTTGAATTGTGCTTGGTAGCAGACTGGCAGCCAGTGGAGCTGACGTAACAGAGGAGTTGTGTGCTCCCTGTACACCACTCCTGTTAGAAACCTGGTTGCCACCCGTTGGACCATTTGAAGCTTCTGAACAGTCTTCAAAGGCAACCCCACGTAGAGCATGTTGCAGTAATCTATACAAGATGTAACAAGACCACCGTAGTCCCAGAAAACAATGAGAAAGCACAGCCCAAGGCTTCTTGAGACTGAAGTTCATCCTGCTAAAAGGAGGTGAGTTGCTATGTCATGTAGAACCACTACCAGCCTGTAGCAAGGCTTGTCAGATAGTGCAGCATCGGAAGTAACTCCAAGTAGCTACACTTGTCCATCAAGGTCTGAAGCTCACTTGTGGCCACCTGTTTTCTTGGCCAAGACCCCTTCCCAAGCTTCATTTCTTATCATAAAGTGCCAAGTTAAAGGGACAACCCTTTGCCTTGTCGCCTAGCAGTGCTTCATTCCTTCAAATGAAAGTATCTCAAAACAAATCCAACAAAACTGAAGAAATAAGATACCAGCCTGTCAAAAAATATGCAGAAAGCAAACAAAGATCTATAGTGTAGAACAGGCATGGGCAAATTTTGACCCTTTAGGTGTTTTGGACTTCAACTCTCACAATTCCTAATAGCCTGGCATCTGTTATGATTGTGGGAGTTGGAGTCCAAAATATCTGGAGTGCCAAAGTTTGTCCATGTCTGGTGTAGAAGATGCATCTTCTGTGAAACAATCATTGATTTGGGAGTCAGTTCAACATGATTGCCATTAATTTAATGAGTCTGAGTTGTAATTATCAAGAGATTCAGGTTTTGAAAAAGCAGATTTGCTGATGATAACAAACAATTCTGTATATTGTCAAAGGCTTTCATGGTTAGAATCACTTGGTTGTTGTGCTTTTTTCTGGGCTGTATGGCCATGTTCCAGAAGCATGATGTTTTGTCTGCATCTATGGCAGGCATCCTCAGATGTTGTGAGGTCACAACCTCTGAGGATGCCAGCCATAGATGCAGGTGAAACACACAACTTTTATGCATTGTCCAAAACTTAAGTATTAATGTGTCTGAACTGAAAGGATGTAAAACTTTAGGATACCCATCTTGCCCTTTTCTATCTCTCATTTTGTTTTGTTTTTGTATTCAGTGCTTGGTCACATGTTCACAACAAGCTAAGCCCCTTTGTTCTTTCACACTCTGAGCATTGTGCTGACACATGTCAGGTGTTTTGTCTGCAAATATTTAATCAGGCTTTAATTCAGCTTTCCTATCTCCATGCGTCTGTTTACTGAGCCATCTGCCTGCATGTCCATAGGAAGAGATTCTGTGGTGTGCAATTATCAGAGTTAACAAAGACAGGTTGCTTTTGGAAAATGTTACTCATTACATTCTATCTTGCAAATTAACTGCATAGCTAATAAAATTAAAATAGTCAGAAATGGTCAGATACTTTGTGAATCATCATCGGATTAATGGCAAGGATGAAAAAAGTTAACAAGCAACTTCAGTGTTCTCCCACATGGGAAATAGTGTTTATAACCAAGAAAAATAGTGTAGAGATGCACAGGAGAAACTAGAGATTCCTAGAGCGACCATATTAATCAAATCTGTGAATCATCAAATCTGCAAAAGTTAAATCCCATAGGAAACATATGACCCTCCAAAAGTTGGTGAACTGGAACTCCCACCATCCCTGACCTTTGGATATGGAGTAGGAGACTGAATGCAACTTCAGCTAACATCTGGGGGGGGGCAACATATCCCCCGCACACATTAACATCAAAGAATAAGGCAGTTCCCAGCCCATCATTAACAGAACCAGGAGGTAATTGTGGAAGCTACTTTGACATTCCTGGTAAATTACAGGTAAATGCCCCACCATCGCTGCTAAATTAGTAGATACTTTTAAGAAAGATATTTTGGCTGAAGGGTCTTTATTCTATCCACCCCCCAACCACCATCTGGAGGTTGTTGATGCCTCCCATGTTAGTTGAATGATGAACCCACTCTAGGGTTTAGCCCAGTGTTTAAGGAGCTACCCAAAGTGTTAAGCACAGCAAGGTTCAGCACCTTGGATAGATCATTTAATCTCTGTTTAAAATCCAGAGTAGATTCACCATCTCATTAGCATGGAAGAAGCAAGGTATACCCTGCTCCACAGGCACAAATACAAACACCGAGTTAAGTTTCTGAACTTGCTGACTGAAAGGTCAGCAATTCGAATCCAGGGAGCAAGCTGAGTTCCTGCTGTGAGCCCCAGCTTTTGCTAAACTAGCAGTTCGAAAACATACAAATGTGAGTAGATAAATAGATGGGAAGGTAATGGTGCTCCATGTACACATGACCTTCGAGGCGTCTATAAACAACATCATATTTTCTGCTTAGAAAAGGAGGTGAGCACCCCCCTTCCCCCCCAGAGTCAGGCATGGCTGGACTTAATGTCAAGGGAAACCTTTACTTTTACTTCTTTATGTTTTTATGTTTTCATGGGTAATTCAGGAACATATTTCTCACAGACACAGGGGTTGTACTATACATAACAGACAAATTATCCTTTGAGATCTGTCCACAGTTCTCTGCATTTAAGATATATTCATATCTAAGACAATCATTCACAACTAAAGCATATAAGGTGGATATTTTTTGGTCAACATAATATTTGTTCTATTAAGTCGAAAACTAAAAAGCAAACAATAACCCTTGTTGACTCTACAATTAACAATTGTCTTCCAGGAGTGGGGTGAGGGAAACCTGTCAGAGAGCCAGAAATTAGTAATTAGTAATTAGCACTGAAAGAAAGTTTTTAAGAGACTAACAAAGGTCTTGTGTCACAATGAAGCTCCAGGCCATGGAGCAGCAGAAAGTGACTTTAAAGATACCAAACAAAACCCTACATATTAATAGCCATCTATCTGAAAGAGCCATTTATGCACATTCATTTTTGTTGGAAACGAGGCTTGATGCCAGCAGCAAGTGATGAAACTTCACGAAAACCATCAAAATTAAAACCAAGTTAGTGAGACATGCTTTCCAATATTGTGGATATTATTATTATTATTATTATTATTATTATTATTATTATTATTATTATAAAACAATTTGACTTTTTTTTACCTGGAAGTAGATCCCAACAATCTGAAATTGTTATTCCAGCAATTAGTTAGACAAATATTTGGGAATAGTTGGTGACCTTGCTAAACATCCCCTATCATCATCATCATCATCATCATCATCATCATCAATTTATTATTTCACGTCAAAAGCATTGCATTAATAAGTATAAAACTGATAAAAATAGAAGGAGGACAAGTGGCTAAATAATTTCTGACCAAAAACAGGCAACAGCAACTGCATTGTCTGTAGCTTTAAACAATTCTTCCTCTGTGCATGAGGCAGGGCATTGTGGGCAAGCATACAGAAGTGGACTTGTTTGTTCTGCTCCACAGTCTCACATGGTGGAGGATTCTTCTAGCTAGTGCCATTTTGCCAGATTGTCTTTTGATCTTCCAATACCACTTCTGAGCCTGTTGAGGGACTTCCAAGTTACCCATTCTTGGTTTGCCCCTGGAGGAAGACCCTCATGGGGTGCCATCCAGTTGGAATAGCCTGGTTTAGTTGCCCAGAGGTCTACTCTTGCTGTTGCTGGAGAAAACATTAAGAGGAGTGGTGGTTCTCATGAAGCTTTACCTTGATTTGAGTCTACTGGGCGTAGGCTGATAGCCATGTAGTGGGTGGCTTTCACAGCATTGCTTTTAAACATTTATTTATTTACATAGCTTCATCAGTATATATGGTATTTTACAAGAAAGAGATCAATCAACCCATATTAGTAAACTCAAAATCAAAGCAAAACAAAAATGGAATGGAAACAAAAGGAAAAGCTTGCAAATTTAGAAAAATACTGGTTTGATAAACCATGGAATCAATTATCATTGTGCATGGCTTTATCTATTAATTTCTCCTTTACTCCTGTCTTTGTTTGAGCAGGTAAACAAGCCTACGTACTAATCTTTGAAGGTTGTAGATGAGTCACCAGCCGAGCTCATACTTCTAGAATCATACTTATAGAAGGATGAGCATATAAGAAGCAACTGAAAGTGCTGATGGAGAACAATGGCAAAAGGAGCTCATGGGGGAACAAAATGTTTATGGAACCCCCCAAAAGTGCAATATCCAAGAGCATCACAAAACAAAATGCAGGTGTATAATTGCAAAGGCTCCTAGTCTTCCAAAATTCCCTCAGAACAGCAGAACACCTGAGAAACTTCAGAATAACTACTGTAGACAGAGATGGAGGGTGTTAGTACCAGATTCATAAGCAAAGAGGAACCTATTATTAAAGGGTCAGGAACAGATGGGAATTCCAGACAACAAAGACCAATACACCTGTTCTCATGAGACCTCCCACCAGCATTTGTACATGTAGCTATAAGCAGAGTTTTGGGTTTCTTGATGGAACAAAACATTTACTTCTACATGTAGGAAATCTAAAAGCTGTCAGAGCACATATATCTATTAAATAGACCTTCTAAAAGTATTAATACAAAACACTAAAGATTTGGTGGATGGAGGAAACAGTAATTGTGCAGCACTGTGAGAAAAAAATGAAAATAACAAAAGTACCGCAAACTGTCTTTCACAATCTTAAGACTTTGAATCTAAATCCTTTTGGCATTCTTCCGAAACACATGAACGCACATGAACAGATGCACACACAAAACAATATTAGAATTCTTCACTCCAGCATATAACTTTGTCCAAACTTGTTTTGTTTCCCTGAGAATCAATGGAGCATTTTCTCCTATGCTTGCGAAAATGTCTTACCTGCTGTCCACTGATTCCTGCAATACGTTTTATCGGTTCCCACCACAGAATTACTTCAAACTGTTTTTCCTTTTGCAGGGAGAGAAGGCCACCGCTTCCTAATGAGCTTGTAATATGAAAAGCACGGAGGAGCAGGTGTTTGGGGCTGGCTGGCCTGGGGATATGGTAATTAAACACCCTTTGGCAGCCTCACCCTCTGCTCGCCACACAAACAGCCCCTGTGGGGTACAAGTAGATTAAAAGCCTTCGCCAGGTCATTTGGTAGACAAATGATGATTATGTCTTTCCTCTACAAATTACCAATTTTCTTTATTCAATTTACATCTTGTTGTTGCAGATTATCCTCTTCCTTCACACAACTGGTCACCCATGCCATACAGCATTTAAGAAGAGTAATGTATTCCACTCAACCTTAAAAACAAACAGCCATGTGCAATAGGTATATAGATTGGGATATGATGAGCAGAATTTGGATTTGAAAAAGTAAAAACCTGGCATTTTGAGCAAGCTTTCAGAAACGCAGCCTAACCAGATAAACTCAGTATGATGAAATAATGAACACGGAATGGCTTAAACGATGCAAATGGATAAGGAGTTGAACTGGAAGATACTGATTATTATAGTTTTTAATTGGTTTTATATTGGTTGTCGTAGGTTTTTTGGGCTGTATGGTCATGTTCTAGAAGCATTCTCTCCTGACATTTCACCTGCATCTATGGCAAGCATCCTCTGAGGATGCTTGCCATAGATGCAGGCAAAAAGTCAGGAGAGAATGCTTCTAGAACATGGCCATACAGCTCTGAAAACCCTACATCAACCGATAGCCATCATTTGCTTTAAAAATAATAATTTTAGATTGGAGAAAAGAAGACTGAGTGGTGCCATGTTGGTTTTTAAAAATATTTCCAAAAATTGCCATGTCAACGATGGAACCGTCTTATTTTTTGCTGTTTCTGGAGACAATAACATGAAATAATAGATTCAAATTACAACAAAAAGTTGTAATTTGAGGCTTTTAAAACTGTAATTGCTGTTTGACAGTTCGACAGGCTACCTAAATATTGTGAACTCTCTATCATTGGATGTCTTTATGTAGAGTTAATGTGGGCATCTTTTATGAGTGGGAGATGGGAAACTGCCAATGAATCGTCTTCTTTTGGCAAGAAGAAACAAACAAAACTGGCTCTGGGTATTCTTTGCCTATGAGATTCATGGAGTTAATGTGAAGGCATATACATACGTTATTTTGCATAGTTGAACTACATGGGCCTTGTGGTCCTTTCAGACCACAAGGCCCAGTGTTTCTCAGCCTTCCTAATGCCGTGATACCTTAATACAGTTCTTCATGTTGTGGTGACCCCCAACCATAAAATTGTTTCTGTTACTACTTCATAACTATAATTTTGCTACTCTTGTGAATCTGATATGCAGGATGTATTTTCATTCACTGGACCAAATTTGGCACAAATACCCCATACACCCAAATTTGAATACTGGTGGAGTTGGGAGAGGGGTTGATTTTGTCATTTGGGAGTTGTAGTTGCTGGGATTTATAGTTCACCTACAGTCAAAGAGCATTCTGAACTCCAGCAATGATGGAATTGAACCAAACTTGGCACGGAGAACTCCCATGACCAACAGAAAATACTTGAAGGATTTTGTGGGCACACACTCTCTCTTGCCCGCACATGTGCATCATGCACCCATGCACTGAGCATGCCTACACTCCTGTCTCAGAAACAGCCCTCCTCTTGGCTGAGAGGCTGACTGAGAGGCCAGTCAATCATAGCTGAGGAGGGCTTTTGGTGGGAGGATTCATTGTCTGTTTATAAAAAGGAAAAGATGGACAGGTGGAGAGATCTTCAGCCTTCTCCGTCAAAGGGGTTCCTAAGACCACCAGAAATATATGTTTTCTGATGGTCTTTGGTGACCCCTCAGAAACTCCATCGTGACCCCTCCAGGGTTCCCAAACCCCAGGTTGAGAAACACTGTTCTAGAATTATATGATTCTATGAATTTTCCAGTCTCTAGACAAAGTGATCATGAGTCTGATAGGAAGGCTTTAAAATTGTTGGCAATAGCCTGCCAGTGATGGATCAAAAGCAGGCACCAATTCTGCAAAACCTTAGAGCATTTGAATTATCTGCTTCTAACACTATTGTTATCATTAAGGAAAAGAAGGAAAATTGGCTGCACGCACAGACATTCTGGAGCTTGTGCAAAACTGACTCTTTGGTGAAAAGTGTAGAGAACCTTGGCTGCTGCTGATAAATATAAAAAGCCCTCTGATTTAGACAAATGAATTATTCTGAAGGGGACAGAAAAGAAAACTGGAAGATTTGTTTGAGTACTTCTGGACCAGTCCCCCCTTTTTTAAGCAAACAAAGCTTTGCTCATTATCCAGCCTTTGCTGAGTGCTCCGCTTATTGTGTTTCTGCTTGTGTATTGGAGGTTAGTGTGTGTTCATGGAGTGGGTGGACAGACAATGCAAGAAGCCCCACAGAAGAGGTCAAGCATTTTTAATCAGCCAAAGCCAGGGAGATTTTCCCTTTGAATCCCAAACAGGGCTCTAAAGAAGGAGACTCTCCCCCCCCCCCTTCCCAATCTCCCTTTGGCCCCTCCACAATCTACTAAACAAAGGCCAAGGAAGAAAAGGCTGTTGTGTGACAGCCAATTGTTTCATTTCAGGTTGCTGACTGGCATCTTAATCTTCATTTATATGCTGATTCTCCCCTTTCCTCATCTCAAGAGGATGAAAACAGTCCAGGGTCTCCTCAGGTATGTCTTCCTTTCTCTTACGGCATTCCCTAACATTTGCATTTATTTACAATCATAGAAAGTAAGAACCAGAGCTTGTAAAAGTTACTTTTGGGACAACCACTTCGAGCAGATGCCAATAAGATGCTTGGCCAATTAGTACTAACAATCTTGGCTGAGACATATAAGACAAATAAGTAACTTCTGAAATTCTGAGGGTTATAGTCCCAAAAAGTAACTTTACCCAGCTCTGCTAAGAACTCATGAGGGTGGTAGCGAAGAATGTGCTTTATCCACAGAATCCCAAAACTCACCTCTCTCTTTTACCCTGTTCAAAAATTGTTTCTATATTCTTTCATTTTTTAAAGGGTTGCTTAAAATGCATTACCTTTATGTACTTATTCAAATACTTCTATTCAGCTGTGTATTATAAGATCTTAGAGCATATGCAACAAACTGTAATGTCAGTTTTATATAGAGTTGCCAGATTGAGAACTGTAAAGAGCCAGCATGGTGGTTTGAGCATTGGACAAGGACTCTGGTGACCTCATAGCCATGGAAACCATTGGGTGACCCTGGGCAAGTCACATGCTCTCAGCCCCAAAACCCTTGTCAGCCCCAGGGCCCTTCCACATATCCCTATATCCCAGAATATCAAGGCAGGAAATCCCACATTATCTGAGTGTGGATTCAGATAACACAGCTCAAATCAGATATTGTGGGGTTTTCTGCTTTGATATTCTGGGATACAGGGCTGTGTGGAAGGGCCCTTAGAGTTTCTTGAAGGCCAACAACAACAGGAACAACAAAAGAGTCCTCTACTCTTAATGATTGTGTAGAGGGGAGTATTTCAGCAGAGGTGGCTTGTCATTCAACCAGATACAAGCAACATCTGCTGATATGCCCTCTTTGGGCCCTTCCACACAGCCATATAACCCAGAATATCAAGGCAGAAAATCCCACAATACCTACTTTTAATTGAGTTATCAGAGTCCATACTGCCATATAATCCAATTCAAAGCAGATAATGTGGGATTTTATACAGCTGTGTGAAAGGGGCTTTAGGTACAGGCAGAAGGTATCAAAGTCATCTCCCATTTTCATTTTGTAGTAAGATTAGGTACCTCGGCTTATATTCAGGTTGGCTTATACTCGAGTATATACAGTAAACCCAAAGGCTTTAATAAAAAAGATGTATTTTTATTTGGTGTTGGAATGACCCCAATGCTGGTGCCAATCAGCTCCCCAAATAATCCATCTGGAATTCTGGTGGGTAGTTCTGGGAGTTGTAGTCCAAAATAGTAGGAGTCCTTGGTGGCGCCATGAGTTAACCCTTGTGCTGGCAGAATTACTGATCAAAAGGTCGGTGGTTTGAATCTGGGGAGCAGGGTGAGCTGCCTGTCAGCTCCAGCTTCCCATGTGCAGACATGAGAGAAGCCTCCCAGAGAATGGTAAAACATCTGGATGTCCCCTGGACAACGTCCTTGCAGATGGCCAATTCTCTCACACCAGAAGAAATTTGTAGTTTCTCAAGTTGCTCCAGACAGGAACAAAATCCTAAATAGTTACTCGAATAAACAAATATCAGGTTAACTACTACTGTAACTACTCTAACTGCATTCTGCCAGTGAAGGTGAACAACCCTGCTTTATTCTCAAAATAATAACCCTGTGAAGTATGTCAGTCTGAGGAGAGAGCAATTGACCTAATGAGGCCCTATGAGTTTTATGGTTCCATGGAGACTAGAATCCAGACTTCCCAAGTACAGACTGTAATACCACACTATCTTTTAAAACCAAAAAATCTCAAAAGATCTATAAAGAAATAAAAATTAAATTTGATTTACAAAGTATAATTCAACTTCTGCTTTACAGTTGAACACAGTTTTTTTTTTTAAAAAAAAAAGCATACACAGTCAGAAATGACTTTGCTATATTTAACATCCACTGGACACACAACAACCATCCAATTCATCCCCAGCAAAACCAACTCACAGACAGCTGATTCATTCCTTTCCTCTTGAAAGCAACTAAAAGCTTTGATGCAACCTTCACCTGTCCAAGATGTTGACAACCATTCATCCAAGTCCACAGAACAACTTTGAAGTTTTCTTATGCCTCTTCTCTTTAAAAAGAAAACCCTTGTAGATGACTATATTAAAAGAAAATGAGCTACAAGGTATGTTTTCTGTGTTTTGTCTGTGTCAATATTTAAGAGTACTGCTCATTAATATTTTTATGCCTTTATATTTGTGTTTACTAACCAGTCTGAGCCTCTGTCACATGTTCTAAGAACAGAAGATTCTTGACAAGTTGTTATTCACATTTTGCCACTGCTGGTTGTGCTATTGGGGCTGATGTTTGCTTTCCGGTAGCTGATGGCGTCACACTTTCCTATCCTATAAATACGCATAATAACCCAAATACATATTTATAACTTTGAACATCTAGGTGTTTAGATACTGTAACATCTAGAATGAAAACAAGACTTGTTAAAACCTAAAATTTTAAAGAAAACTCAGAACCTGATGCCTGAGGCAAGGCATTACATGGTATCTATCTACCCAAGTCAAGGAAAACAGAACAAGTTATTGACAGTGCATATGCACCAATAGTTATTCTTAATCAAAAATGTGAGGGAGTTTGACTTTGTTAGCCCTGGCTCCTTTAGAGCAGAGTTTCGTTAACTTTTCCACTTGGGACCCCTTTTGGCCTGAGACATTTTTACATGGTCACAAGTATATAGGTCAGTGTATCTCAACCTGGGGGTCAGGATCCCTTGGGGGGTTGTGAGGGGGTTTCAAAGAGGTCACCAAAGACCATCAGAAAACTCAGTAGTTTATGTTGGTCATGGGGGTTCTGTGTGGGAAGTTTGGCCTAATTCTATCGTTGGTGGACTTCAGAATGCTCTTTGATTGTAGGTGAACTATACATCCCAGAAACTATAATTCCCAAATGTCAAGGTATATTTTCCCCAAGCTCCACCAGTGTTCACATTTGGGCATATTAAATAATCTTGCCAAGTTTGGTCCAGATCCATCATTGCTTGAGTCTATAGTGCTCTCTGGATGTAGGTGAACTACAACTCCAAAACTCAAGGTCAATGCCCACCAAACCCTTCCAGTATTTTCTGTTGGTCATGGGAGTTCTATGTGTCAAAATTGGTTCAGTTCAATCCTTGGTGGAGTTCAGAATCCTCTTTGATTGTAGGTGAACTATAAATCCCAGCAACTACAACTCCCAAATGACAAAATCAATCCCCTCTCTCCCCCAACCCCACCAGTATTCAATTTTGTGTATACCAGGTATTTGTACCAAACTTATTCCAATGAATGAAAATACATCCTGCATATCAGCTATCTACATTACATTCATAACAGTAGCAAAATCACTGTTGTGAAGTAGCAACAAAAATAATTTTATGTTTGGGGGTCACCACAACATGAGGAACTGTATTAAGGGGTTATAGCATTAGGAAGGTTGAGAACCACTGATCTACAGCTTTCTTCAGCTGCTGCAGACTGAGTTCAAAGTGCAAAAGTAGTTTGCACCAACTAACTCAGCAGTGCAGAAAAGACAGGAAAGGAGGTGGTAAAATCTTGCCCTTTCCAGTCAATTTGGGCAAAAGTAAACTGCTGCAGACTCTCTTTGTCTGTTCTTCCTAATGAATAACCTTTGCCATCTCACTCATACCCTGGTGTTGCTGGGCCACAATTCTCCCATTATTATCTATGAAATTGAGGGTATATGTAGGGTTGATGTTGTCCCAATTACTTCAAGGTTGTTGCAATTCTGTGGGCCAGACCTTACCCATGAGGATGAAACCATGTCCTGGAAGGGTGTTAGCTATAAACCATATGAAAAGGGTGCAATAACATTTGCATGTACATACAAGACACACCACCACAAAAAACTCCAGAAGCCACATGTTCTCCCCCTCACCTCCCTTTGCTTTATGGAAAATCAAAGGTTGCCCTCATAACCTTTGTTTTTTCTAGTCTGGTTAAACAAAATGTGATTAGACACATCTATTCATCAGCCTCTAACCAGACTGACAAGACTCTGATGAATGGGAATGGCCTCAAGCATGGTAGCCTTTCTTTTCATTGTCGGTGACTTCCCACATAAGCTGTCTTTCATGCCCTAATTCTTTATTCTGGCCCACAAGCATTTTGGGCTGGAGTGTTTTGACAAGTTAATGAAATTTGCTGTGCATTGGGGAAGTCTGAACCCAGATGACACCATCACCGAAGTTGTACAATGCTGCCAATGTGGCCTCTCTGACAGAGTTGTGGGGTTCTCCTACATTGTGAAGGAGTAATTTTGGCCTTATATGGCTGTTCCCTCTCTTTGATTAAATTTCTGGGACTCCATTCTATCAGCCTATTATGTTCTTCATTCCCAGGACATCAATGACCTGCGTCCTCTAACAAATTGTAAGACACAGTTTACATCATGTTAAGCAAGATCACATCTTTGCTTTGAGAAGGAGCAGGGTGGATGAATTGGAGAGGTGATTTCCCATCTTAAGAAGGTCCTTGTGTTCTGTTAAAAACCATTGTACTGCAGCACGATGGTCCTAGTCAAGGCTGCCCCAAGACATTTTGCAGCCTGAGGAAGAGGCACATGTGATGTCCCCTATTAATTCCCCAAGTTAAGATATGCTGCTGCTGTTGTTTTGGGGTTTTTTTGGTCATGTCAGGACCGACTTGAGAAACTGCAAGTTGCTTCTGGTGTGAGATAATTGGCCATCTGCAAGAATGTTGCCCAGGGAAGGCCTGGATGTTTTGATGTTTTTACCATACTTGCGAAAGGCTTCTCTCATGTCCCCACACAAGGAGCTGGAGCTGATAGAGGGAGCTCATCCGCACTCTCCCCAGATTTGAACCTGTGACCTGTCTGTCTTCTGTCCTGCCGGCACAGGGGTTTAACCCACTGTGCCACCGGGTTGTTGTTGTGTGCCTTCACATTGGTGACCCTGATATGAATCTATTGTTTTAGGCTGAGAGCATGTGACTTGCCTAAGATCACCTAGTGGATATTCATGGCCTAGCAAGGAATTGAACCCTGGTATCCAGAGTGATAATTCCAACACTCAAACCACTCCGCCACTGAATATATGGCACTCAAAATTAACCTTTATTTCGGCATAGCAGGTAGAAAGTCTTAAGAACAGTTTTCTCCATCTTGGCTTTCAAAATATAATAATAACTAAGTAAATAATTCACAGTTTGGGAGAACTTAGAAACACTATTTTTAGCCGAATCTTCATAATCCCTGACCCCTCCCCCAAATTCTGCACATTGTAGTGCAAATACATAACTTTTCTAAATTTTCCACAAGATGCCAGTGATTGTGTGTGGCATCTAAGACATCCAATATTTCACACACAAGACTCAAAGGATGCCATCCACAACACGAAGCTATCCCAGCACCTGGAGGAGTGAATATACTATGACATGCTTAATGACAGATTACTTTGATCCAGCACCAATCACATTTCTACTCTGGGCATCACTCAATTGCTGCTTTTTAACATAAAATTGAGTCCCCCTCGGGGTGAGAAGGGCGGGGTATAAGTAGATGAAATAAATAAATAAATAAATAAAATATATCCCAAAAGTTGTCATGGAACATGCAGCTTCAACAAAGCCAACCACCATTTTGCCTCCTGCTCTTCTTTTCCCATGTGGAATGTGTTGGCTTCAAGAGAGTAGAATCTGCACATGAAATGGTAAACTATGTGCACTTTGAGTTTTGCTAAGACACAAAGTGCTTCCAGACAGATGGTTCCTAGTGTTTACAGATCAAAATAGTAACTGGGGATGCTTTTGGGAGAACTCCTTGTGGAGAGAAAAAGCTGGGCATAAATAATAATAGTAATAATAATAATAATAATAATAATAATAATAATAATAATAAACAATCTACGATGTTGGCTTGTGGTCAGTGCTTAAGGCAAAACTCCCAATGCTTCTGGAACACGGCCATACAGCCCGGAAAACTCACAACAATCCAGTCATTCCAGCCATGAAAGCCTTCAACAATATAATATTTTAAAATATTTCAACCCCCCCCCCTCCCCAAATGTTGAGAAACCCTGATAGAAATAATTTTGGCCTGGGGAAAATCTTCACACTTGAGATTCTGCATAATATTCCATGTGGTTATTTTATGTAGAAACAGCATTTTCTGTGCAGAAAATAATACTATGTAGAATTATTATTTCCTGTGCAGAAATTTTTTTTTACTGGCATAGATACTTTTGTGCTATTCACATGTGAGGGCTGTGAATTATAAACCAGCCCTTTTGCATATAAAATAGCATTTTCCATGAATTTTCTATGCATTAATATTCTCTGCGCAGAAAGTGCTGTTTCATGTGCAGATAAGGCTATTGTCTGTGCAAGACAACGATGTGTGAATTTGCACAGTATAAATCCTGAATTACAAACAAGTTTGAAACAATATAGTTTTCGAAATTCTCACAGTGCATTACTAAAATTACTCATTGATTCCTTCAAGAAGACACTTAATGAGGATTTACATTTCTAGATTATCTTCTTTATGTGCAAAATTAATAATGCAATGGAAACTATCTTGTTCAAAATGTGCTGAATTGTGCCTTTTGACAGCACTGTTCAGGACAAGAAGAAAATGGCATAATGAGTGCTGTTACTGCCTTTTATTTTTGCATTATTCCTTGGCCCAAATCCTCACATAAACGCAGGAGTGTGACCCATTTGAAATGTTATTTCAACACTATGCACCCCTACACATACATCAGGAGGCAAAAAGGCACTGTGGAAAACAATAGTCTTGAATCATGATCAGGGCCCTAACACTCATCCCTATATCCTAGAATATCAAGGCAGAAAATCCCACGTTATCTGGGTGTGGACTCAGACAACCCAGTTCAAAGCAGATATTGTGAGAGTTTCTGCCTTGATATTCTGGGATACAAGGCTGTGTGGAAGGGCCCTCGGTCAACGGCTTTAGGTAAACCTTTGGGATATTTAGGTAAAGGTTTTCCCCTGACATTAAGTCCAGTCATGTCTGACTCTGGAGATTGGTGCTCATCTCCATTTCTAAGCCAAAGAGCCGGCATTGTCCAAGGTCAGCTGGAGCAGGACCTATTTATCTACTCACATTTGCAAGTTTTTCGAACTGTTATTTTTGCAGAAGCTGGGGCTGACAGCAGATTCGAACCTGCAATCTTTCGGTCAACAAGCTGAGCAGCGCAGCGGTTTAACCCACTGTGCCACTGTGGAATTCACTTTCTGAAATCCTGTGCTGCATGATAAATTATGAGAATTGTACCCCCCCCCCCAAAAAAAATGTCCAAAAATATACTTTTTTGGAAAATTTGATGTGAACCTTAATTTCTCATGTTCTGCATTCTGCCCTCCTAGGCAGGACTTTTTATCACACACATTTATAACTTTATTAGAAGTTTAAATGATTTAAAAGCAACACACCAACAAACTTGTGAGGTAGGGCGGATTAAGAGTGACTGACCCAAGTTTGAACCAAATCCCCTGTCCAAAACTCCTACAACTGTATCATATAATTGTCCTGATACAGGTCTCCATTTCTGTATAATCCAGGAATCTATGCATGCCATCATTCATCCTGTCTTGTAATTTAACCAGATTTTCTTGTAAAGAAGCCACACACAAAAGCTTTCCTCCCACAGGACCCTGCTTTCAGCTAGCTGGAAAAACCTAGTTCACACGCTATGTCTTGTTGCTGCCATCTTCTGGCAGTAGCAATACTTACAGCTAATTTGCTGCATCCTTGTGATGCTTATTGAAGACCAGCTGGGCTCCGGAAACAACAAGTTGCAATCCCCAAGGGTCAAATGTAGAGGAGATTTCAATCTGCATGACTCCCCTGCTTGTCCGATCAATGAGGATATAACTGCCGGACCAGCATGGACAATTTGTGCAGCTGGGTTCCTGCTGTTGCTATCCAGGGACAACATAAACTTGTGCCTACCTCTCCATGGACTATAGCAGTTTTTCAGGTTGCTAAAACAGAGTCATCAGCTAGTTGTTGCAAAAGCTTTTGAAAGCATGCTCAACCAAAGCTCAGGAAAAGCCAATGAGATTTTGGCCTGCATAAATAGGAGTATAGTGTCTAGATACAGGAAATTCGTACTACTCCTCTATTGGTCAGACCACACCTGGAATCACACTGTGTCCAGTTCTGGGCACCACAGTTGAAGGGAGATGTTGACAAGCTGGAATGTGCCCAAAGGAGGGCTACTAAAATGATCGTCTGGAGAACAAGCCCTATGAGGAGTGGCTTAAGGAGCTGGGCATGTTTAGCCTGAAGAATAGAAGGCTGAAAGGAGCCTTCTCATGTTTCCATGATGGCCATGTATAAATATGTGAGGGGAAGTTATAGGGAGGAGGAAGCAGGTTTGTTTTCTGTTGCTCTGAAGACTAAAATGCAGAACAATGGCTTCAAACTACAGAAAAGAAGATTCCACCTGAACATTAGGAAGAACTTCCTGAATGTGAGAGCTGTTCAGCAGTGGAATTCTCTCTCCCTGAGTGTGATGGAAGCTCCTTCTTTGGAGGCTTTTAAGCAGAGGCTGGATGGCCATCTGTCAGGGGTGCTTTGAATGAGGTTTTCCTGCTTCTTGGCAGGGGGTTGGACTGGATGGCCCATGAGGTCTCTCCCAACACTATGATTCTATAAGTCTATGATTTCTCTTCTGGGCTATAACTCCCAGAATCCTCTCTGAAAAGCAATGTTTCCAGATTTCTCAGTCCATGTGTCAAGCAATGTTATATCTAGGAGAGCAACTAGAGTTCAGCATGTTTAAGACTGTGAAATCCCTGTGAAATTTCAACCCAGCCATGAACTCTCTAAGTCACCTTAAGGCAATATGTTCTCCTTCAGTCCCACCCCCACCTGTTAATGCTATTGCTTCTTGGGTCAGAGGGAGCATGTCTCTGAATACTAGCCACAAGGGAATTAAAGACGGCTAACTCTCTCGTAGTCTTCCTCGTGGCCTTCCTGGAAGCATCCAGATGGCCTCAATGGAGAAACAGTGTGCTGGATTTGATATATTTCCAGCCTGCTATGATGGGAGTTGAAGGGAGCCATGCATGAGGAAGATGACAGTATGCCTTAGAGCTGTGCTTCTTAGCCTTCCTAATACCGTGACCCTTGAATACAGTTCCTCATGTTGTGGTGACCGTCAACCATAACATTATTTCCATCACTACTTCACAACTATAATTTTGCTACTGTTATGTATCATAATATAAATATCTGATATGCAGGATGTATTTTCATTCACTGGACCAAATTTGGCACAAATTCCCAATATGCCCAAATTTGAATACTAGTGGAGTTGGGGGCGGGGGGTGATTTTGTCATTTGGGAGTTATAGTTGCTGGGATTTATAGTTAACCTACAATCAAAGAGCATTATGAACTCGACCAACAATGGAATTGAACCAAACTTGGTACACAGAACTCCCATGATCAACAGAAAATACTGGAAGGGTTTGGTGGTCATTGACCTTGAGTTTTGGAGTTGTAGTTCACCTACATCCAGAGAGCACTGTGGACTCAAACAATTATAGATTTGGACCAAACTTGGCACAGATACTCAATATGCCCAAATGTGACCACTGGTGGAGTTTGGGGAAAATAGACCTTGACATTTGGGAGTTGTAGTTGCTGGGATTTATAGTTCACCTACAGTCAAAACGCATTCTGAACTCCACCAACAATAGAATTGGGTCAAACATCCCACACAGAACCCCCATGCCTTGAAGGGACTGATGTGAGCCTCCCTCCAGCCTTGCACGCTCTCCTTCACCTGCACATGCACACCATGCTGCCATGTGCTGAGCACGTCTGCTCTCCTCTCCCCACTTGGAGCCTCCTCTCCCCACTTGGAGCCTTGAGAAGCCAATCGCAGTGAAGGAAGGATTTTGGTGGGAAGATTAGCCACCTGTTTCCAAAAAGGAAGAGAAGGACAAGTGGAGAGCTCTTCAGCCTTCTCTGCCAAAGGGGTTTCTAAGACCATCAGAAATAGATTTTCTCTGATGGTCTTTGGTGACTCCTGTGAAATGTCTTCTCTTCTCCCGCAGGGGTCCCAACCCCCAGGTTCAGAAACACTGGCTTAGAGCAATGTTACTCAAAACTGTGATCCATGGATCAGTTTGTCGTGGTCCCCCAATCTTTGGCTGCTGGTCTTTTGTGTGTTCTGATTCACCAAAAATAGGCAATGGACACAAATATGGTGCCAACCCCTAGCACGCACCAGTCCCATTCAGGAGATAGCCTAAGAATCATTGCCTTAGAGCTGTGGTTCTCAACCTGTGGGTCCTCAGGTGTTTGGCCTACAACTCCCAGAAATCCCAGCCAGTTTACCAGCTGTTAGGATTTTGGGGAGTTGAATGCCAAAATATTTGGGGACCCACAGGTTGAGAACCACTGCCTTAGAGCTACCAAAACTCTAGAATGGGGATAAGACTCGTACAATATTTTAGATGTTGTCAGACAGCAGCTCTCAATATTCCTTGCTACTGACTATGCAGGCTCAATTTTCTGGATATGGGAGGCCAGAAACATCTGCAGGGCGTCATGACTCCCAACCCTACTCTAGAAAGTTCTGAAATGAGAGACACGAAATCCCAGAAACCATGTATGTGGCACTCCACAAAGGCCATGAGGAAAAAGACTGCCTATACAACAAAGCTGTTCTAAGGATAATTAAGGATGTATCCACACTGCAGAATTATAGCAGTTAGAAACTACATGACATAATGCAATTGAATTCTAGGATTTTGTCGTTTTGTAAGGTAATTACCCTTCTCTGTCAGAGAGCTCCAGAGCCACAGCAAAATGCAAATCTCACAATTCCATAGGTGGAGCTTTGACAGTTGTCGTCAAAATTACTAAAACCATGGCAATTATTTAAGTGCTCCAAAGCACTTAGAAAAATGTTAAGTATGAATGTTTAGTATCGGGTGGAGACTGAAAAGCTTTCTACAGGATTTTGAATGGCAGTGTCCAATATTCCTCACCATTAGTTATGAAAGTAAGGATGTTTCGGAGTTGCAGTCTAGCAAAATCTGCAAGATTACAATATTACTTCTTCTATTATTTATTTATTTATTTATTTATTTACTTTATTTGTATACCGCACTATCTCAGCCCGTAGGCGACTCAGTGCGGTTTACAACAGGACAATATACAAAGTGCATAGCATTAGCATTAACATTTACACAGTCACTAAAGCAGTTAAAACAATACAACAATACATCAGTAAATCAACATAACATCAATATAGCCAAATAACTAAGCCATCACGTCTCATCAGTAAAGTCATAATCCGATCTCCTCGTCCATTATTCCAGTTCCAAACTCAGTCAATTGATTGCACTGCTTAATTGAACGCCTGTTCAAAGAGCCAGGTCTTCACTCTTCTCCTGAACACCAGCAGGGAGGGAGCCGATCTAACGTCTGCGGGAAGGGCGTTCCACAGCCGAGGGGCCACCACTGAGAAGGCCCTGTCTCTTGTCCCCTTCTTCTAGTCTAAGGACATAAGAAGTTGACTTGTTCCATCCAAACAGGTGCATACTGAAACAATGGTGGGAGATGTTGGTGTGATCCATCTCCCAATCTGACCCCACCCCGCAAACCTACCTGAAAAGCACCAATCGAAAGAGTTCTGTAGTACTAGTGAGTGGGGTGCTGAAGGAGGACATGTCTGGTCTGCTCCTTTGGTGAACTACAATACCATGACAGTTGTAGAGTCTCTGGGGTCCTGGCATAAACAATCATTGCACTGGGTTGCTGTGAGTTTTCTGGGCTGCCTGGCCATGTTCCAGGAGCATTCTCTCTTGATGTTTTACCCACATCTATGGCAGGCATCCTCAGGGGATGTGAGGTCTGTTGGAAACTAGGAAAGTGAGGTTTATATGTCTGTGGTGGAAGAAAGAACTCTTGTATGTTTGAGGCAAGTGTAAGTATTGCAATTGGCCACCTTGATTAGCATTGAATGGCCTTGGAGCTTCAAAGCCTGGCTGCTTCCTGTTCTTCAGCTCATTGATGGGAGGAAGATGAAGGCATTATCTTTCAGCGTCCCATTCACCAGCATTGCAGTATGCCTTTGATTGTTGTGACTGCCTGGCTTTTAAGGTGGGGTTTAATGGGTATTTATGATTATGGCAATGGAACTCCAATAGTAAATATGAACAGCCAAATTGTCAGGTCTCAAATCTAGCTTATGATATTGTAAATACTGAACAAGATGTCAGCCAATGTATTTGGAACCATTTAGCTCCAGATATTGTTGGACTACAACTCCCATAGACATGGGAAATTGTGTGATGGGCTGATGGGAATCCCAGTCCAACATCTTGTTCTCCCCAACTTCAGTCTACACTGAGTGGAAAATGACTCTCCCTGGCAGAGATGCCAGGAATTGAACCTGGAATCTTCTGCATGGAAATCATGTGCTGTGCCCCAGGGCTATAGGTCTTCCCTATCAGTGTCATAATCACAGGCATTGGCTTGTTTCTTTGGGGAGAATTGAAATTACCCACCAAGCTGCCTGATGGAGTTTCTAATATGGGCTGGTACAGCTTTGACTCTCCATGGTTGTTCTTGTCATATTATCTCCTATGGGGGAGGTTTGCTGTCCCTCAAAATTGACTGCCTTTGATTGAATTTAAGCTTGCCTTCCAGCTGTAACTCTCTCAGGCTAACCATCCCTAATCAGTTTGGACAGGAACCATCTGTTAAACCCTTTGGTTACAGAGAAAATGCTAAAATCAAAGCACTAAGACCCAATAGCGATGTTGTCTGTGAAATGTTCTATGAGGGCATAACACTCTACCATCATCGCTAATTTCCAAATGTTGGGCACCGTGCAGCATCCAAACACAGATCCAAAGATGGATTTTAAAAGATCTCTGTTCTCTTTAGCTTTCTTTTTCTTTTAAACCTGAGCTGTGATTGTGGAGTTCTCTAAGCTGTTTATCTAGGGTTCTCCTTCCAAACAAATGATAATAATATCACATTTCAATTAGCCTCTAAAGTAGTTTTTCTCAACCTTCCTAATGTCACGACGACTTTACAGTTCCTCATGTTGTGGTGACCCCCAACCATAAAATTATTTTTGTTGCTACTTCAGAACTGTAATTTTGCTACTGTTATGAACTGTCATGTAAATATCTGATATGCAGGATGTATTTTCATTCACTAGACCAAATTTGGCACAAGAACCCTATACACCCAAATTTGAATACTGGTGGGGTTGGAGGGGATTGATTTTGTCATTTGGGAGTTGTAGTTGCTGGGATTTATAGTTGTCCTGCATTCAAAGAACATTCTGAACCCCACCAATGATGGAACTGAACCAAACTTGGCACACAGAATTCCCATGACCAACAGAATTTATTTATTTATTTATGATATTTCTATCCTACCTCTCTCAGCTCAGAGGTGACTCAAGGCGGCATACTGGAACTTCCAGAAAATACTGGGTTTGGTGGTCATTGACCTTGAGTTTTGGAGTTGTAGTTCACCTACACCCAGAGAGCACTGTGCACTCAAATGATGATGGATCTGGACCAAACTTGGCACAAATGCTCAATATGCCCAAATGTGAATACTAGTGGAGTTTGGGGGGAAAAGACCTTGACATTTGGGAGTTGTAGTTGCTGGGATTTATAGTTCACCTACAATCAAAGAGCATTCTGAACCCCACCAATGATAGAATTGGAACAAATATTCCACACAGAACCCCCATGCCTTGAAGGGACTTATTGGCATGAACCTCCCTACAGCCTCACACACACTCCGTCGCCCGCACATGTGCACCATGCTGCCATGTGGCGAGCACACCTGCTCTCCCCTCTTCGCTTGGAGTCTCAGAAACATCCCTCCCCTTGGCTGAGAGGCTGGCCAATCACAGTGGAGGGGGGCTTTTGGTGGGATAATTTGCCATCAGCTTCCAAAAAGGAAGAGAAGGACAGGCAGAAAGAGCTTCAGCCTTTTCTGCCAAAGGCATTCCTAAGACCGTCAGAAATATTTTTTCTCATAGTCTTTGGCGACCCCGCTGAAACCCCCTTGTGACCCCCCCCCCCAGGCTCCAGACCCCCAGGTTATGAAACGCTGCTCTAAAGGCTTAAGGAAACAGATATTTTATGCTTTGAAACAGATACAGTGGGGTGAGTTGGTAGATAAAACTACTTTAAATGTTAAAAGGGCCTTTCTTACATCAACTTATATTTTCAGGGTTGGAAATGATACCCTGGTTGGTAGAAGCTGGTTGCCCATACACTCCAACCGTCCCAATTTGGGCGGGGCAATCCTGATTGATCCTCTGTGATCTGACCTTTTCAAATCTGTTTAAAATGACTTTCTCTCTCCTACTCTGTCCTTTCCATTTTGCTCTCTGCTTACAGTATTTCAGTCACAACAAACAGAGCCCAAAAGATTGCTTACCTAACTAGATTGATTCATTTTATATATGTATATTGCAAGTTTTGGATTTGAAAGTTGGCCAAAAGGTGTTGAGCTGCTCTTTTTCTTTCTGGAACAGACAGGGCTATAATTTCTCTGCAAGATGGAGATTTTGAGGGTTGACATTTACAGACGGTTGTAGATCAACCAGAGGCCAATGGTTAACTGATGTTTTAGAGAAGATTGTGAGCTTTCCAGTGGCATAAAGTGATGGGCTCTCAAGTCTGGAAAATTCAAGTCTGGGAAATGGTGGTTCTCTCTATGACTTGGAAAGTGCAGGGCCTCAAGGGCATTCAGGGGAGTCAGAAGTAGCAATAGCAATAAGGAATTGAGTGAAGAGCTGAGTGATAAGGAGGGTTCCCATGAGAAACCACCTGTATCTATGGAGAGCAACAAAATTCTTTGTTTACAAATCAGAGCCAAAAATAGATTGTGTAATTCAGAGAGATTACATGGGAAAATTGTGAAGGAAATTCACGGGAAATGGAATGATTTCATAAGTCTGTTAAACAACAAGTTGTTTACCTTAAGGACTGTTCAGGCAATGCTGTGTTAGAGTAAGAAGCTAAGCCTACATTCTCTTGTTTCTCATTTAAGTCAAGCTTTGATTTTAGATTCAGTATATCCTGGAAGTTCTCTATGTTCCTGCTCATGTGCTTCTGTTCAAGTTTTACTAGTTATACCTTCTGGATTGTGGATTTATTCTGTGCCTGTGATTTCTGGTTGTTCCTGGACTTTGTCACCTCTGGAACTTTTTGAGACATTCGGATTACTGACTGGTTATCACTTGTTGCTAAACCTTTTTGCATTATATGTCTTCCTTTCTTATTCCTGATTTTTCTATGCTTTTAATATGTTTTTACAATAAACTGCTTGTTTATATTTCTGCACTCTTGTGTGGTGCGGTGGTCATAGGTGTTTCCAGGCCTGGAGTGCAACACAAACAATAACAATTCCAAGCTCTGAAAAAAAGACAGTGTGATCCCCTTACCCACAGTATTACATACCCATATTCCAAAACCAACCCTCTCCCTGGAACTGTCTGAGGGCGTTTCTAAGTGCTCAGTGTGATTCATGGTATACTTTTAACCCATAGTCAAAGCATAGGGTTTGATACTATCCATGGTTTCAGGTATCCATGGGGTATCTTGAAAAGTATCCTCTACGGATACAGGAATCATATTGTAATGTCAAGATTAGGCCGTTTCATAAACGCTCCAATTTTTTACAGACATAGGGTAAACTTCACCTGTGAATTGGATAATGGGTAGAGTATATTACAAGGAGGCCCAGGGCTCTCCTGAATTTCCATCACTGAGTATTACAGAGCACTTGACTAAACTAAGCTTATATTATCTGGCATCAGTTGGGTTTCCAGGCCTGCAGTCAGCTTTCAAAGCAGGGAGGCAGATGGGTTATGTAAATAAGAACAAATCAAAAGCAACAGATCTGCAGAGAGGAGTAGACAGAATTTTCCCCCAGAGCTTTTGAAATTAACGTAGCAATGGCAAATACTTACCGAGTGAGGTTTCAAAATGCAGAGGGAAAAAACAAACAAACAAATACTGAGGATGAGGGAAAGCACAGGCTGCTATTAGAGTGGGCACATGGTTTAGATCTGCTTCATTTGTATCTTAGGCCAATTATCTAGCTGTATAGAAACATTCAACAATGGAACATTATTGACAAGGGAAGAGCTATAGCAACAACACACAAATATCTAAGGTTTTTCTCCTCTGGAAACTGGCTTGGTATTAAAATTTGAAATGCAAACTTTACATCTACTTGCTCGACCTAATAGATTGAAGAACTGACGCAAAATTACATGAATAGTCACACATAAGAAGTTTGTGGTATGTATATTCTACTAAACTTGTGGTTTTCCAGTCTTTGGTCCAAGTCTAAATTTTCCTACTTTCACACACACACACACACACACACATATATAGCTCCCCAAGATTTTGCTTTCTTGTTTCTTTACTTGACATTTTCCCATTTGAACCTGCCCAAGTTTTGAAATCCTTGGAATAGGTGTCATTTTTTTACTCACTACTTTTGAAACTTTACTTAGCAAGGAGTATAAGAGAGGTCTTCATCGTTACTTCCAGACTGTGCCACACTCTTTGAAGGGAAGTTAATCTAGCCCCCCCCCCCTGCTTTTTTACTGTAAGCAAGGATCTGTGATTCCCAAAGTGGGTGTTACCGCCCCCTGGTGAGTGCTGCAGTGATCGGGGTGGGGGGCTGTAATGGCCACAGGTACATTTGGGGGCAATGAATAACTGTAAGGGGGTGGTGAAAGCATAAAAGAAAGAAGAGAAGATTTAGAAAAATTGATTTCCAGGGGGTAGGCCAAATAAGTTTGGGAACTACTGGTACAGACTTTTGGCAGTTGATTATTTGCTGAAGAAAGAACTTTTCATGGGTGGAAAAAATCTTTCTATCGCTGTGTTTAGAAACTGTTCCATAATTCAATTATGTTTTAATATTTTCATCTGTTTATGGATAATTGACTTTTTGTATTTTATTTATTTACTAGCTTGGGGACCCATTGGTGCCCAGGTTATTTGAGAAAGGCATTGTTTGGTTTGAGGTGGTAGGTCATATCATTTAGTTAATTCGTAACACTATGTATTAGGAAAATGCCAGAATGTGATTTCGGTTTATTTATGAATTAGAAAATGCATAACGATGTGCGTGAACTACAATTACCAAAATCATGTATGTATGTACAGTATGTACAGTTGGCCATGTTGGGGGGGTGTGTGCCAAGTTTGGTCAAGATCCGTCATTGACTGGGTTCATTGCTCTCCGGATAAGGGTGAACTACAACTCCCATATGCCAAGGGCAGTCACCCCCAAATCCTGCCAGTACTTACAATTAGCCATGTTGGGTCTGTGTGCCTGTTCAGTTGCTGATCAATTCCTCTTAAGTGGGGGACAGACACACTCAAACATCACTTCGTTGAGCATAGGTCTTGCCCATTTGTGGCACACTCAGCTGGCCCACCCAACACCTGGCTCCTCTCCACACCTCAACCTGGACCACTCAGGAAGGGCTGAAGTCAGGAAAACTTAAGATCTCCTTGAGATGCCCTCACAAACACTATGTGTTTATATTGTCCCTATCTATTGTTGGAAATAGAAACCTTCTACCAGCCTCCTATACTAGTTATTTGTTATGCATATAATTCAGATTGCTTACTATATTGTATATGTGTGTATTGGTATGCAGTTTTCTTTCAACGCTATGTTGTTTGAGGTTGTGGGAGGGATTGCAGACCATGTGATCAGATCTGGGACCCCATTTTAGAAATCAGTGTTGTGTTGTGTTTAGTATTGTATAGTCAGTTGTGTTTAGGTTGTGCTCAGTTTCCATTACGAGAATATGCATTAGACATAAGACAGAGGCGAGACTGCAACAGAATGCCTTAGAGAACTTACTGTTTAAACTTTCAACTGATAAGCATGTACCTGTATGCTGAATACATTATGTTTGTAAGCAAACCAACTATGTTATTTTTAACGAATACTACTTTATTTTATTTCTTGATAGCATGATTTAAAGCTAGATATATTTTACGGGAGAGTAGATGTTTTTGGGCAACTGAAATAACACTTCTGAAGATCTGCTATATATTTTGTGAATGGCATAATCTTTGTTCCTAATAGTTCAAAGAGATAACCAGGTCTATCAATCTGACAACTGAAGAACCTAATCTGCCTTGCATGTATACTCATGGACATTTATCACTAAAGAGAAGATTTACTTAAACGAGTTTTTAGCTCTTCTCAAGAAGATCATACTTTACAAAAAGGTTATGATCATTCCAAATGGTGTGAATGCCAATTAATCTCCAAAAGGTCATGCTTCCAAAAGGCTTTGGAGATTCTGGTTTTCCAAAAGGTTATGATCGCAAAGGTCATCCTTTCTCAAAATCTATATCTAAAATTCCTTGTAATTAAATTATAATCCAGTCTTCTCCAACCTGACACCTTTCAGATGTGCTGGAAGCCCATTTCTTATAGCCTCAGTCAATACCCCAACTGTTTGGGGATAATGGAAGCTTTAGTCAGTCATATGTGGAGAGTATTAGGCAGGGGAGACTAGATGATCTATTGCACAGTAGAGTAGGAATGAGGCAAGATGTACATTTGCATTTTTTTCTTTTTTCTTTAACTAGATGCCAAAGATCTACATCTGGTTTCTGATGCAACAGACCTATTCCTTCTCAAATTCCTAGGCAGACATAAATCTTAACCAAAAAAAATTGAGTTTCTACAGTTGCATATCTGCTGCTTCTTTCTGGTAACATCATCAGAACACGTGATGTGCCAATGTCATGTCTCTGTATGTCATTCCCCCCCTCCCCACCGGTACTCAGCCACCACTGACAATCAATGAACAGAGGCAATGAAATCATCACATGTTGCATTGTGCTGTTCTATATAGTACTGGTGAGAAGGGAGAGAGGCCAGTAAAGCCTTATCCTTACTTATTTTCAGTGTGGGAAAATCAAGTAAATTTAGATAACGTCTATCAATAACTAGACTGCTGGGTCATTCATGGGTTCATTGGCACCTGTGAGAAAATGGCACATTGAAAAATAAGATTCACCCTCCTCCATACACACATGCACACTGAGGAAGTTGTCAGCTTGTGGTGCCTGACTGCTATTTCTTCATGGCTGACAGAGCATGTGACAGTGCAGTGAACTGACAAGAGAGGAGTACATGCGAGATTAATTACTTCTAATGAGCAGCACAGTGCTCTTTTTGGAAAGAAGTCTCTGTAGCAGCTCATGAACTGTAAGAGATGCTTCAACACTGAGTTTGATTCTCTCCAAAATCTAACCAGATCCACTTTTCTTCGTATCTTTTTCGCTTTTTCTTTGTGTATCACACATACTCATACATTTGTGTTAAAGAATTCTATACAGAGCTGGACCACAAGGAAGGCTGAGCAAAGGAAGGTAGATGCTTTTGAACTGTGATGTTAGAGGAAAATTCTGAGAGTGCCTTGGACCTCAAGAAAATCAAACCAGTCCATACTCCAGGAAATAAAGCCCGACTGGTCATTGGAGGGAAGAATATTAGAGGCAAAGATGAAGTACTTTGGCCACATCATGAGAAGACAGGAAAGCTTGGAGAAGATAATGATGCTGGAGAAAAAGGAAGGAAAAAGGAAGTGGGGCAGACTAAAATGGGTGGATGGTATCCTTGAAGTGACTGGCTTGACCTTGAAGGAGCTGGGGGTGGCCACGGCCGACAGGGAGCTCTGGCATGGGCTGGTCCATGAGATCATGAAGAATCAGAAGCAACTGAATGAATAAACAACAAAATTCAGGTGATTACACAGGATGGCAAAGGAAAATTCCAACAGGTCCAGATTCAACTGCATCCAACACTCCACATCACTGGAGAAATTATGCTCTTTAGCCAGTATTGCACCACCTGACATCCACCAGGAAGTAGCAGCCAATAATGAAAGGACCAAGGCAGTGACCTCTCCGACCCATCCTCTGTTCAGATATCAGCCAGCACACCAATGCCTAAAATCAAGAAATTGTTTTCTAAGATTTACACAGATACTCGCAGAAACTCCTCAGCAAGCGAGAGTCCAAGAATGGCAGGTAAAAACCCGGAACCTCAAGCCATGGCTGATACCAAATAAGAGATTCCCTCCTGGGTACACAGTAGGCTGGACGACTTGGAAAGCACTGAACAAACTGCTCTCTGGCACCACGAGATGCAGAGCCAACCTTAAGAAAAGGGGCCACAAAGTGGAGTCCATGACATGCAAGTGTAGAGAAGAGCAAACCACAGACCACCTATAACAATGCAGTCTGAGTCCCGCCACATGCACAATGGAGGACCTTCTTATAGCATCACCAGAGGCACTCCAAGTGGCCAGCCACTTATCAAATGACATTTAGTATAATACCAAGTTTTTAAAACTTTGTGTTTTTAAAATACATTACAAGTATACCCTCGGTTCGCTTCTGATACGATTAATAAACTGCATCCAAGAATCCTACAGAAATTGGCTGTTGCTCTATAAAGGCTTCCGTTTTCTTTTTAGATGTGTTTCCCTGATTTATGAGAATTAAACAGTTCTCTGTGCTCCTTAACTCTCTCGCAGCAATGCAAATCAAGAGTAACCAAAGAGCTTGCAGGATCAGATTAGCAGTTCCTTTACCCCAGCATCCTGTCTTAAGCAGCAAATGTTTATGAATGTGTTGCAGAAAATAGAAAACATCCCAGAATATGAAATACTCAATTCTGTGATGCATTATGCCTTATAATCACTGGTGGGTATTACTGCGTTTCATTATCATGAGTTTCTTCCTGTTTCCTGTTTGGCCCAACGTCAAAGATGAATAGCCGATTTTTCTCCCAGTCTTTTACTTTCTCCTAAACTCAGAAATACTGTTCTAAGGTCTTTTATATGGAAACTCAATGGTGAGATTTTCAGACAACTTCATTTTCATTTAAGAACTGTCATAGTCAATATGTTGGATGTGGGAGGATACCTAGCTAGCATCTCCCATGAACACACTAGCTGGGGATGATGAAAAATTAATTAGAAATGCAAAAAGTACAAAGAACAGGAAAATAAGAAGCTTCGTGTAACACAATTATAACAAAAGCATGAATAAAATACATTAAGATGATCAACAATGTACTTATATTATGTTGCTGAAACTATGCATTCATGACAATAATATCCATTAAGGAAGAAAGTGAAACAAATGTTATCAATAGAGAATGTTATTGGAAAGCCATCAAATAACTTATATATATGCACTTTTAATAATATGAAAGTATTAGCTGTTATACCAGACCTGGGAAAACTCTGGCCCTTCAGGTGTTTTGGACTCCAATTCCCACAATTCCTAACAGTCTCAGGCCCCTTCCTTTTCCCCCTCAGCTGCTTAAGCTGGGGTTTACATATCTGTGGAATGTCCAGGGTGGGAGAAAGAACTCTTGTCTGTTAGAGTCAAGTGTGAATGTTGCAATTGGCCACTTTGATTAGCATTGAATAGCCTTGCAGCTTCAAAGCCTGGCTGGTTGCTGCCTGGAAGAACCCTTTGTTGGGAGTTGTTAGCTAGAAGGAGGCAGCTAGGCTTTGAAGCTGCCAGGTTATTCAGTGCTAATCAAAACAAGAGTTGTTTGGCTACCAGTATTAAAACCTCTAAAATCAGGTCAGTAAATAAACAACAACACTCAAAAAGCTGGGGAATTCCAGACAAGATTCAGTCGGGGCCAGCCAACACCTCCCAACAAAGGATTCCCCCAAGCAGCAAGCAACCAGGCTTTGAAGCTGCAAGGCCATTAAATGCTAAACAAGATGGCCAATTGCCACATTCACACTTACCTCAAGAGGACAAAAGTTCTTTCTCTCACCCTGGACATCATTCCACAGATATATAAATCCCATTTTCCTAGTTTCCAACAGACCTCACAACCTCTGAGGATGCCTGCCATAGATGTGGGTGAAATGTCAGGAGAGAACATAGCCATACAGCCCAGAAAACTCACAGCAACCTACAAAAAAACCCCAGTTGGAATCTTGTTGGGGATGCACATATTTGCGTAAACACCATAATTACATGTATATTTTAATTGTATGGTTTTTAACATTCTGAACAACTTTTGGTCTCAGTGCTGAGAAAAAAGCAAAATATAAATAAAGAAATATACAGGTGAGGTTCTTTTGCCAGCAGGCAGAAGTGTTACTATGCCTAGAAATGAAAATTGGATTAGAGATATAATATTTTCTGAATGCAAAGTGAGAAAATGAGTGCAGGAAGAAGGCATAAAGAGTTAAAATATAAACTGCAGTTATTCTTAGCAGGGATTCAATTATTTATTGTGTCAATCTTGTGAAATATTTAAATCCATTTATTCGGTGATTTAAAAAAAATCAGAGCACTGTTGCAGCTAATGGATGATGTCCCTGTGTAGGACGCAGATGGGGTGGTTTGTTTTTGCATTTCTTTTATTGGATGGAAGGCAGGAGGCAGGGGAAAACTGTTGCAATGGAACAAGAAGACGTTCTAAATGGCTTATGATAGAATCACTAATCCAAATGTTTTAAAAAGAAAAAAAACTTAATTGGAAGACAATTAGCCTAACTACATTACAGTTGATTTTGCTTCAATTTCCATTAAATTTAGAAACATCAAGTTCCTATATACATTTCCAGAACCTTCAATGGTACACACAAAAAGCAACATTTTTAATCATACAAATACATAATGAAGAATTCAAAATGTAGATGGTCTTGTTAGGATTTTCTTCACTTCAAACTTCTTCAGAGAATAGTGTTATTTTTGCTTTGAGAACAATGGGCTAAAATGTTCCTCTGCCCAAAGAAAATATTTCTTCGGGGAACTTTGTCAGGTCAATTTAGTTGACTTGATTGGTTGATACTGTGGGTATAGAATGGTAGTAGTTAGGTCCCATCTCCTCCCTCTTTCTGATCCATCTACATTTTAAAACCAATGTGGGACAGAGATTTAGCTTGTGTTACAAACTTTGTTCAATAAATATGAATGGCAAGTACTTACTTACTTACTTACTTAGGCAATCTCTCGTAGCCTGAGGATGATGGTCCTCCAAGTTCGGTATACTGGTGGTGGGTACGTGGGTGACTGTGGAGCCCTAATCTTGACCGGCATGTTCTTCCTCAGTGAGGGCTTTGGTTTCCAGGTGGAAGGTGGGCCCAGTTGAGGTTGGCTTGATGTGCCTTCCTCTTAGCACGTTTCTCTCTTTTGCCCTCCATTCATGCCTCTTCAAATTCTACAGCACTGCTGGTCACAGCTGGCCTC
>NW_026846588.1:251534225-251611540 GCF_025583915.1 Anolis sagrei ordinatus | reverse complement strand
GATTTGTAGAATTTTTCGGAGGCAACACTGATGGAATCATTCCAGGAGTTGCATGTGACATCTGTAGATAGTCCATGTTTCTCAGGCTTATAGCAGGGTTGGGAGCACAATAGCATTATAAATAAGCACCTTGGTATCCCTACGGATGTCTCGGCCCTCAAACACTCTCTGTTTCATTCGGGAAAATGCTGCACTCACAGAGCTCAGGGGATGTTGTATTTCAGTGTCAATATTGACTTTCGTGGAGAGGTGGCTGCCAAGGTAGCGGAAATGGTCAACATTTTCTAGTGTGACACCATTAAGCTGTGTTTCTGGCATTGGAGAGGGACTGGCTGGTGACTGCTGGAAGAGCACTTTGGTTTTATCGATGGTCAATAACAGGCCAAGCTTCTCGTATGCTTCCACGAAGGTGCTTAGAATGGTTTGTAGGTCTTCTTCTGAATGCACACAAATGACATTGTCATCAGCAAGTAGACGTTGATGCATTAGCCAGGGAGCTGCCTTATGCCACAGTCTCCAAATATGGCAAGACTAGCTGTCCCCTGCCATGCGTTGCTGTGGCCCAGTCTGTGTATATGTGTTTTGTGTGTATATATGTGTATATATATTTGTGTATGTGTGTGTTTGCATATATTTATTTATTATTTATTTATTTACTGTATTTATACCCCGCTCTTCTCAACCTCGAAGGGGACTCAGAGCGGCTTACAGATTATGGCAACATTCAATGCTGCATCATACAATAAGTAATAAATATAGCATATCAAATTATAAAACAATTAAAACATATAAATGCAATAAGTGCAACAATGAATGTGTGTGTCTGTGTGTGTGTGTGGCTTTGCACATGCGTTGCAATGTATTTTCTATTTTTTGCTTTTTAAGTCTCTTCTGTTGTGTTTTCCAGGGTTTTTATGAGTGATGGTCACTTGTTGGCCTTATAAGTGTATTGTGTCCAAATTTGGTGTCAATTCATCCAGTGGTTTTGGAGTTATGTTAATCCCACAAACAAACATTACATTTTTACTTATATAGATGTATACAGGAAAGGTAGATCAGAGTATACCTGGATATCTGTCCATCTTGGAACCTCATTTTTAAGTACAAACTGAAATTTTCTGTAAAAAAAAAACAGATAAGGGAATGGTCTCATTATTACATTCAGGAGAGCAATCAGTGCTTGACTGTCTTGTTTGTCTCCCTTGAGTGGAAACCCTGCCAAATTGGCTCAGATTGGTAAACTTCCCTCCCATTGTAATGTATTGTGCAGTTTCCAGAGATGTTTGGTATGAAACTGAGCGGTTTCCAGAAATGTTGGGTTTAAAATCCTGTTTGAATTTGAAAGAGAACAAATGTCTATAGCTGATTGGACTTGGCCCATGTATACAACTACACTTTCATCTTTGCAGACCATCTAAGAGTCATCGTCAGTGCCCAGAGAGTGACAGGCAGAGGTCCAATTCACATCTGCCCTTTGCATGCATACCAAAAAGCTTTGCACACGAGGCATACAATTTGAATGCATCACTTTAAGCACATGGGGCCCTTTCCTTTGAACCCTCCATAGAATGGCATGTTTTGCCCTGCTCAGAGGTGTCTCCTTTACTCCAGATGATAGCCCACTGTATGACTGTATGAATGAACAACAAACAGGGTGATGTTGGGGGTGTTTTGAATGGATTGGGAGGAGCCAGCCTTCCGTGGTGTGAGGAGTCAAAGTGCAGTATTTTCAAATCATAACAATGTAATAATCAGGTGTGATGAGGAGAGAATGCTTCCTGTCCCAATCCAGTCCTCAAAAATATAGTATGCATACTGATATAAATGGATTATATCCCAAGGTGATAAGGTCCAAGTCTTCATTTGGGATCATCCCCATGGTCCTTTTTATAAAAAATCTGCATCCCTTCCTTTTAAGCTGATCATTCTGCTATTGTGTCTTCAGCTTGGAATCTTCTTTGCATTGGAGAGTGGGAAAATCTTTCTGTGTTTGGGTCTGTGGTCCCTTAAACTTAGCTGCACCCCCAAGCCCTCTTATACCTGTGAGGAATAGGATTTTAGCACCTTTTCCCTGCTTTTGCCTTTGAGAAACAGCTTGTATTGAACACAGGTGGTTCTATCGCGGGCCTGAGCAAACTTGGGCTCTCCAGTTGTTTTGGGGGGAAAGGAAAGGGCCAGAGGCTGTTAGGAATAGTGGGAGCTGAAGTCCAAAACAGATGCAGGACCCAAGTTTGCCCAGGCCTGTTCTATCTTGTTCTATCTTTTTAATAGAGCAATATTTGTTTTTGCTTCAAAACCGGTTTGTCCTTGACATGATTTAGGGGGTGGGGGTTGGAGACCTTTCCCCTCTTAGCCAGTAAACTGTTCTTATCATTTTGCACTGTTCTTATCATTTTGGACTTTACACGTCTGCTTTGACTGCTTTGAAAAAATGCCGTGAGCAGATGTTGTCTTTCACTGTTCATATGCTAAAATGATCTTTTGGAAAAATTGCACGTTACAACATTCAGGAAACAACTTCACAAAAACCATTTCCAAAGCTGTGGGTATTTTTAAAAATGTTAAATACACACATACACACCTGTTATAAGAATGAAAAGAATATTACAAAATATTCAAAAACTGTCATCCCCTCCCCCGCCCATTGACCAAGATACTGTATTGAACATGTAGTCACAATGGTGTAACTAACTATACATTGTTTTCCCTGAAACCCACCTTAAAATCAGAATGATCTTGTTCTGTGGCATTGGTGAAAGGGGTGCTGAAGGATAACGTTCCCAGCCTCCTCCCACCAGTGAGTGGTAATGCAACTAACAGGACTATGTGGTTCCTGTTGCAACTCTTCGTTGTACAACTGCTTACTAGAAGGAGGAGTGTGGACATGTATCCTGGTTCTTAGTACCATAGAACTCTGTGAGTGGAGCTGCCAGGATTTTAAGGTAGGAATATCTGTGATTATGGCAGTGATGCTACTGACATGGTCTTAAATGTAAATTGAAAAAAATATACAGAAGGTCCTAAGACAGCATACAATATTGTAACATGACTCCAGGCATGATTTTTGAACCTTTAAGTAACCCTGATGAGAAGAATCCTATAACCATCAGATTCTTGTGTTGCCAAAGTATTTCATGACCGGAATCACTGGATGGCTGTGAGTTTTCCGGGCTATACAGTGTTCCCTCGCTACTTTGCGATTCGCATACCACAGACTTGCTGTTTCGCTTTTTTGTTGTTGAAAAAAATGAATTTAAAATATGCAAGTAGCGAGGGAACACTGTATACCAATTGTTTCTCCAGTGTAGATGCTGTCTCCTCCTCCTCTTTCTTCTCCTCTTTCCCTGACGAGGCCTTGTTCATCCCATATTTCCCGACGGTGCCTCAGAGAAGAGGAGGAGGAGAAGCAGGAGGAGAAGGAGGCCTTCCTGCTGGGCTCCCATGTGTCACCCCAGGCCTGGGCTTCCATATATGGGTTGAGCAGGTTTCCCTGCTGCTGCTTCTCCTACTGCCATAGTGGCACTGGGCCCAAGCAAGAAGCATGGAGAGGCAGCTATGGTCCTGCCTTGGTGACTCCTCTGCTGCCGCTGCCACTGCCACTGCACCTGCCCCTGCCCCACTTCTGGAGGAGCCTGGCATGGAAGAAGAAGACCATGTGTGAAGGAGAAAGCATGTGTCAAGCTTGAGATTGTATATATATATATATATATATATAGAGAGAGAGAGAGAGAGAGAGAATCCCTATTTCGCAGATTTTCACTTATCGCGGGTGGTCCTGCAATGTAACACCCGCGATAAATGAGGGAACACTGGATGGCCATATTCCAGAAGCATTCTCTCCTGATGTTTCACCCACATCTATGGCAGGCATCCTCAGAGGTTTTGAGGTCTGTTGTAAACTAGGCAAGTGAGGTTTATATATCTGTGAAATGAAATAATGGGATCTATTTCTGAGTAAAAGCGTACAGAATTAAGATAAAAGGTATGTTTTAATAGGCAGGGGGAAGCTAGCTGGTTTGAAAACACAAAGTTGTTTTTCATCATAAAAATGCCTCTTTTGGCTAACCAGGTATGCTTTTAAAAAGTTTTCATGAATACAAAATGGCAGTGGCTATAAACTCTTTCCTCTTGAAAATCAAAAGACGATATTTTTAAGAAACTGCAAGCTAATTCTACAACCCGGGAAAGATCTCCCTTTCTAACGCATGTAAAATCTCTCATTAACAAGCCAAGCGCTACCATCAAGACACAACAGCAGCTGGCACCAAATCTGAGAATAGAATTATTCATTGCCATGGTTACTAGTGCTGGAAATATTACCCTCTGCTATCAGTGTAAACAAAGATCCTTTCAAGACAGTCTAAAAATTAGAGCACTTTAAACAATCAATGAAAATTATACATTGTATAGGAGCGGCATTCACACACACTGTTAGTCTCTCCTGCTTTCCAGGAAGAGATGAGAAGGGCCCATGAAAGGAAGCCAGCTTTGGGGAAATAGAAAATCAGTGCAGATATTATTCTTTTCTGATCAGTTGAATAGAAGGAATCCTTTGAAAAATATTAAGGCACTTATAATGGAAAGTAGATGTTCCATGTTCAACAACCACCTTGATGAGCATCTTCAGACATATAAAGCATACACTCTAAGATGCATGTTTCGCCTTGTAGGATTAACTATGGTTCAATGGCCATTTCATTTAAACAAATGAAATAGGTTTGCTATTCTTAGGTTACTATTCTTGTTTCCCATCAGATGTGCAAACCATGCAGAATGTAAAAAGGATTTTGGCAAATCAACATTAGCATGATCCCTCACCTCTTCCACCTCCTCCACCTATTAACATAAACAGCAACATAGGGTTATATTATTGGTACAATTGTCTCATTTGTGTTCCTCCAATGAGAATCTCTGGTGCATCAGGCTCAAAACTTAAATTATTTTGAAAGATACACAATCAAGAACAGGAGTTTACATCAGTTGTTATGGCCCTGCTTTTAATGCCATGCTCACTTTCTCAGTGCAAATCTGCTTCTTTGTCCCTGGAATCCGCCTTGTCTCTTGATCTGGGGTTTCACTCTTGTCTTGCATTAATCCTAGCTAGAAGGTTGGCCCTGCATCGTGACTAATCTTAATACTACTTTTAAACAATAGCTTTCCAGAAAAATAAAAACTGATTTTGGTTCCCCCTTCTCCATCCCTCCGTCCCATCCAGGGTTTTAAAATTGTTAATCTACATCTGGCCCTGCCATAATGTTTTTAAATCTTTTGTGTGTTATTGCAATTGTATTATTTGTATTGTTTTGTTTGCTTGCTTGTTTGTGGATGTATTGTTGTATTGTATTTGATGGGCTTGGCCTCATGTAAGCTGCCCGAGTCCCTTCGAGGAGATGGTGGCGGGGTATAAATAAAGTTGTTGCTGTTGTTATTATTATTATTATTATTATTATTATTATTATTATTATCCCTTTCCTCATTTCTTTCATTATCTTGGGAAGTCATTTTATCTCAGCTTTAGAGGAAAGCAAAAACAACCCCCTCTGAACAAATCTTGCCAAGAAAACCCTGTGATGGATTTGGGGTTCCAGTACATTGGAAATTACAGTAGAGTCTCACTTATCCAACATAAACACGGCAGCAGAATGTTGGATAATAAGGAGGGATTAAGGAAAAGCCTAATAAACATCGAATTATGTTATGATTTTTCAAATTAAGCACCAAAACATCATGTTTTACAACAAATCGACAGAAAAGGCAGTTCAATACACGGTAATGTTATATAGTAATTACTGTATTTAGTGCCAAAACATTACAATGTATTGAGACAGCTGTGGATCCGGGCAGGAGGCAGACTGCATTGGACAATATAGAACATTGGATGAGCGAAGGTTGGATAAGCAAAACTCTATTATACTTAAAATCACATAAAATTCTTTCATCTATCTATCTATGAATGAATTAAAGAATGAATTAATGAACAAAACTTTATTTATAGCCCACCCTGTCTCCCCAAGGGGACTCTGGGTGGCTTACAACAAACATATTGAATGCCAATAATCATATACAAACAAATAAAAAACAACTCAATACATGACAAAACAACTCAAATAAACAAAATGTGATACAATACACATAATTACAAACATATTAAATCCTTAAAATCTCATTAAAACATTTCTAAAATTAGGCTGAAATTGTTAAAATCTCAGCCAGAATAAATGACTAATGGTCAATGGTCATGAGAGTTGTAGTCTGGAGTGTACCAGATTGCCCATCTCTGTCATAGTCAATACTTGAAATATTGAATCCGAGGTTAATACCAAGATTGGGAATTGACCCCAGCAATGCACCAGCCACCATTACAGCTGGTACAGAACTGATACAAAATGACCCATCTTTTAAGTTGCAGCAAAAGCAGACACATTCTACTGAATTTTCTGTGCCATCTTCAAAGGGAGATTCCACACTGAATATATTAAAGTAGTTGAGTCTTATTCCATTCTGAAACTGTGATCATAGTCCTGCCTGCCTATTCTTAGTCAACATCAAATCAGCCAGTCTTTGACAGCAACACAGTTTCATTTCTCACATGAATAATAACGGTTGGTTTGAGGGAAGATTGAAAATCAACCCACCAAAACTGAGAACGTCATACAGGAATGGACAATGCCTCCTGAGTCTTTGAACCATGTCAGCAAGTCATTATGCACCTGAGTGCTTCAAGGTGATTGAATCCCTGTCTTCCAAACTGGTAAGATGCCATAAAAAAAACAACAATGTGCACAGAGTTTGCATGGATAAGAGGCCTAGACAAAAGACACACAACTCTACTGTTCATTCCTCCATTGATCAAAACAGTAACACCTTCCTTGTTTTGTTTGTGCCTTTGCTTCAGGCTAGAAGTTCTGCATTCCAAAAAAAGATGGACCGTTTATGCTGCATCTCACAAAAAGGACATGCTTGACTAAAAGAAAAAATGACTCAATTTTGGGCATTTAGGCATGCTAGTTTAGATGTAAAGATGCAATTTAGAAATAATTACTATAGGTGAAATAACAACAAAATACAGTCAAGTCGCTGCATTTGCAGGGTTGACTTTGGCAGATTTTATATTGGGATAATGGATGATGACCTGCTAGGATCATAACCTATTGGAGATTAGGATGATGACCTGTTAGGATCACAACCTATTGGGTAGCAGAGTTAAGGAGGTGTTCCTTTAGTTTATTGAGGAATAGATGATATCTTGGCTCGTAAATATCTTGTTTCTATTCAGTGCTTTCAGCAGACAAAAATTCAAGTAGACTTTAAAAAAATAAGTTTGTTTTACTCATAACTTCAGGTATTTCAATATACAGGCACATTTCTTATCAGGTTAAACTTTAAAACATTTCAGTTTGTATCTTTAACTTACTGTTTTTAACAATCTCTTCAAACTATATTGTTCTGTACAGTTCTCTTTCATAACAGTCTACTTTCAAAGGAACTCAAGCCATGACAGTTTTCTAACTTCCTACACTGACATCTGACTGAAAAACAGACTTCGGTACTCAAGCGGACTCAAGGCTTAACTGTCATCCAGTTGACTCAAGGCTTAATTGGTTTCTAACTTCTAACACTGACTTCTGTATTCTAAATAACTCAAGCCTTAACTATCATGCCTCAACTGTCATCATGATTAAAATGCATTCTAGCCCCTCCCACTGCCTCAAGTGCATAGAGCTAAGGAAACTGCAAACCAAAGAAGACATACACTTCAGGAAATAAAATGACACATTATGAACAGACAAACATCAAATAGAGGAGGTTTTCTCCACAATTTTATTATTCATAGTTTTGATGTAAAATGTTCTCTAAGTATCTGTAGGTCCTCCAGTGCAATTCTATGGTCAGTTTACAGGGAAAGATGACCATAAAGTTGTCCTGGAGAACTAGAAACTCATAGACGTTGCCTTAGGTAAAAGAATAGCTATTTTTATTTGTGGTTTTTCATTTTCATGGGGGTCCTGTGTACCTAACCCAAACAAGTGTGGAAAGCTGGGGCATGTTTAGAATGCAGAAGAGAAGGCCAAGAGGCGACATGATGGCCATGTATAATATGTGAGAGGAAGTCATAAGGAGGAGGGAGCAAGCTTGTTTTCTGCTGCCCTGGAGACTAGGACACGGAACAATGGCTTCAAACTACAAGAAAGGAGGTTCCATCTGAACATTAGGAAGAACTTCCTAACTGTGAGAACTCTCTGCCTCAGAGTGTGGTGGAGGCTCCTTCTTTGGAGGCTTTTAAACAGAGGTTGGATGGCCATCTGTTCAGGGTGCTTTGAATGTTATTTTCCTGCTTCTTGGCAGGGGATTGGATTGGATGGCCCACAAGATCTCTTCCAACTCAATGATTCTATGATTCTATATTTCACTGTAAAGATTGTAACAAGTGGAGCTATCTACCTGCAACCTTGTTATAATGCTCTCCTATTATATGGGTGTCTGTTTGTTTTATCTTTCAACCAGACTTGGACCGGAATAACAGGATAGCTTTGAGAAAAACTGGTTAAGAGTATAGCAGCTGGACTTCTCATCCACCATGCACACTTCTTCTTATTACACATATACCTCTACTAGAGTCCTTTAAGTCTCATCTTTCATAACTTCAGTTTATTCTGCTCAAGTTACTTAGCAAAGAGACTTAATTCTAAAGGTAAACAAAAACGCAGCCAAGATGTTTGTGTTAGTCCTGTTACAGATAAGAAAGTCTCCCTCTGACAGTGGAAACCTTCTTCCTCCCAGTCTGGGTGGGTGGAGGGTGGGTGGGGTAGGAGGAAGAGGACAATTGCACCCTCCCTTAATCTGTGAGTGTGGTCCCGTGGCTTCTAGAAGGCTTATCCTGTTAAGATATATAGCATCCACATGAAAGGGATTGATTTTCCATTGTCCTGGGAAGGAGAATGCCAAACCCTTGCTCAAGAACAAGGCAGCCATCTAAAGCTAAGAGAGCATCTGGGGACCATCTGTAAGGAAGCTGAAGGAACATGAGAACACTAGTTGTCTGTTTTTGTTTATCTGTTCCTTTTCCATCAATTTGTCATCTGAACCATCAGTTAATCTCACTACAGTGTATTCTTCAAACCTAAACTGACCTGAGTGGACCAATCCCTCCAAATCACTACGCAAGTATGGGCACCTTCAAACCAAGGACTGTCCTCTATAGAGTTAAACCTTTTGCCATCCTGTTTTTGATATTTCTTCTATCATGTTTATTTGGAGAGTCAGCAATAGATCATAGATAGACTAGGGTCATGGAGATGTATAATAGGAGATGCCTTGTATGTCTTACACAAATTTCACGTATGTGATACAGTCCTAGGGCCCAGCATAAAGGCTAACAGTAGGATCAGTGTGTCACAGCCATTAGGACTATAAATGATTTTGGAGACACAAAGGCAAGAACCAGAAGCACTGGATACAATATTTTCAAAATTATCAGGAAACTTCTTCATAGTTTTATTTTATAACCAGGCATGGGGTGCTTAAGGGAGAGGAGGATTTAATGGAACTTTTGCCTGTTATGCATCTGAATGCCTGTTGTTGGAGAATATTAGTGATAAAACCTTATATGTCTTGAGTCCAGGTCCTTTGAAAGACCATATCTGCCACTGAGAGGTTATTAAACCTCTAAGATAATCTGGAGAGGCCCTTCTCTCTGTCCCACCACCTTTTCAGGCTCATTTTGTGGCAACAAGGCCCTCTCAATCATTGCTCACAAACTTTGGAATTCCCTTGGTAGAAAAGCCAGGGTAGACCCTTCCTTGCTGTCTTTCAGTCAGCAAGTCAAAACATTTTTGTGCCATTTACAGGGTGGGCCAAAAGTCACAAAGGGGTTTCAATATTTTATAACTCATAAAAGTGTTGTAAAAATTATTTTTGTTTTTAATTTACAATACTATAGCATCCTATACAATTCATATATGAAATAAATTTACATTGCATGTGAAAAATTGAATCTTGTGAATGGCATCCAATACCATATCATATATAGAATCCCTTTGTTCCTACTTTTATTAATTCTTTTGCATTGCTTTTAATACGTATTGTTTTAAATACATCGTTATCTGTCTTGAGTTCCATCATTGTGGAAAAGACAGGATGCAAATTATTAGAATAAGACATAATAAGACGCCGAGGACGCCGCCGCGAGCGCCGCGGATCCATTCCTGCTGGGGCTGGGCTTCGGCTACGCGCGGCCGCTGAATCCATCGCTGCTGGGGCTGGCTTCAGCGACGCCGCCCCAGTGCTGCGCCGCTCCAGTGCCGAGCTCCGGGAGGGGCCGACCGGCATTGCGCCTGGCCAGCCAGCTGCAGCAATTCCATCGGACCTGCAGCAATCCCGCCGAGCCTGCTAGGCCCCTCCGTTGGGTGTCTCCCTCCCGCAGATCTGGGGAGGGAGAGAAGCCTGCCGGCTTCCATCACAGCCAGAGCGGCCGCTGTTGGGTTGGTCGCGGCCACCATTGCCGCCTCGTTGCAGGGGCCGGCGGGATTGCTGCAAGCAGGTGCTCGTGCTTGGTCCGCCCCAGGAGGCTTATGGATCCGGATGGATTCCTGACGGCTCTTGGGGACTTTCCTGCCACCTTGGTAGGTGACCCTGTCGATGCCTTGGTCGCTCTCTGGAATGGAGAGATGGCCAGGGCAATTGACACGATCGCTCCGGAACGTCCCCTCTCAAGTAGCCGAGCTAAACCAGCTCCTTGGTTTACTGAGGAGCTGGCAGTGATGAAGCGAAGGAAGAGGGAACTAGAGAGCGTGTGGCGTTCGGATCCGAGCGAGTCAAATCGAACACGGTTTGTGTCCTTTTTAAGGGCATATGCCGCGGCAATAAAAGCCGCAAAGAAAACTTTCTTTGCGGCCACTATTGCGTCTGCAAGGAACTGTCCGGCGGAGTTGTTCCGGATTGTCAGAGGTCTTTTAACTCCCGCCACCTCAGGCGGGAGCCCTGACAATTCGGCCACGCGCTGTGAAGCATTTGCTCGGTTCTTTGCAGACAAAGTCGCTTTGATCCGTTCTGAGCTGGACACCATGTTAAATGCAGTCTCTGAGGATGTGACACGAGCACCTGCTTGTCCTATTTTGATGGATTCTTTTCAGTTTGTGAAGCCCGAGGATGTGGACAAGATACTTGGAGGAATGAGGCCCACTACGTCCATCCTAGACCCCTGCCCATCCTGGCTTCTGAAAGAGGCCAGAGGGGGATTGGCTGAGTGGGTGGAGGTGGTGGTTAATGCCTCCCTTCGGGAAGGCAAAATTCCAGCGGGCTTAAAACAAGCTATAATAAAACCGCTGTTGAAGAAACCATCACTGGATCCCACCAAATTTGACAACTTTCGGCCAGTTTCCAATCTCCCCTTTTTGGGCAAAGTCATGGAAAGCGTGGTGGCCTCACAACTCCAGGTATTCTTGAGAGACACGGATTATCTGGATTCGGCACAGTCTGGTTTCAGACCGGGACATGGAACTGAGACGGTCTTGGTCGCCTTAGTGGATGATCTGCGCCGGGAGCTAGACAGGGGGAGTGTGTCCCTGTTGGTGCTCCTGGACCTCTCAGCGGCCTTCGATACCGTCGACCACGGTATCCTTCTGGGGCGTCTTGAGGAAATGGGCCTCGGGGGCACTGTTCTACAGTGGCTCCGGTCATTTCTGGAGGGCCGCACCCAGAAGGTGTTATTGGGGGACACCTGTTCAACGCCACAGCCTTTGACTTGTGGGGTTCCACAGGGCTCTATACTGTCCCCCTTGCTGTTTAATATCTACATGAAGCCGCTGGGTGAGATCATCCGGAGTTTCGGGGTGCGGTGTCATCTGTACGCAGATGATGTCCAACTCTGTCACTCCTTCCCACCTGCTACTAAGGAGGCTGTCGAGGTCCTGAACCGGTGCCTGGCCGCTGTAATGGTCTGGATGAGGGTGAACAAATTGAAATTGAATCCAGACAAGACAGAGGTACTCCTGGTCAGTCGCAAGGCCGAACAGGGTATAGGGTTACAGCCTGTGCTGGATGGGGTCGCACTCCCCTTGAAGGCGCAGGTTCGCAGCTTGGGTGTGATCCTGGATTCATCTGAGCCTGGATCCCCAGGTTTCAGCGGTGACCAGGGGAGCATTTGCACAGCTCAGGCTCGTGCGCCAGCTGCGCCCGTACCTCGGGAAGTCTGACTTGGCCACGGTAGTACACGCTCTGGTCACATCCCGCCTTGACTACTGCAACGCTCTCTACGTGGGGCTGCCCTTGAAGACGGCCCGGAAGCTCCAGCTAGTCCAGCGCGCGGCAGCCATGTTACTAACAGGAGCGGGACGCAGGGAGCATACAACGCCCTTGTTGTATCAGCTCCACTGGCTGCCGATCTGCTACCGGGCCCAATTCAAGGTGCTGGTGTTGGCCTACAAAGCCCTAAACGGTTCCGGCCCAAAATACCTGTCTGACCACATCTCGGCCTATGAGCCCACGAGGACTTTGAGATCGTCCGGGGAGGCCCTTCTCTCGATCCCGCCTGCCTCACAGGCACGCCTGGCGGGGACGAGGGACAGGGCCTTCTCGGTGGTGGCCCCCCGGCTGTGGAACACCCTCCCTGTGGACATCAGACTGGCGCCCTCCCTTATGACATTCCGCAAGAGACTAAAGACGTGGTTGTTTGAGAAGGCGTTTGAGTAAGTGCTGCAACAATTGGCAATGACGATTGGAACGGAACATGGATAACGAGATTGGATTGTGATTCAACAATGAGACGTCGCGAATGATTTAGTGTAATTGTATTATTGATAGTGATGTTGTTTAATGTTGTTGTGATATTGCTTATGTCGTAAATTGTACCTGTTTTTACATGTTGTACACCGCCGTGAGTCGCCCTAGGGCTGAGAACGGCGGTCTACAAGTGCAGTAAATAAATAAATAAATAAATAAAATAAATAAATAAATAAATAAAGTCTCCCTTTCCAAATCAGGAGTGACTTGAGAAACTTCAAGTTGCTTCTGGTGTGAGAGAATTGGCTATCTGCAAGAACATTGCCCAGGGAACCCCCAGATGTTTTGATGTTTTACCATCCTTCTGGGAGGTTTCTCTCATGTCCCCCTGCATGGGCAGCTGAAGCTGACAGAGGGAGCTCGTCCATGCTCTCCTCAGATTCGAACCTCTGACCTGTTAGTCTTCAGTCCTGCCAGCACCAGGGTTTCACCCATTGCACCACTGGGGGCTTGCACCAGATAGGTACCCTAAGTACCCTAATATGTCCACACATGTGAAAACTGAATGCTAGACTGGCTAAGGCTTTGGTGGAGTGCAGAATGGCTGTTTGGTTCATATGTTCACTTGATCACTGACATTTATTTTTAAAAACTTGGTCTATTGTTTTTCATAAGCAACTATCTTTCAACCAAAAACAAAGTAACAAAACTTCAGTAAGGAAGCACAGCTTAATGGCATTTCACATGTTTTGCATGCAAAACGTTTTGGGTTGCAACCTTCCATCTGCAGCCAAAGTTGATCTGAGAAAAGTTCTATCTTAAAGAACCATGACTTTTCAGAGTAGACAAATTAGTGGCACCAACTGTCTGCTTCTGTGTAGAGTAGCCTTATATTTAGGAACATGATCTTACAAAAAGACAGCCAATGTAGTGGTTTGAGCATTGGACTATGACTGGAAACCAAGTTTCGAATCCCTGCTCAACCATGGAAACCAGCTGAGTTATCCTGAGTATGTCCCACTCGCTTAACCTCCCACTCTGAATAAAGCTTGCCAAGAAAACCCCTTGGTGTTTTTATTTTTTTTAATCCCATTGGGGAAGAACTGTTTTCCTGAATCCTGTCTGCAATACACAAGATTTCTAATATTAAAGGCATTCATATACCTGCCTGCATAGAAGTAAGACCCATTGCATATAATAGACATTAGTAAATGTATTTTGAATTGCTGACTAAGGTTAATAAACATGAATGCCTTATTCAGAGCGCTAGCAGCAATTCTATCTGGTGTATCAAATAGAATGAAATAGAGCAGTGCAGCTGAAATTATTTAAACATATTTTCATTCCCTATTTGGCTTCTTATGACATTAATTTCAGAACTGAATCTTCTTTCTTCCTGCATGTGTTGAAAACAGGAAATAAGGAGAATTCAAAACCTCCCATAGAGCATCGTTGAAATCAAAAGGCAAGCAACCTAGTTTTGGGATTTCAGATTGTTTTACTGAAACCAAGTTTTCTGTGTTGGGGGGATTGTATAGAGATCAGGCCTGGAAAGATTCAGGCTGGGAAAGTAGGGCAGTCTACTTTAAATGAGTAGTTGAATATGGAGGTTCAAATCTCTCTTCTGCAAAGGACTCAGTGGCAATGCTGGCCTTTCCAATAGACTGAGTGTGATGACTTTATGTTGATTTGCTAATCTGGGTTAAAGGTAATGACTATAACCCATTCTAAACCACAATAAAGCTATTCAACCATCAATTCTAAAGACTGTCACTCCTCTCTCATTGAGCAGCAAGTAAGTTCTGAGGGCACCCCAAGTAGAACTTGCATAATGTGAAGGCCTTTGGCTCATGGCCCTTCCGTTAGCAGCCAGTTCCAAAAGCTTTGAAATTCTTCATTGCCAAGAGAATGGTGGCCAGGAACTATGGTGATCCATTGGTTTCTTCTATGGGTCATGATACTGGGGGATTTGCTCTTTCTCCTTGCTCTAAAAGTGTCTTGAACATGGATGCAGTAGGCACTGGAGTGGGACAAAAGAGGAGAATTAGGAATGAGTTCCTCAAGTCAGAGAAGCAAACTCCAGTCCATGCCCATTTGTTATTTCCCACAAGGCTATAATCGCAATGTTCCAAACTTTGGGGAGAAAGGAGGATTCCACTAGGGCCTTGGGATTATATGTGGGTTGCCTTCATGAATTTTCCCATGTAAACATGGGAGGCCAATGTTATACTACCGTATCTGAACCTAATGATAATAATAATTTATTTATAACCTACCCTTCTTCTCTAGGGGACTCAAAGTGGATTATAGCATTTACATGCATAGGCAAACATTCAATGCCTTTACAATCATATGCAGTGAGACTCACAAACACAAACAAAGGTATAGGAATCTCCTTTCATTTCCGGATTCTCTTTTCATTTCTGGATTCTGGAGACGGTGCTTATGTCTGGCTCTGGGGAGGTGTTTATTTTCAGATGACACTGAGCTAACCTGAAGGGAAGCAAGTAATTCACCACATCAAGCAGCAACAATTGGTTTCTATGTCAGTGGGGTGGTGAAGTCATAGGTTATAACCTCAACCTTGAAAGAGCTATCCAAGGTGCTGGACTTTGTCACCAGAACAACACCAGAATTATTGTAATCTGCTTTGAGTCTCTGTTGTAGAAAGAAAAAGCAGGGTATAAATGAACATAATAAACATAAAAACAGCAACAGCAACAACAACAACAACAAGTTCAGTACCTTGGACAGTTCTTTACAGATCAAACCAAAACATAGAGCGGATATCCCATACACTCTCATGGAAGCTACCAACAGCTTTGGCCTAAAGAGGGAATTAAGTTTGGACAACTGACTTGGCTCAGGCTGCACCACTTCTTGTAAAAGTTAAATTTAGAACTAGGAGGCCTGACTTACAAATACAAATAACCAGAATCTAGTTAGATGCAATACTTGCCCATAATAAAACATGTGCAATTAAGTATTTTCCCCCAATAATGACTATACAACAGTTGTTCCCAACCTGTGGTCCGTGGACCACCAGTGGTCTGCAAGAACTAAAATATGGTCCACGACCTCACCATAACTCTACCATTGCAACAAAGGCTACTGGTCTCGTAAAATCCTCTTAGAGTGCCGAGGCTTATCAAATATGGTTTTCTGAAGTTGAGCAGATGGTGACTACTGGATGGCATATGTTCTGTATCAGAAACTAGAGTTGTCGTGGTCTATCCAATGCAATTTCTGAATTAGCACCCTAAATAACCAAACTGAATCTAAAGTTGACCAAAAACCGATTTGTAACCTTTTGGTACTAATGTTAGAAAGTGGTCTCTGGTCAAAAAAAGATTGGGAACCACTGCTATACAGTGACATTACATTAAAATGTAACTTACTGATTGGAATATGTCACATAACTCTGGATTGTGCAAAACATAGTACAAGGAGGTATTTGGTACTTATAGTTTATGATCAAAAGAATGAATTTGGTAAGTTGAGAAGAATTTTGTGGATGCCTGGAGGATGCAGAAGCAGAGTAGTTTTGTAACTCTATCCTGAATAAACTATAGTAGTCAAAGAGTGAGGCAAAATCTAGATTCTGATATGCTAAAGAAGTTTGTTGTGACAATGATGTTTTCCTGCTGTGACAAGCTCCTGATGCACTGTCAGAAATAGAGGAAAGTCAGAAGAATGTGAACTGCTTTGATTCTAAAGGGGGGAGGGGCTCCAAGAGAAAATGGGAAAGAAAGTTTTAGACTTTATCAAAAGAAAGGATGAATATTTCTCTAAGATATAAAAAATAAATAAAGAGGTTTAGGTGCCTGTGAATGTCCAGGAAATCATTGTAAATCTGGAAAAGGGAGAATTAATAAAGAGGGTAGTGGTTTGAGAATTGGACTATGACACTGGAGACCAGAGGTTGAATCCCCACACAATCATGCCTACCCATTGAGCAAATCACATGCTCTCAGTCTCAGAGGAAGGCAAAGGCAATCTTGCCAGGCAAACTCTGTGATTAGGTCACCATAAGTCAGAAATTGAGCAGGAAAAGGAAGGTTCATGGCCAAAACCTGTAGGTGTACAGAAGGGTCATATTTACATATCAATGTGCACAGAATGGCCAAGTCTTTGATAGCTGTCTTCTAGTCAGAAGCAGATTTTAATTCTTCAGCCACCATACACATGATCATCCTCCACGTGGAAAGTTCCCAAACCTTCTGCCAATCTGTGGCAAACCTTGCAAATCCACTCCCATTTCCACATACCATTGATTTAACCTCCCTTCTCATGGGAATCCTCTTAATTCATTTTAGGCACCGTAATGGAAGCAATTGGAAGGCTATGAAAAGCTGCACCTCCTGAGCTAGAAGACTCCAGAGGCCTTAGAGAGAACCTCCGTGATGTGAATTAATGGACTTTTAGGACAAAACAAAGATGCTTGTGTTTTCATGGTAATTTAATTGAAGTTTTTGTCACACAAACTGACCGTCTGCAGCATATGAACAATGTGTGTGCACAAGATGATGTTCAAGTAATGTATCTTTGAATGAAATTGTTCAATTTGAAACAGACCTTGAAGGTGGGTGAAATCTTGGAGAAGCCGTATTTGATGTGCCTAATTCAAATCACCAGCTTGGAGAAAACCAGATGTGACAAGATAAGGGCGAAACAAAGTCCCAAAGGGAATAGGAAGATTAGAAAGCTTGTTAAGAAACCTGCTGCCATCTGGAAGGCAGTAAGAGACATAGATCCAAAGAAATTAGTCTTCCCAGGGGACAGAAAAGGTGCTAGCAGCTGCCCTAGCAAGACCAAATAACTGTGAGCACTGCAGATACCTGCTTGCTGGAGAGCAGTTTTTGGTTGGGGTTAATTTCGAGTTCATTTCATTGGTAAATGTCTCACAGCAATAGGTTAATGTCCGGTGCCGTGGCTTTGTACTCAAACTTTATATGAGCCTTCCAAGGTGCTGACTCTCCTCCTCAAAACAGTCTAAGCACCTTGGATCCCCCCTTTAAAACTCAAACTAAAAATTGGAGCTGATTCACCACCAATGGCATTGATGCCAGTAGTCTGCACTAGTAATGCCCCCCTTTTAACCTGAAAGTTTGAATAGAATTGTGTGAATGCAGCATCACTTGATGGGTTTTGCTCTCAGTCTCCTCTAATGTCTAGTAGGATGAATTATTTCATGTTGCCACAACAGAGTTCAATACATACTGTTTGCACCAATATATCTTTGACTGTTTTGGATCACAACCACAACATTAAAATACATTCTTGGCATTACAATCCTTGCACCCAGGTCTATACCAGGCACAGGCAGTCCTCCAGGTGTTTTGGATTTAGAATCATAGAGTTGGAAGAGACCTCATGGGCCATCCAGTCCAACCCCCTGCCATGCAGGAAAAGCACAAAGTATATCTGATAGATGGCCACTCAGCCTTTGCTTAAAAGCCTCCAAAGAAGAAGCCTCCACCACACTCCAGGGCAGAGAGTTCCACTGCTGAACAGCTCTCACTGTTAGGAAGTTCTTCCTAATGTTCAGGTGAAATCTCCTTTCCTATAGTTTGAAGCCATTGTTCCATGTCCACTTTCCAGGGCAGCAGAAAACAAGCTTGCTCCCTCCTCCCTATTACTTCCTCTCACATAATTATACATGGCCATCATTTCTCCACTCAGCTTTCTCTTCTGCAGGCTAAACATGCCCAGCTCTTCAAGTTGTTCCTCATAGGGCTTGTTCTCCAGACCCTTGATCATTTGAGTTGCCCTCCTCTGGACACATTCCAGCTTGTCAATATCTCCCTTCAATTGTGGTGCCCAGAATTGGACACAGTATTCCAGGAGGGGTCTGACCAAAGCATAATAGAGGGGTAGCATGGTTTCCCTGGACCTAAACACTAGAGTCCTATTTATGCAGGCCAAAATCCCATTGGCTTTTTTAGCCACCACATCACATTGTTGGCTCATGTTTAACTTGTTGTCCATTTCAACTTCCACAATTCCTAACAGCCAGTAAGCTGGCTGAGATTTCTGGGAGTTGAAGTCCAAAACACCTGGAGGGCCAAAGTTTGCCCATGCCTGGTCTATACACTCATCTGCCAATGAGCTATTTCTTCCATATCTATTTTTGATCAAGAAAATGTGCCAACCACTCCTAGCCCTATGGGAAAATCTAGAATTTCTTTTATTTATCTGCTCCCTCCCATCTCCCCTTTGCTTTTTTGGTTTCTAAATGGTGAAGGCAGATTGTGGCCCTGTGTTCATTCTCATGTGTAGTTAAATATGTTCATGGCATGCTTTCACTGGACCAAATTTGGCACAAATACACCCAAATTTCAACACTGAGGGGATTGATTTTGTCATTTGCGAGTTGTAATTGCTGAGATTTATAATTAACCTACAATCAAAGAGCATTCTGAACTCCATCAACGATAGAATTGAACCAAACTTGGCACACAGAACTCCCATGATCGATAGAAAATACTGGAAGGGTTAGGTGGGCATTGACCTTGAATTTTGGAGTTGTAGTTCACCTACATCCAGAGAGTACTGTGGACTCAAACAATGATGGATGTAGACCAGACTTGGCATTAATACTCAATATGCTCAAATGCGGAGTTTGGGAAAAATAGACCGTAACATCTGGGAGTTGTAGTTGCTGGAATTTATAGTTCACCTACAATCAAAGAGCATTCCGAACCACACCAATGACAGAATTGGGCAAAACTTCCCACACAGAACTCACATGACCAACAGAAAATACTGTGTTTTCTGATGGTCTTTGCAACCCCTCTGACACCTCCCTCAAAACTCCCCCAGGGATCCCAACACCTAGGTTGAGAAACGCTGGTCTGTATGATTACAGGATAAAGATGAAGCCAATCCATGTCATGGTATAACAATGCCCTCCAATATTTCAGAGTTTTAAAACAGAAGCGCATATTGTCAAACACCATCAGAGAGTGGTCAAAACAGCAAAGGCACAAGCCGGGAGAGGCTGCAGTAGTTTGCTTTTGCCTGGGCAAGATTCCACCTCTTCCTCATCTTTAACCACATTGAGTTTTTTTAATTGTTGTTTTATTGTCCTAATTCCAACAGACCTCACTACCTCTGAGGATGCTTGCCATAGATGCAGGCGAAACATCAGGAGAAATGCCTCTAGAACATGGCCCTATAGCCCGAAAAAACCCACAAGAACCTGTTGTTTTATTGTTTTGTCCCAATTCAACCCTCTCCTCCTTGTACAACATGCAATTTACAATTGAGTACAAATCACACTTGCACTTTGGACTCTATTTGCAGCAATCAAATGATCTGAAGGCAAAGGGGGAAAGTAAGAGGAAGAGGAAGAAACTGGGACATTTTAAAAGTAGCTGAAAGGTGGGAGGACAGAGGATTAATCCAGATTGTCACTATCAAATTTGAACCATCAGGCCTGTTTCACCAAGGAGCACTGGTAACCCTTTCCACCCATTAGGCTTGTACATAAATGGCATTTTGTAGACCATCTCTTTTGAGATGCAACCTCATCACATTGGGAATTATTTGAACATTCCTCTCCAGGATGGCTGGTTTTATGCAGGCCTTGTTGCACAGAACCAAATAGGCAAGACTTTACGCTTGGGTTAGTCACGTTGATCCTCAGAGGGAAGATATGCTAATAGAACTGTAAAGCAGTGTTCTATAAATAGTGCCAACAGAATTGCTTGAAGTGATGCAGAAATGGAAGGCTTCGTAACTCAGGCTCAAATCACAGCTATTGCTGATTCAGGGAGCTGACAGTCACCTTTTTGCATGGGCTGCATTGTCACCTTCTCTTACCAGTAAAGCCATTTTTGTACAAAAATATTTTATTTATAGCAAGACCATATCAACATATATCATCATGATATGTAAAGAGGAAGGAAATACACAAGCAATGTAAAGATAAAGATAATTTTAAAAAATAAGATGAAAGGGGGATTTCTCCCCCAGTGTTACTGTGTACTCCTTCTTTGTAGAATTTTTGAAAAATGAAAAGGGAGAAAATAAATTGGAGAACCAGTGTTAATGTGGGTATCTTGCAAAGCTGTTTAGATCTGAGACAGCCAGGCTGTATTTACAGAACAATTCAATCCATCAGAGACAGGCAGAAAGTAGATTTAGATCTCTTGGTAAATCCCTAGGCAATCTGCAGCCAAAGGATTTCCCACTCCAAATCAATTAGGGATGGAAGAAACTGAGATGCCTTTTGCTTTTTGTAATTAGGTTGCTGAAATTAAGAAAGCTTTTTTTTTGGGGGGGGGGGGTGTTCAAAGCTCACAATCACTGTGTTTTGGACTATAATTCTCATACACCCCAACCAGTGTAGGTACTGAGGCATATTGATTAAGGGATTTGGGGAGTTGAAGTCCAAAAAAAAGGAACATTTTCCAAATGCTGGAGGAAATTAGAAGTGGATGTTCCTGAAAACATATTTCTGCACAGAGGATGGATATTACTACTACTATTACTACTAGTAGTAGATACATAAGATTGGTACACAACAAACAAGATCACTACACTGGCTTTTGTATTCGATCACACGTCGGACACATCCCAAGTGTCTAGGACTGTTTGATGTATGCTTACATATCCAAGTAGGGTGGCCTTTTGCAGCTGACAGGTGGTAGTTTTGTCAGTGCTGATTGTTTTTAAGTGCAGGCCAAGGTCTTTAGGCACTGTACCCAGTGTGCTGATCACCACTGGGACCACTTTTACTGGCTTGTGCCAGAGTCTTTGCAATTCAATCTTTAAATCATCATATCGTGTAAGCTTTTCTAGTTGCTTCTCGTCAATTTTGCTGTTGTCTGGGATTGCAACATCGATGATCCAAACTTTGTTTTTCCATTATCGTGAGGCCAGAAGTATTGTGCTCCAAAACTCTGTCAGTCTGAATTCGGAAGTCCCAGAGTAGTTTGATGTGTTCACTTTCTGTAACTTTTTCCGGCTTGTGATCCCACCAGTCCTTTGTCACAAGCAGATGGTATTTGTGGCACAGGTCCCAATGGATCATCTGAGCAATGGTATTATGCCTTTGCTTGTAGTCCATCTGCACGATCTTCTTGCAACAGCTGAATATGTGATCCATTGTTTCATCTGCTTCCTTGCAGAGTCTACACTTGGGATCTGATGTCGACTTTTCAATTCTGGCTTTGATAGCATTTGTTCTAATTGCTTGTTCTTGGGCTGCAAGAATCAGGCCCTCAGTCTCCTTTTTCAAAGTCCTATTTGTGGGCCACATCCATGTTTTTTCCTTGTTAATTTTGCTCTCAGTTTTTCCCAGAAACAACTACTACTACTTCTTCTTCTTCTTCTTCTTCTTCTTCTTCTTCTTCTTCTTCTTCTTCTTCTTCTTCGTTATTTCTATGACAATACCACTATCAGTATTTTAAACTTAGTTTATTGTAGGTTTAATAAAATACCACAGTGGATTTGACAGGCCTGAAGACTGCCCATGACTTCCCTTTCTACCTACTCTTTCAGGTAAGCCCTGTTGAGTTCAATGTGGCTTACAATTATATAACCACAAGAGCAAAACTTTATCCCTGTAAACAACTACCTTTTTTTAAAGGACTCAAAAGAAGAAACCCTTTGCCGTTTTTCTTCTAAGAAAGGCTGGTAGCACATGTCACACGTTGTTTAATCAAATCTGGTGACAATGCCAATGAACTATTAAATGGCTGAAAGGAAAATGAAAGTAGGGAACTGCCTAAAAGACCTAGAATCCAATTATGCTGCAGATACTCCCTTAGGATTGCTATGAAAGAGGTTTGAAGATGGGGTTTTCAGGAGGAAATGGCTCACCACATGCAAAATGTCTATAGAAGAACCACTCCTGGTTACAAAGTGGATGGAGAGGCCGTCTTGCACAGAGATGTATGTGCCTTTTAAAAGATGTGTGGAACAGCAGGGGAAAAGTGTATTAGCTCCAGCTTGCATTCATCTTGAGAAAATGAATAAAAATGATGTATTGTTGTGGGCCACATTATTTCAGAAAGTGAAGTACTTTAGCACAATCTACTAATCTGTAAATCCTCTGAGTTTGAGAGGGTCACTGTATGGGCAACATATAAGCTGCTCTGAGCCTTGGTCTTTCCTGTTGTGGTATTCCCTTGAAATCTGCTCAGATTACTTTAAAAATGACACCTTATGGATTCCATATTAGCTGGTTGCAACATATGTTTCCTTCCTTTTTTCTTTTAAATAAGTATCAGTAATAGAGTCTCATCCTATAAAATATCAAGCATGTGCATGCAATTAAATGTGTTGCATTAACTTTTCATGTAATGTAATGAATTACACAAAGGGACATTTTATCATACGTGGTGGATATGTGAAAAAGCTAATTTGTTTTGGGGTCAAATAATTCTTTGATGCAGGGGGTCTTATAAGTAGAACAGTTTTATTTCAAAACATATGGATGAAAAGCTGGAAAGAATAACAAAAGATGATATATATGATCACTACAGCAAGATTCCTATACACCAGTGCTTCTCAACCTGGGGGTTGGGACCCCTGAGGGGGTCACGAGGGGGGTGTCAGAGGGGTTGCCAAAGACCATCAGAAAACACAGTGTTTTCTGTTGGTCATGGGGGTTCTGTGTGGGAAGTTTGTCCTAATTCTATTGTTGGTGTAGTTCTGAATGCTCTTTGATTATAGGTGAAATATAAATCGCTCCCAAATGTCAAAGTCTATTTCCCCCAGACTTCACCAGTGTGCACATTTGAACATATTGAGTATTTGTGCCAAGTTTGGTCCAGATCTATCATTGTTTGAGTTCACAGTGCTCTCTGAATGTAGGGGAACTACAACTCCTAAACTCAAGGTCAATGCCCACCAAACCCTTCCACTATTTTATGTTGATCATGTGAGTTCCATGGACCAAGTTTGGTTCAATTCCATTGTTGGTGGAGTTCAGAATGCTCTTTGATTGTAGGTTAACTATAAATCCCAGGAACTATAACTCCCAAATTCAAATTTGGGCGTATTGGGTATTTGTGCCAAATTTGGTCCAGTTAATGAAACATCCTGCATATCAGATATTTACATGACAATTCATAACAGTAGCAAAATTGCAGTTGTGAAGTAGCAACAAAAATAATTTTATGGTTGGGGATCACCACAATATGAGGAACTGTATTAAGGGGTTGTGGCATTAGGAAGGTTGAGAGCCACTGCTATATACACAATGATGGAAGAATTCAGTGGTATTAACCAAAGGGGAATGGTTGTTAAAACCAAATGAATTACCAAAAATGGACCAATTATTTACTTTAATTAGAGAAAAATCATTAGTGAGTTTTTTTTAAAAGAGTGGATTGACTTATGTAAAATAGAAAATGATTTGATAGTTATAGATTTTGAGAATGGGATTTGGTTATGTAATCTTAGAGAGAGAGGTTTGATTATATTATAGGTATCTATAACTACCAAAAAGAAAGTTGGAAGTCCCTTCCTATTTCTATGTATCTTTTTTCTGTACCTTACATGTTCCTTTCGTTATTTCTTCTTTACTTTCCTTTTTATATTTTCTATAAATACTTGTAACTTTCATGGCAGTTGGAAAATTCTCAATAAAATCATTTTTATTTTTGGCTCTACATTACTGTGTAGTAGATAGCTCAGCATAACCAGAGTGCCAGGGATCTTTAGAGTTAAAAACAAATTGTCAGTTACAATATGCCAAATGCAGGAAACTAAATCAATATTTTATAACAATACAAATCCATCTTAGTCAGCTTATATCAAGCCTAGTCCAGCTTTTTTTCAGAGGTAACTTGGCAAGCAATTGATTCCATTGCTGAGCAGTTCTTAAAGAAGAAAATGCTCTTCATAATGTTTAGGTTGAACCTCTTTTTCTTATACTTTGAAGCCATTTGTTTGTTTCTTCAGAGCAGCAGAAAAACAAACTTGTTCCTTCATCTACATGACCTCCCTTCAGATATTCTAATAGAATTATCATGCCACCTGTTTTTCTCTTCTCCAAGATGAACATATCCAGCTCATATGGTTTTCAGATGTTTTGTATGATGTTTTATGGAAAATTTAGCAATAACAGTTCTACAACCTCATCACATTGACTTCTTGCTCTATCCTAGGATGTTTCCAGGATGGGGACATCACATAGGACTACTTCCGTCGGGACTCTGTCATGCTTCTGTTCTGGAAGCATCCTATGGCAGAGCCTAAAGAACACGGGAGGCTTCCCATATTATCATTGTTTGGAATGAGGCCAGCGTGTGGGGGGGGGGGGGAAGCTGGGCAACGATGCTTTCCCCCATGTGATGGGGAAAGCAACAATGCGGGAGATTAGAGGCACCAGCTGCCTCACAGATTCACCATGCTGCCCAGCAAATCCCCCCACTGTCACCCGCAGTTTGGACATCAGTGTGATGAGGTCCCTACTGAATTCAAATAATATTTCTGGCAAGCTCTTGCTGATACAAAAATTTGAACATAAGAACGTTGCTCTCCATTATGGTGGCAATGTGTCTCTTTTCTGCCAAGAATACTACCTAAATTGCAAAATTATTTTTGTTGCTATTTCATAACTGTAATTTGGCTAGTGTTATTAATAGTAATGTAAATATCTGATATGCAGGATGTATTTTCATTCACTGGGCCAAATTTGGCATAAATACCTGATACACCCAAATTTGAATACTGGTGGGGTTGGGAGGGGAATTGATTTTGTCGTTTGGGAGTTGTAGTTGCTGGGTTATATAGATAACCTACAACCAAAGAGCATTCTGAACACCACCAATGATGGAATTGAACCAAATTAGGCACACAAGGTTCTCATTACTAACAGAAAATAGTGGGAGGGTTTGATGGGCATTGATTTTGAGTTTTGGAGCTGTAGTTCACTTACATCCATAGAGCACTGTGGGCTCAAACAATGATAGGTCTGAACCAAATTAGGCACGAATACTCAATATGCCCAAATGTCAACACTGGTGAAATTTGGGGAAAATAGACCTTGATATTTGGGAGTTGCAGTTGCTGGGGTTTATAGTTCACCTACAATCAAAGAGCGCTCTGAACCCCACCAATAAAATTGGGCCAAACTTCCCACACAGAACCCCCATGCCTTGAAGGGACTCACTGGTGCAAGCCTCCCTCCAGCCTTGTGGGCTCTCCCTCACCCACGCATGTGCACCAGGCTGCCATGCGCAGAGCACGCCTGCTCTCCCTTCCCCCACTTGGAGTCTAAGAAACAGCCCTCCCCTTGGCTGAGAGGCCAGCCAATCACAGAAGGGCTTTTGGTGGGAGGATTCACTGTCTGTTTCAAAAAAGGAAGAGAGGGACAGACGAAGAGATCTTCAGCCTTCTCTGCCAAAGGGGTTCCTAAGACCATCAGAAATATGTTTTCTGATCATCTTTGGCGACCCCTCTGAAACCCCCTCACAAACCCCCCAGGGGTCTTGACCCCCAGGTTGAGAAATGCTGCATTATAAACTTCTAGTGCACTCATATTAAATGTTTCATATGATTATGCATTGCAGCTCCTGGAGAGAATGGTCTTGTTTCATCTACCATTAAAGACAGAGCAATAAAATTTAAGGCCATCTGTTTATGTTTGGGGTAGGTATCCCAGTCCACATCAAAACTCATAAACACATTCAAAGAAGCCAAGATGAACATCACAATGAGGATAGTCTGCTATGCAATTACAGCTTTGTAACCCAGAGTTGTGAATACTATATATTCACAGTTGTGGCACTACTGCCACAAATGCAAAAACCTTCTAACAGCAGCTGCACCAATTGAGATCTGTTCTGGTACATGGGATTGGCAAATTCAGGCACCTCTTGCCAACGATTGGTGGTGTAACAACCAGAAGTAGGGTCCCTATTGCAACGTCTCATTGCCCCACCAATTGGCAGCAGATGCCCTCCATTCAGACCAGCTGTTGGCTGCTAAGGTAAGTTCATAGGATAGTGCAAGAGATATTAGCTCTGCATTCATAACTAAGATAGAGGGGTAGGATTCTGGCCACAATTCCAGAAGTTATACACTATGGGAAAGTTGTTTCCATGGGTGGATCTCAATTTTCAGAAAAGCATGAATATTGGTTACAGGACATAGATATTTGCCTCTTCGGTTATTGTTTGCAATCCATAATAACTGCCTCAAGCATCTATGAATGCTCCATAGATAATAACAAAGGTAAATGTTAAAAGGCCATAATATTGGCTGGAGAGATTTATAGCCCTTTCTGTATTGGTAAGCATTTATTCAAAGCAGATGAAACTTTGTTTTTTCTTCAATGTCTCTGGGTGAAAAAATAGACTTTACTACTTTGATACTTCAGTGGTGATTTCTTTAATGTAACACAGACCAACATTAATAATAATAATAATAATAATAATAATAATAATAATAATAACGGGGTGGTGATGGTGTTGGTCTTGTTTACAGTCTTAAACCAACTCCATCAATTTGCTAAAGAACAGCGATTAATGTTAAAAAGGAAAAAAAAACAATTTTTTTTCACAGATTACAAAATGAGGGCAGGCAGAGGCACAGTAGACAGCACATAGGATTCACTGTACTTCTAAGGATCAGATCCCATTTCTGCCATCACATGCTAAATTAAGAATGCCAATGATTGTGTTAGCTTCAAATTGCACATGCTAAACACCAGGTTTAAGTCCTGTAGTGGGGTTGCTTGTTAAAACAGGAAAACAACAACAACAAAAAGAGCGAAAGACGTGACTGGCATTTTGATCAGGAGGGAAAATAGCATCACAACAGCATACAAAACAGTGTAAATGTCTGTTTAACAGTGAAACAAAGCTTCAAAATTAAGCAGAGCTGTGGATTAGAACACTACAGATTCAATTTTCATGAGTGTCAAAATCTTTTCAGTATGGAAGTTTCTGTATATCAGCTTCTGTGACACATATGCAAAACCAAACCTTTTATTTGAGATGAATTACTCCAGCATAGTTACCAGTTTCTAGTTTTATATCACCTGTTAGTTCAAATGCATACCATTCATGCACAGATAGTGAAAGCAGTGGGGTGGAGAGATCTTTTACTATTGACTAACTACCTAGATGCTGTACATAAAAGAATGGCTAAAGCTTATTAAGGTAAGAACCATTTTGTATTAAGTGATGCTGAGTGCGTGCCCTAAAGCTCTGACTGCATTAGCGTCAGTCAAAACAATTAGATCATTAAAGGACAAATTCTATCTTCCCTATTCCCTGACAGCCACTGTAATTTGTACACTTTGGGTCTTCATGTATTGAGATAAATCAAACACAAGCCGGCAGCACTTTCTACCATATACTACCAAAAAAAAAAAAAAAGCTTTTTACAAGACATGGCAACATATCATCCTATTCAAAAGGAATCCTCTAACCACCGCATTATTTACTAGTAAATTCTGCAATAACAATAATAAAAAGAGCCATACATCATTTGTGGAAGGTTAATAGGTTTCAGCTGTTTTGGAGAAAGGAAAGAGGAGCATATTTCCAACAATGAGGTAGCAAAATGGAGTGGGTTGCTCATAAAAATGCACGGATGAGGCTGTTCACTGAAAGAAACACTACTGATGCAGTGTGACATGCGCAAAGCCAGTGCATGTACAGCATGCAGTGTGCTTAGGCTGCTAAAAGAAAACACTATTTGGCAAGAGGAGGGGAGGAAGGGAAAATGTTTCCTGGAAATACACTTTGCATGGGGTGAAGCGGGATGGGCATGGAGAAAACACTGTTAATAGAGAGCAAATTGGATGAAGGATAAGTAGGATGTAATCACTACTGGCGGTGGAGCAAGAGGGATGTGTATGGAGTCTACACTGCGAGCAATGAGAAAATACAGCATGGCAGAATGGCAGAGAGAGACCTTGAAAATGCTCAGCTGGTGCTGGAAGGACACTAAAGTAAAACAACAAGCAGAATCTATCAACAGAAAGATGTCTCTTGAAGAAGGCACCAACATAGAACACTGAAAGCTTACTGGTCTACATACAGAGGAAGAAGTCTGTGCTGATGGAATATAAACAACCAATAATTTCTTTTACATATAAACTCCACTGCAAGCAGGAAATACTAACAAGTGCTTCTTCACAGTTTATTGTAGAAAATACCCACACAGAAAGTCAGAAATATCACAGACAAATATGTGTAAATGGTAAGATCACAAGATATTGCATGTCTTTCAGCTTAGTCTCATTCGAACAGATGGAGTTTTCTGGGGTACACTGAGTCATGGACTGCAAAAAGCAAAGTGACACCATCACTACTGTCATCTTAATCAATTGCATTAAGAGTTGATACCAATGACAAAATAAAATAGTAATTTGTTTTATTGGAATTCCCATGTGGTTTCCCTTCCCCCATATACTCCAAAGTCCACTTTTAGCACCATTTTATAATACCTTAATACCCACAATAAAAGGTCATTATCAACTGGGGCTTTTTAATGTCTAAACTCAAGGATGAATATGAGTAAAATACCAGACTGCCGGATATCCCAGTCCTCTGCACTTGCTCCTTCTCACTCTTACTACCAGCCAGCCTGGTTTTCTTATGTCATACAGTACTTGGCTTCAGAGATTTAAGAACACATTGCATCTCTTCTTTTTATTTTGTGTTGTTATGGGGTCCTTCCACACAGCCCTATATCCCAGAATATCAAGGCAGTAAAGCCAGTTCAAAGCAGATTATTGTGGGATTTTCTGCCTTGATATTTTGGAATATAGGGCTGTGTAGAAGGGCCCTTAGCAACATAAATTAGGAGGAAAAAGTGGTTTAAAACCCAAACACCTCTAGAAGGTTCTGTGAAAGTGCTAGATAACACAGTAACACCTTCAAGCTGAAGCAAAACTAAAGGCTAAAAAGGATGAAGATGCAAGAGAACTTAAGACTATCACAAAGGAGACTTCTCTGAAATGAGTGGGTCCAGATTTACCCTTGCTATTTCTACCTTGATACCAGGACACTTCAAGTATTGTGCCTATTATTACTTCCATTACCAAGGTGTAATACGATATTATGTTTGACACTAAGGCCCCTTCCACACAGATGTATAAAATCCACATTTAACTGGATTATATGGCAGTGTGGGCTCAGACAATCCAGTTCAAAGCAGATATTGTGGATTTTCTGCCTTGATATTCTGGGTTATATGGCTGTATGGATGGACCCTAAATGTGCACTTGTGAGACAGCCCTGACTCTCTGGCTGTGTTTATACCAACATGTATTTTCCAACACATCGGTCTAGAAAGTATGACCCAAAGCACGTGGCATTTGAAGCAACCGTCAGATTGGATTCTTTGGAAAGACTGGATGTTTTCTCAGGCTGTTTCAGCCAAGAGACGAGACAAGGCTTATTTGTTTCACACCCACACAACAGCACAACTATCAGGATCCAACTACACATGATGTGAGAGATTTGAATTTTATTTTATTTTTTTGGAAGAAGCTGGGGGGGGGAGGTGGTTGGATTGGAACTGTGAAATCCCCACTCTTTGAAGCAATTCTCAGAATCCAAATGCCTCCTGCTGAAATAGGCTGTCTGCTGTAAATAGGATAATGTATGGGTTTAAGCAATTCACATTAAAATCCCCCTCAACAGTAGAATCAGTTTCAGGTAGGTAGACTGCATTAGTATAGTAACATAGAAGCAAAGAGCTACTCTCTTCTATGTTGTGGCTCCCATCAGCTTCCCCTGTGGCTACTTTTTTGTAATGCAATTGGAACTCTCATACCATGTTTGGTTCTTGTTTTTGTTTAATATGAAATTGTTATATCTTAGGAGACATAGATCTAATTCAGGATTTTAATTGTGGCATTACATTATGGTGAGTGGCAATAAAATGAGCAGAATCCACCCCTAGATTGTTCTAGTAATGTACTTGCATTATCCCCTGCTATCTAAAAAGATAATATTATTATATGTGGGCAAATGACTGATTTTTAAATAGGTGTGGAATATATTTTTGCTCTCCACAAGTGTCCTCCAGCTTTCATATACTATTTTTACTCGTATAAAGAAAAAGCAACAGAAAATTCAAAATAACAATTAAATTTTACTTATAGTACCATTTCCTTTAAGAAAAACATTTTGCTGTTGAACAAATGTCTAATTTCTAAACTTGGTGTATGATCAAATTGCCTCATTCATGCCATCATCTAAACATAATTATCTTCTTGGAAAGCATGTTGCTCAAAAGGACAATATACTTCCTTTTGAGCCCGGATGTCCCATAATCTTCCAAACCAAGTAACAGTTTTGGCAACTTGGCTTCTCTAGAATAGAAGCACTATTCTCACACTGCCCTTAGAATGAGACATTTCTAAGACTTTGGTGCTGTATCGTTTTAGTCTAGATAAATAATTCAATAGAGGCCATGAAAAATTAACCAGGGAAGGATTTTTTTTAGGATGCGCTTATAATCAGAAATCTAGAGTTTCTCCTTCTGCTAAGCTAAGGATATTGGGGCAGAGATGTTTACAGAACAATCAGTTCACCTCTTTGGTAACACTGATCATGTGCTTGCTTCATAACAGCAAGACCTGTCTTGAATCCCCTGCATGTGCTTTTTTCCTTATGATTCTTAATGGCTGCAGTCCACATGCCATTTATCCCAGGCTAAAGTAATCTGAATTGCACCAGAATAAGTGGATTGTGGACTCCTGCCAATGAGGAAAATGCATGCGCACTGAAATGAGAACAAAGTCTTTGTCTCAGAGGCAGGCCACACCTATGGTGCAACAAACTTTACATCTATGGGAGTAAAGTAAGATCACAAAGAACCGTTCATACCATTATAATGGGGGTGGGAGATGTTTAAAAAACATATGCCACACAAAATACTTGAACCATACATTATTACATAATAGATTCTAACAACATACAAATGTACAAGGTGACCTGCAAGTGCAAAAGAGTATAAAATGCCAAATACCTGATCTAACATACTCTTTACATATTATGTACAGGGTAACAATTTACATGAAATCATCCCAAGCAGAATTCTACACAAATAAAGCCTTCTTTAAAGAATAAAAATAATGACTTCATTATTAAAGAATACAGCATCTTTGGGACCTGGAAGATCATTTCTGCCTATCAAGGCTGTAGAAGTACAGAAATATCTAGAGATTAAAATGCACACCTCTATAGAATGCCATTGGGGTGGTAAGCTTTCATGCTTTATTCTTTTAATTCCAACAGTTTACCATTTTTCTCAATCCCTAACCTATCATAGTGCCTGAAATTTTGTTGTTCAGTGCATTGCCTTAGGCACTGTTTATATTTTCTAACATACAAATATAATCTTCATATTAAAAATAAAAACATCCTGGCAAAAATTAACTGCAGAATATACTGCAGAATTTAAGAATTCAAAATCATTAGCCACTTAAGGCTGTAATTCTGTGCACAACTGCCTGTGAGTAAGAGCCCTGAGGAATAGGACTTGCTTCTGAGTAAATGGGCAATAACAGCGTACTGCATAAAGTAAGTGTTTTGTGAATGATTTGAGGCCATTTTTAAAACACTAGTCTGTTGTAGCATGTAAAATGCACATAACTCTGCTGATGGGGCAAAATATGGGCACATGATGAAATACTTGAATCTGCATGAAGGGGGACCCACTGCACAAAGAGGCAACACTGGTACACTTTTCATGTCATTGGAATAATGTGCCACTTCCACATATTGTATTTTGCAGCTCTGAGAAGAGTCTTCTGCTGCTTTTTTCTTAAAAACTTGGAAAATTGGATTTCATCTATTACTGGTGACCGAATGTTCCTCAGACTTCCAGAGCTGGAAAAAGTCAAGTGAATTCTGAGATTTGGGGAAGAGACAGACAGGTATAAAACTTGTTTTCATTCACAGATATCCAGTGAATGTACTCTTGAGTACCTAACATGTCAAATCCTTGTCTACAAAATCTTTTTAACATGAATCAGTCCATATCCAATGTTTTTGTAGTGAAAAATAATTGCCAAAGTTGACAAAACACATTACATCGAGTTGTGTTTCCCTTTTTCTTTTCAAAATGTGATTTCGACAACATATTAACATTGCTAGCAGACAAATGAACTGCTGCTTTACTAGATGGTACCAACTGATAGCATACAGGTTGGATCAATTTGAACTCCTTTATATGGTCAGTGAAGATCCATATAATTTAGTTCAACTGCATCATATGGGTCTACACTGATCATATAATGCAATTTGAATTTCATTATATGGCAGTATAAATCCAACTAAACTGCTGGCTTCCAACTTCCTTAACACCTTTGAGTCACAAACCAACTCCTTCTTTAACTCCTTGCAGAAATCAGCGATTTCACTTATATAATAGTATGTGTTATGAGTATAGCAACCTTGGTATCCTCCATCTCCTGTTTATTATCATGAATATATTTCCAAAGGCATACATTAGAAAAATGTAACTCCGTTGTGATATCACAAGACTAATACTACTGGTACACCATCAGTGTGTAAGGCTGCAACCAATGTACACGCTCATTGAACAAAGCACAACTGCTACTGCTAGTTAGTTGTGCACAAAACTGCTCATGTGATTATCAGAAAAATCATGTGAGCATTTCTGGTCACAGAAACATTGTATCATGCACAACAATTGAATAGATGTTGCTAAATATCTACTGATGTTAACTTTGGCTCTATTGCTTATGAAAAATATGGTTGTAATGCATTATACCTTAATGTGCTTTTTCAGCTTTCTGAAAATATGAGCAAGATGAAAACTAAAAGAACAAGGAAACAAAATAAAATCAATAATAATAATTTGTCATAAATGCAAAATGAACCTTATCTATGACTAGATGTAATGTTTCTGCATCCATGTAGGCTACAGATAAGCAAAATGTTTGTTTATGAAAATTGAAAGAAAAACAAGATATCTCGAATCATGGCCTGTAATTCAGTTTCTCTGCCCATCACAACACTTTCTTTCCAGCTCAACTTTCAACACCCTGCATAGCTCCTTTATCTAATTTCTCCTTTGAAGCAAAACAAGCAATATTTCAATAGTTCTGCAGAAATACCATGCACACGGAGAGCATGACCTTCACTGATGTGAAATTGAGAATAGCTGTTATTTGCTTAGACTTTAAATCATTATCCACAAATCATTATCAACATTCTATTTCCAAGTATTACAACTCCAAAAAAGAAATGCATTTTGCCTGATGTAGTCTCACAATCTTCAAAGAAAGGGACTAAAGGAACATGAGCCAATTACCTTCTACATCCTAAATCTTTTAGAAAACAAAACCCAAGCAAAATTAGGTCAAAAGTAAATCCTTTTTTTGGCAAATATAGGTAACTTGTCAAAACGATTTCACAAGATCTGTTATTCTGTCCATGGAAATACATGCCCTTTACCACATTAGTAAAAAGTGTCATGTAAAATATGTGCTGTTCATAGGAATACACATGCCCGTGTAGAATATATTTGTGTGGAAGGGTGCACATGCAACCACTGAAAAATACATTCTGAAAAGTATACAGAATAAACCACTGGAATGGGTGCATTAAGACGGTGGTTCTAAATACAAGTTTTATGTGAGAGACTGATTACAATAAAACTTATTGCCAAATGAAACATCCTGGAACACAGTTTTCTCGATCTAAGTAGAGCAGAAAGGAATACAGTGTATGGAGTAAAAGATGAAGATCTGGCTCTTGCTTCCCTTCTCTTTGATAATGGAAGACATGACCCAAACTTGTTGTATGTATTCTACAAAACATTAAAGACAATATTCCACTATACACTATGATCAAATGGCTTGAGGATCATAATCTGTATCTGTATGGCCACAAGCAACATATATTGTTGACTAGAATCCAAATTATTTGCCTACACTCTTGGAAAAGACGTACTCCACCCTAATTAGCATTTGTTTTGAACGGCTATATCACTTTTGAAATGGCTTCAACCTCCGACTTTCAAAAACAATTTTTAGCTATGTGAAATACAGATTGCTGTTTGGGAAAATAAGGCTAAAGATCTCATAGGATCATCATAGAACTAGTTCCCAAATTCTTTAGAACTTGACCACTTGAATAACAGTCTTGGCTGAGATTCAAAAAGCCACTTAACTAGTCCGGTATGCCCAAGGGTGTGGTGATGGCTGTGTTTCTCACCCCCTCACAAGCAAGTCATGCAAAAAGAAAAATGAAACTTCTTTAGAAAGCAGTTTATGATAGCCTTTGGAGGGTGGAGTAGGGCTGTCAGCTGTCCATACTTGTACAAAAGAAGAGGGAAATCCTATGGGAAGTTCTTGGGTGTACCTAAAGTTGCTCTTTGGGAACTTGACCTTTGTAAATAAATGTGCCTGTCTTTCTCTAAAATCCCATATACTGGTTGCCTAAATACCGTGTGAATCAATGGGATAAAGGCAACCAAGCTATGGGTAAAATTACAGATTTCACTTTTTCTAGCTTTTCTTTCTTGACATGCAGCCATAGTATATACAAAGCATACTCTTACATGTATATTTTGTATACTTGCAATTACATGATAAAAGAGGTGACAGTAAACAAATTATCAACTAGGTCAGTGGTTCCCAGCCAGGTGTTTTGGCCTACAACTCCCTGAAATCCCAGCCTGTTTACCAGCTGTTAGGATTTCTGGGAGTTCAAGGCCAAAACATCTGGGGACCCACAGGTTAAGAACCACTGAACTAGGTGAAATTTAGCTGATTTAAGTACATTTAAGATGTTCTAGGTCATATATCGTTCTTAAGATCAAATTTTGATTTTTTTTAAAAAAAGAAATATGAACCGTTTTCCAGATGTACTGAAATAATGTTCCAGTGTTGTTCTATTTTGATTTTTCTAAGCACTGTCATTCCATAGGTCTCAATGAGGCTTTTTCAATCTAAATTGAAAATAGGTCTTTAGGCACATCATGTGATGCTGCCACACTGAAAAAATGTCAATACAGTAATCACATTTCAGTAGTACTGCTTATATTCAAGGGCCATTAAGATGTCTGTTACCTCCATGGTGATAAAACCATTTTTTGGAACAATTTGCAGTTTTTCCTCTCTTTCTTAAACTAAAATAGTATTTAAGACTAAATCAAGAAGAGCAAATTTTAATACACCAAACATATTTAATAATCTCTTGGAATATATTTGCATGTGTGTGTATACACACACATTCAATGGTTGTGCAGCCTTAGGCAATAACCCATGTTTTCAAGCATGGAAGTGTTGTATTTTATGCTTGAAAACATGGGGTTTACAAAACGATAGATAAACCTTGGAGTTGTGCATGCATCACTTTTTTAAGATTAACAAGAGTTGTTTATCTTGTGGCATTAGAGCCCATATAAAATTCTGCTCTACTTTTAAAGAATGTTCATACATTTAGAATTGTAAAATTATCCATCTATAAAAACTAACTTTGCTTCAACTCTAGTAAATACAGAAAGACATTTTAATATAAAAAACAGTAGCACTAAAATTAACATATGCATCTATTTATACATGGAGAACAATTTAATGCATAAAATTTTATAGATGTCTCTATAGTGGTGTTTAGGAAAATTATTCCTTTGAACCTGATTATTTTCTGCATCTGAAAAATACTGGTGTAAACATCTGAGTTTACTAGACGTCTTCATTAACCACTTACATTAGGGCGGATCCAACACAAACAGACAAACAAAAATATATCTTATTATAGAAATCCACCTAACTCATTACTCTACTACCTTTCACCAGTTGAATTTCTTGCTGGTTGATAGTACTCTTTAAAAAATCTCAACTACTCTTTAACTACCTGGTGTTTTACTGTTGTTGCTTTTATTATTATCATTATTATTGTATTGTCGAAGGCTTTCATGGCCAGAATCACTGGGTTGCTGTGAGTTTTCCGGGTTGTATGGCCATGTTCCTGAAGCATTCTCTCCTGATGTTTCAGTCACATCTATGGCAGGCATTCTCAGAGGTTGTGAGGTTTGAACTTCACAACCTCTGAGGATGCCTGCCATAGATGTGACTGAAACATCAGGAGATAATGCTTCAGGAATATGGCCATATAGCCCAGAAAACTGACAGCAACCCAATCATCATTATTATTTTGCTTGACATTTTTGCACATTATTAGAGCAGGCATCATTTTTCAGTATAGGCCAAAAATGTTTAAAATAAAACAAAAGTAATTTTTTTAAAAACCCATCATATATGCAGGAAAGCTTTTGGTCCTCTCTCTTATAGCTCCATTCATGCTGAAGTATTCATGGCACGTGTTTGCTTTATTGATTATATTCCCAAAGTCCTGCTTCCACAAAAGGCATGTAAAAGTGGTCTCCCAAGTGGTTTAGTGCTTCGGTGAAAGATACAAATGTTTAAAAAGTGCCCCAAAAGAACCGGATATCACATATATACTCTATATATGAAGATGGAATTCAGAAGCACGTGTCCCTTATATTCACAGAAGACACGTGTAGATAAATCTCTTCCTTTAGGTGATGCCAAACCACTTACTACAATGTTTTTCTGCAAAGATTTGCGTGATCATCATAACCTCGATCTATTTTTTGGCACTTTCATGATATGTGGCTGCTTTACCTGTTGTCCCTGCTAAGCTCCGGTAACCAGCCCGCTGTACGAGCACTTTAGAAACGGGGATTTTTGTTCTTGGGATCTCACTTTTGGTTGGGTGAGGGTGTGCAATGTGATGGCTGTTACTGGTATCTGGGCCATGGCTGCTGTGCGGTGATGTAAAATGCTTGATACTGATGGGTATCTTGGAGTCCTTGAGCGATGTTGTGTGGGTTTTGACCGGACACGTGGTCGTGACCGGAGACAGCGGCTTGCCACAGGTCCCAGCAGTGACGTCTTCCGCTGAAGTCATGGCGGTTGTGTTTTCCTCTGGTTCCGTGTAGAGATCATAGAGAGCATCCCCACTGTAGCTATCCCTGGGAATCACCTCTTTCTGGATATTGTTGGTAGTGTCCTCCTCAGGTCCGGGTGTCGTGGAATCCCAATAGCCCTCGTCGCCGCTGGGGATGGCTTCCTGCTGCTCCTTGTCTCTGCTTTTCTGGTCTTCTTTGTGGCTGTGGTTGAAACCGACGTGCTGCCCGGCCGTGGATCCATGCTGCCCAGCCGAGGCTCCGTCCTGCACGCTTTTGGCACCATTGACCTCTTTGGAGGCCTTGGGGGATTCCTTCCCTCTCGCCGTTTCCTTCCCCTCAGTCTGTGACAACACATCCCAGAACTCCGGGGCACAGGTGTCCCCCACTTGCTCGGGGCTGGCCATCTCCTCTCCGCCTCCTTGGTACATCAACACTCCGCCGACGCTTTTGGGAGGCTTTTTGGCGGCCCCGGCTTTGCTGAGCCTGGGAGTGCCCTTCTCCGCTCCTCCTCCACTGCCTCCGCCGCTGCTTGCGTCCTCCTCGTGGTCCGCAATAATGTCCCCACATCCTGTAAGAGAGTCAAAGCTTTTCAGTGAAGTCACGTCAGCAAACATCAAACAAATACGGTCAACGGACGGCTCAGAGGGCGGATCAAGACAGGAAGAAGAAGAAGGGTCAGGGGCGGCGGAGGCAGAAGAGGGTGCCCTCCGGTGGCTGGGTTCAAGAGGGGGGGAAGGCTCGGTGGGGATGTCACCTGTTATGGCGGGGCTCGGTGGGGATGTCACCTCCTTTTCCTCCTCGTCCTCCTGGGGCTTCTCTCGAGGCTGCGGCGATGGTGGCGACTCCAGCCCGCTGCCCTTCTTCACCTGGGCCAGCATCCCAGGCAAGTCCTCTCCTAGGGGGCTGAGCAAGGCGGGCATCAGCTCCCAAGTGTCGTCCAGCTCTGGACCCTTGTCTCCCTCAGAGTCTAGCTGCAGATCCGAAGAAGCCTTTGGCGAACCTCCTCCAGAGGATGGAGACAGTGGGGGTGGTTGTTTGGGAGCATCCTCTTTGATGCACTCCAAGCTGGCAGTGAGGGAGCCTGGCATGAGGCCTGGCGTGCCTCCATAGTCGGCCTTCTCTCCTCCAGGCTTGTGGGCCTCCCTCCTGGACCACCTCATGCTGTTGAAGAGGCCTTTGAGGCCTCCTCCTCCGCCTCCTCCTCGACCTTTAGGCCTCTCTCCTTTGGCGCCACCACCGTTTTTCCTCAGGAGGGAGAAGAAGCTGTGCGACTTGCCCACCGCCGCTGAGGAAGAGGACGAGGAGGAGGGCGGCGGCGGGGACGAGGCCTCCTCCTTCTCCTCCTCCTCCTTGGGGGCGCCCTCCAGGCCCACCTCGGCCAAGCCGTCGTGGGTCTTGCTCCTCACGAGGCCCCCCGCGGGAACAGGCACAGGCGACGCCACGGCTGCCTTCTCTCCTCCTCCGTCGCCTTTGCCTTTGCTGCTCCTCACGCCGAAGATGCTTGGCATGGCGCCGCCGGATTTCCTCCGCTTGAACAGCTTGAAGGCGGTTTTGTTCAGCTTCCCCGAAGGCTGCTGCTCGCCCACCGCGGGGGGCTCGGGCCCGCCACCGCCGTCGTCCATGGCCGAGGAGGAGGAGAAGCCTCTCCGCCTGCTTTCCCTCCTTCCTTCTCGGCTGCCTCCTCTCTCTCTCTCTCTCTCTCTCTCACGGATGATGGCAACCCCACCGAAGCTGATGCTGCTGCTGCTGCCTCCCGCTCGTCACCATGGCAACCCCGAGGGCCGAGTCCGAAGCCCGAGGCCTGGGCCTCACGCCAGGCGCAGCCCCGCTCCCGACGCCAACCTGAGCGGCAATCAAAGACAGAGGAGAGAGGCTGAGGGAAGGAAGGAAGGAAGGCAGCCCCCTCCCCTCGCCTCTCGCCAAGCGGGCAGGGGGAGGGCTTATATAACTTAATCCAGCCGGGGCTGCGGCGCGACTGCCACTGCGGCTGCTCGCCCGCTCGCTCGCTCGGCATATGTCGGAGGGAAGGAGGGAGGGAGGGAGGATGGGGCTGCTCTATTTGGGGCACGCACACGGGGGACGCGGCCCCACCACACTGCCGCCCCCCTTCGGAGAGGGCTGGGCCGAAGGCGTGGTGGCCGCGCCAGGTTCCCGCCTTTGTGTGCCTGCTTCCTCCTCCTCTTGTTCTTCCTCTCCTATTCCCCCTCCTCTTCTATTCATCCTCTTTCTCCTTCTCTTATTATTATTCTTCCTCTGCTATTCCCCCTCCTCTTCTTGTATTCTTCTTCTATTCCACCTCTTCTATTCTTCCTCTTTCTCTCCTCCTCCTCCTCTTGTTCTTCTTCTTCCTCTTCTATCCCCCCTCCTCTTCTCCTTGTATTCCTCTTCTATTCTTCCTCTTTCTCTCCTCTTGTTCTTCTTCCTCTTCTATCCCCCTTCCTCTTCGCCTTGTATTCCTCTTCTATTCTTCCTCTTTCTCTCCTCTTCCTTCTTCTTCTTCCTCTTCTTTCCCCCCTCCTCTTCTCCTTGTATTTCTCTTCTATTCTTCCTCTTCCTCTCCTCCTCTTCTATTCCCCCTCCTCTTCTCCTTGTATCCCTCTTCTATTCTTCCTCTTTCTCTCCTCTTCCTCTTGTTCTTCTTCCTCTTCTATCCCCCTTCCTCTTCGCCTTGTATTCCTCTTCTATTCTTCCTCTTTCTCTCCTCTTCCTCCCCTCCTCCTCCTCTTCTTCTTCTATCCCCCTCCTCTTCTCCTTGTATTCCTCTTCTATACATCCTCCTTTTCTATTCTTCTTGCAGTTCTTCTATTCCTCCTCCTCCCCTTTCATTCTTCCTTTTCCTCTCTTCCTTCTTTTCTCGTTTCCTTCCTCCTCCTATCCCTCCTCTTGCATTCCTTCTCTTCTCCACCTACCACTTCCTTCTCCTTCCTTCTCTTGTTGTTCTTCCTCCTCTTCTATTCATCCTCTTTCTCCTCCTCTTCTTCTATTCCCCCTCTCTTCCTTCTTCCCCCCCTCTTCCATTCCTTCTCCTCTTCTCCTACTATTTCACCTCTTCTGTCCTCCCTCCTCTTCTCCCATCCCTTCTCTTCCATTCCTTTTCCTACTCTTCCCCTACTATTTCTTTTCTTCTTCTATTCCCCCCCCCCCCCGGACTTCTGTTCCTCCTCTTCTTTTTATGTCCTTCCTCCTCCTCCTCCTCCTGTTCTTCTTCCTCTGCTATTCCCCCTCCTCTTCTATTCATCCCCTTTCTCCGCCTCCTCTTCTTCTATTCCCCCTCTCTTATTTCTTTTCCCCTCCTCTTCCATTCCTTCTCCTCTTCTCCTACTATTTCTTTTCTTCTGTCCTCCCTCTCTTCCATTCCTTTTCCTACTCTTCCCCTACTATTTCTTTTCTTCTTCTCTTCCCACCTTCTCCTCTTTCTCTTCCTCCTCCTCCTTCGTCCTATTCTCTTCCTCCTCCTCCTCCTTGTTCACCTTCTCTTCTGCTATTCCCCCTCCTCTTCTATTCATCCTCTTTTTCCTCCTCCTCCTCTTCTATTCCCCCTCTCTTCCTTCTTTTCCCTCCTATTCCTTCTCCTCTTCTCCTGTTTCTTCTCATCTTCTGTCCTCCTTCCTCCTTTCCTAATTCCTCCTCTTCCATATCTCCTTCTATTCCCCCCCCCCCCTGACTTCTGTTCCTCCTCCCCAGGACATCCATAGGGAGACCAAGATGCTTGTTTATAAAGCTAGTGTCCTCCCAACCCTGCTATATGACTGCAAAATGTGCACTGTCTACAGACATCACACTCAACTCCTTGAATGATTCCATCAGCTTTGCCTCTGAAAAATCCAGTAAATCTCTTAGGAAGACAGGTGGACAAATGTCAGCATGCTGGAAGAAGGAAAAAGCATCAGCATTGAAGCAATGCTCTTACGCCATCAACTCCGCTAAACTGGCCATGTTGTCCAAATGCCCGATCACCATCTTCCAAAGCAGTTACTATCTTCCCAAGTCAAGAACGGAAAAATGTAACATTGCTGGACAAGAAAAGAGATTTAAAGATGGGCTTAAAGGTAACATTAAAACCTATGGCATAGGCACTAAGAACTGGGAAGTCCTGGCCCTTGAGCGCTCTAACTGGAGGTCAGCTGTGACCAGCAGTGCTGTGGAATTTGAAGAGGCTCAAATAGCGGGCAAAAGGGAAGATATGCCAACACTGACCGGAACTGCCTTCTGTCTGTAAACCAATGCCCTTACTGTGGAAGAACATAAGGGTGAAGAATCGGACTCCACAGTCATCTATGTATCCACTGCCAAGACACTACACTTGGAAGGCCATCATACTCAGACAACGAGGGATCGCCTAAGAGAAGAGAGACGAATCCAGGCCTCAAACCACTATACCACACTGACACTTACCTACATCCTAATACTTAATTTAAAAACAGATTCCCAACCCCAATTAGTGTTTTTTTTTGGGGGGGGTTACTCTGCGCATATTTAACGCCACCTTCCCCTCCCCAAGTGGAGCCATAATACTGGAAAGGTTTTGAGTTCCTCCTGAGTTCCTCCTGTCGGATTCTGCACTGTAATCCTATGCTGAAAAGCAAGTGTGGGAGAAGGTGTGTAATTCATTTTGATAGACAATACCAAGATTTCATTTCATTTCATGTTGGTTTGCAGCAAGCTAAATAAAGCCATCCATGCTTTAAAACGACTTTAACACTGTTATTTCTCTACAACCCAGAATACATTTTGCAGTATCACAACTGGTCTCAGAACTAAAATGCAAAAAGACCCATAATTTGAAATCCCTAGCAGTGCTGCCAGCAATGAAGTCAACGCAATTAGAGATTTCAGTGCAAATTAACAACAGTTTAACTTTGCAGAAGTATTCTGGTATTTGGCCAGGTACAAGCTCCGTTTACAACCCGGCTGATAAGAGGATATGAAGAAAAACCCACACTGTTTGCTGAAAAGCTAGTTCTCTTAACTATCAGAATTTAACAGCAAATGAAGGATGAAATTGGAAGGCAGCAGATGGTGCAAGAAAAAGGGTTAAAGATCTGCTCCTCTGCACTGTTCAATCAAATTCAAGCCCTCTTATTCCCTCTATGACGGCTCTAAGATGAAAATAGCCAGGCGATCCAATCCCAGGCCCTTCTTGTGACCTGTTGTGTGTTTTGACATTGGTGAGTCCTTGCTAGTGGCAGCTGATGCCCACTAGGCTGGTAGGGCAGAGAGAGGTCATTGGAGGTGAAACCAAGAGTCACCAGAAGCAGAGCCAACCAACTACATCTGGTCTGTGTGTGTGTTGAGGATTAGGTGGGTGGCACTCCATCTGCCCAAAAAGTACAAATGTCCTTGCTGATCCTGAGCAATTGTATTAGGCACCCACTTCTGTCAGAACATTTTGCATCCATAGGATATCTCGCCTTGAATGATCTCCACAGATACATCTTTGTGAATTGTTTCCTCTAGGAAACATGTCACATTTTCAAAAATGATTCAGAGTTCCGATTTCGGCATAGATCCAATAGCTGGAACAATTTCACTGGATGTATATATAAATCTGGATCTGGATCAATCTGAACAGAACTGCCAGAATAGAATATAGGGCGACTAAACAAGCCTGCTCCTTCCTCCCTATGACTTCATCTCACATATTTATACATGGCCCTTATTATGTCTCCTCTCAGCCTTCTCTTCTGAAGGCTAAACATGCCCAGCTCTTTAAGTCGCTCCTCATAGGGCTTATTCTCCAAACCCTTGATCATTTTTCTGCTGCCCTGGAGACTAGGATGTGGAGCAATGGCTTCAAACTATAAGAAAGGAGATTTCACCTGAACATGAGGAAGAACTTCTTAACTGTGAGATCTGTTCAGCAGTGGAACTTCTGCCTTGGAGTATGGTGGAGGCTCCTTGTTTGGAGGCTTTTAAAGAGGCTGGATGGCCATCTGTTGGGGGTGCTTTGAATGTGATTTTCCTGCTTCTTGGCAGAGGGTTGGACTAGATAGCCTCACAAGATCTCTTCCAACTCAATGATTCTATATTTGCAATATGTATACAAAATATGATTAGCAGAGTATATTCTATCTTTCCAATCTTTTGCAAAATCTTTTAATGCTGATTGTCTATAGGAACATGTTTTATTACATGTCACATTTCAAAAATGATTTGGAGTTCTAAGTTTAGGATAGATTGAATATCTGGAACAATTTAACCAGATGTATATATAAATCCAGTATCTGGATCAATCTGCACAGCGGTGCCTGAATAGAAGATACTGCTCTAGATGGAAACACATTTATAGTATACTGTATATGCAAAATATAATTAGCAGAATGTATTCTATCTATCCACAAATCTTTTAATGTTGATTGTCTTTATTCATATAATCAAGGGTGCCTCCAGAGTGGTAATGTTCTTTTTTATTATTAACTGTGGACTACTATGTATATCTGGAATCTGGGTCAGAGAATGTGCTTTGTGAATTTGCTCTGGGGCTTGAGAGGGTTTTTAAAAAACTCCCAGGAAGAAAAAGCTTCAGATGTTAGTGCCAGAGGTCTTGCGTTCAGTGCTCATTGCCAACAACCCACCCACAGCTGCCACATTACATAATGCAGATATTCACACAAAACTATTCTTTCAGAGCCCAAGTAAACAGAAGCCCATGCTATGGAAGTGAACAACAACAACAACCCTACACAGAAATTTAATAGAAAGCAACTGCTGGATATAAGTAAAAGTTTCGAAATTACCAAAAAAGATATGGGGAATCATTTCTATCTGACAATGTATTTTTTCTTCAAAAATTTGCAGATAGAATTTGGTTTTACTGTGCTGTAATATGAGCCACTGTCTTTTTATCCCTTCCACTATTGTTGCTGATCCGACATCAGAAATGGGAGTCCTGGATTCCAAAACACGCAGCAGCACGCTCCCGTCTCCCAAGAGACAAGTTCCAATCTACTATTCAAGGTTTCAATCTGATAATGTTTCTTATCACACTAGGAGTGTTAATTGGCTTACCTAATGGCAGGGTATTTGTGTTGCTAGCAACAGTTTTTGAAAATGGCCAGTGTTGATAATGTAATTGTTACTGTCCGTACTTTGTGCATTTAATTTTCTTCTGACCTCACTGTTTACCATTCCAATGATTCCAATGTAACACAATATGTGTGTTATATATGCAGTCAGCCCTCCATATCCACAGATCTCCCCTCTACAAATTCAACCATCAACAACTCGAAAATACCACCCTACTCACTCACCCACCCCCAAAATCCAGAAAGAAAGCCTTGATTTTGCCAATTTCTATATGGGACACTATTTTATTATGCCATTGTATATAATGGGACTTCAGCATCTGTGGATTTCAGTATCCACAGGGCAGTCTTGGAACCAAACCCAAGTGGATGCTACAAGCCCACTAATGTATGACAGATAGCATTTAATTCAAATGCTGAAGTGGGTTATAGTCTGCAAAAGCCACATTTTGATAACTAACTTGGGTGACTTACTACTTTTGTATGTTATTATTTTGCATGTGTTTGTGTGTAGTATTTATTTCTGTACACATGGATGTTTCCTACCATTTGAAGGAGGGGGAGATTGTCAATATAGCACCACACACACACACACACACACACACACACACACACCTTCTTTATTAACCTTTATCTGCTGTTTGAAGTGTCTGTGGATGACAGCATTTCCAAGATGCAGCGTGGCCACCCTTGGGTTGGAGAGAAAGAAAACAAAGACAGGATTGTTCTGGGCAGAATTGGTTTCGCTCAGATGATACAGCCAGGAGACTGGAGACTGCTCCACTTCTCTGCCTCTTCATAAATCAAGACTATTTTAATCACTTTGCAGAATTGTTGTTGAGAGAGAAAGTGTGCCATAAAGATGCTAATTTCCCCTTCCAAAATGCTATAATGAGTCAGAGATAAGACAGATGAAAAAATTATTACCAAAAAACAATTTGCTGTATGAACTGTCATCTAGTGTTGTGATTGGAGCAAGGAATGAAAAACAGAACAGAAACATTTTTTTAACTTAACAGCAATTCCCATTAGGATCTTAGCAAAAGGATATTGAATTCACATAACAGAGACTAGGACCAACTTAGTGAAACCCTTTTGCTTTGCTGAGGTCAGGTGTTAGGCTATATATCCTTCCAGAAATATTTATTTTTTAAATAAAAGTTATAGTATTCTGGTCTCCGAGGTACTTAGCTGCCCCTACATACCTCTATTTGTAGACTCAGAATTAATTAAAATCACATTTTAGCTTCCATTAATATAAGTAGTAAAAGGCTTGTGGTCCAAAACACATTCTACTCCCATCTCAACACCCACAACAGAGAATGCGGCACATGGTGAGCCATAACAACAACAACAACAACTTTATTTTCGTATCCCAGTCCCACCACCATCTCCCCGAAGGAACTCGGGGCAGCTTACGTGGGGACCAAGCCCAGACAAACAGAAATTAAAATATAACATGGTAAAATTACAGATACAAACATCATAAAACATAAACCATCCACAACCACCAGCAGCCAAGCATAGTTGCAATATACTAACTAAGGGGGGAGGCAGGGGCTTGTGCAATACAGCTGCAAAGACATGGCTGATAGAAAAGTGCAGGAGCCAGATGATAATTTGAATCATGTGACATTTCTCCTCTGATCACATTTCTGCAACTATAGAAGAAACGTAGGAACAAGATTATCCTCAGTTACAGGATAATTGGTTTTGTTTGGCTGCCCCTTGTGGACTCTTCCAACTCTTTGATTCTCTGATTCTATTAATATGTTCTCACACTATAAGTTACACTCTTAAATATAATGTTATACCTTTGTTATTAGGAAAATACTAATTGAAAAAAAATATTTATACGTGACATTTGTTTCCAGCTTCTTCTTCCATATGATTGCTCATCCACTTCTCCAACAAGATTTTGGGTTTTTCTCAGCTCTTTTCTCCCTTGGTGCATTTGTACTTTTAAAAGAATGGATTTGATTTTTTTTAACTTTTAAAGATTGGAACCACTTTTCCCAGGAGAAGAGTGCTTACATGATTCTCAAAGGAAGCAGCTAAAACTGCATCACAAGTTTCTCTCAGAAAGTAGGTTGCTCAGAGGTTGTCATGGAATCTTAGTTGAAAGAGAACCCCAGGGGTCATCCAAGCCAACTCCCTGTCAGGCAGAAATATACAATCAAAGCACTCCTGACAGATAACCATCCAGCCTCTACTTTAAAATCTCTAAAGAAGGAGATTCCACCACAATCTAGACAACACATTCCACTGTTGAACAGCTCTTGCCATCAGAAAGTTCTTCCTAATGCTTAGGTGCAATCTCTTTTCCTATAGTTAGAATTACCATTCTGTATGTCGAAAATAGTCAACAGGTGGAAGTAGGATCAAATTTTGCCTGTGTCACCTCATGGTTTGCACTCACAGAAGAATAATTGGGATTCTTCCATTTCCAAATGGTACTGTTGGGAATAATAATAATAATAATAATAATAATAATAATAATAATAATAAACATTATTTATATTCCGCCTTTCTTCCCAGGGGACTCAGAGTGGATTACAGTATTTACATACACAGGCAAACCTTCAGTGCCTTTACAATCATATACAATGAGGCACACAAACAGAAACAGAGGCTTCTCCTTTCATTTCCGGCTTCTGGAGGCGGTGTTCATCTCTGGCTCTGGGCAGGTGCTTTCCTCCATTTTCAAGCCGAGGATACTGCATTGTCACCTCCTGGTTGTGTGGCTGGCAAGATTACTTGGAGCGTCTCTTTCCTTTTCTTGCCAAAGCGGTGCCTGTTTATCTACTTGCATTTATATGCTTTCAAACTGATAGGATGGCAGGAGCTGAAGCTGACAGATGGGAGCTCACCCCATCTCATGGATTCGAACTGCCAACTTTCAGTTCAGCAGCACAAGGGTTTAATTCATTGTGCCACTGCAGCTCCTAGTAGTAGTAGGGAAGTATGATATAGGAGAGACTGAGGACCAATGCTGAAGTTCAGCTGCCATCCAAGTTCAGTTTTGGATATACTCTGAAGCAGTATATTTTGCTGTTGAACAGCTCTTACTCTCAAGAAGTTATTTCTAATGTTCAAGTGGAATCTCTTTCCTGACCAATTTTTGTATATTTACCTAAAAAGAAGTAATGCATCCACAGCAAAATCTCTGTTCAATGTGTCCAGAGGTGTTCAAGATGTACAAACTATGGGCAGGAATATCTAGCTTCAGCTCCACACTCAGCCATGAAGGTTGTGGGGTGTTTTGGACTGGCTGCTATTTGTTGAATTAACCTTCCTCACAGCTGTGGAAGAAATATGGAAGATGGGGATTTTGTATACTAAGCTCTTCAGAAGAGGGAAAAGATTGGGGTTTTTTTTAAAAAAAAAAATCTTGAAATAAAGAAATACAGTAGTCTGTGAAACTTGAGTTACCCATCTACACAACCATTTGATATGATTCACAATCTAAAGCAAAGTTAGGCAATTTGTGGCCTTCAAATACTGTTGAACTGCACCTTCCATCATCCCTAGCTAGCATAGTCAGCGGTGACAAATCTTTGTGGAGCTGCAGGTCAATAGCTTTTGGAAAGCCATAAATTGCCTGCCCTAATCATAAGGAAAATATTGCCATAGAAATAATGGGAAGATTCTTTTAAGTATCCTCTTCAAAACAGGGGTTGTATTAAATATGGATTGCCTTAAAACTGGATGTACACACAGTTCATCCATGTTGCTCATGAACAGGGGGATTTACTTTTAATTAATAATATGCTGTGCATTGACCTACTGCATTTCATTTAAACCTTCCCTGGTTAATCCCTCCATAGCATTGTATATGCCTCAACTGGGTTCTCTAAGAATTGCAATGTACAATCCGAGATTTATTTCCACAAGGATTATTGTCAATGTTAGGATTTTAATTTCTTAGATTGAAAAGACAAATGGCTCAACCAAACACGTAAACAAATAAAAATAATGTAAATGCAATCTTGTTTATTCTTTACCTGGCAACAACTCAGAAAAATTATGTAAGGTCAAAACACTTCAGTAAATATCTCCACTGGAAACACATAAGAAAATTTACCATGGTTCCTGGCCATCATATTACATTATTTTGAACATTAAATTGCATTGACTTGTAGCATCATATTATACTATCATACACATGAAACTGTCATGGCTCCTCGCATTATATCGTACTATTAAGAGGGAAAAGAAATTGCTTTGTAGGGCTCCCACTTTCTGAATTTTAGAAACTGTCCTTCCTGCTTTCCTGTACTTCTTTGAAAATCTAGTGTTATCATGCAGAATGTATGACTATGCTAGCATCATATTGTTCAGCCCTTCATCCATATTTACTGAGATTAGGGGTACAGGATGTCCATGAAAGTGGGAAAAGCAAGAATGATTCAGTCCAAAACACCCCACAACCTTCATGGCTGAGTGTGGAGCTGAAGCTAGATATAATGATTGCATCTCCTTCTATGAACCGGCACGAACTCTAAGATCTTCCGGGGAGGCCCTCCTCTCGGTCCCACTATTGTCTCAAGCGCAGTTGGTGGGGACGAGAGAGAGGGCCTTCTCAGTGGTGCCCCCCCCCCCGCCTCTGGAATGCCCTTCCAAGGGAAATAAGACAGGCCCCATCCTTCCCCTCGTTTCGTAAGAGCTTGAAGACCTGATGGTTTCAACAAGCCTTTGAAAATGGCCAATTCTAACTCAGCCCTATACATTGTTGAATACGAATTGAGAAACAATGCACATAATCTCCAGTCAACTTGGCCAGAACAACAGATTGGGAGAAATAACCTGTTTTCTGGTGTCTTTGCCAGAGGTACCAGTTGCCTAAGATTCTATAGATGCCGGGAGTTAAATTTGGAGTCTCGCGTGCAATGTATGTATGGTACTTAAGCCAATGAGTCAAAATGGTGTTGCTGAATACATACATAAAGAAGCAAGTGCGGGGATCTGCACCTGGAATGTAAATGTAGTAGAAAGGAGTAGGGGAAGACAAAGGTACTATGCTATAGTTAAGCATGCATTTTTAACATTACAGCAGAGGGAAGGTGTATTTGGATTATACAAAAATTAATGATTAGATTGATAGTTATGGCTTCCCTTGTCCCCTTATTCCACACTCTTGTCCCAATTTGACAGGGACAGTTCTCATTAATTCTTTATCATTTCATTTATAAGCTGTGCTTAAAATGTCTCCCTTTTTCACTGTTCCTTCCGCTTTCCTTCTTAGACCTCACCTTACATTAATTGCTGAAAAGTGAGTTGAACATGCAAAAATAGTTTGTACTTCATTATCTGAGCAGGTAGAAGAGAGGGGCGAAATCTTGTTGGCTCAGTCAAAAGCAAACTGCTCCAGCCAGTCCAAGCTTGTGTGGTCATCCTCGTTAATAACTTTTGCCATCTTGACTGCTCTGATGATAGTTGACCACACAATACAATGTCTCAATCTATGATAAATGTTCTCAACTTCAAGTTGTCTCCTCCTGAGACTTTTACAAATATTGGCTTGCAAATCAAATGAAATGGTGACCAAGTTATTAATTGCTTTGCAATCAACAACTTTTGTAGCTAGATCAGGGGGCCTCAAACTAAGGTCCGGGGGCCGGATACGGCCCTCCAAGGTCATTTACCCGGCCCTCGGTCAGGATCAACGTAAGTATGAAATGACTTAAAAATACACAACAACAACAACAACAATTCTATCTCATCAGCCAAAAGTAGGCCCACATTTCCCACTGAAATACTACTAAGTTTATATTTGTTAAAATTGTTCTTCATTTTATCATTTTTAAGCGTTCTTTGCACTACAAATAAGATATGTGCAGTGTGCATAGAAATTCATTCATGTTTTTTTCAAATTATAATCTGGCCCTCCAACAGTTTGAGGGACTGTGACCTGGCCCTCTGTTTATAAAGTTTGTGGACCCCAAAGCTAGTTAGTCACTGCAAAAAGAAAAAAAATCCAGTGTGTCTGTTCAGATGCTTCTGTTCAGCGTTACTGTTACTGTTGTGGTGTTTTCCCCTGTGGTCTAAGTTTTTTCATCAGCCTGAAGAACTACATCATTAGACTAATGCTCTATTTGATATCAGTTGACCTATATATAAGTTTTCTCTATAAGAGTGCATAACTCTCTGTGTGTAGCATTGCTAAATACATTACTCTAATATGCTTTTCTCCCCTCATGAAAGCTGTAGTTTCCACAATGTGTATCTGTTTGGCCTAACTTCTCTATGTATGTTGGAGCTCAACTTCCTTCATCTCCATATATGGGATGACTGGAGCTGTAGTCCTGCTAAGGTGGATGGTGCTTTGTTGCCAAAATCTGTGTTAGTCTAATAAGACACTGCTTTTCAATCTACAGTAGGAAACTTCAGCGATGCAAAGATAAAGGACAGGTGATGCCTGACTCGACAACAGTAAATGTGAAAAAGATCTTGGAGTCTTTGTGGACAACAAGTTAAACATGAGCCAACAGTGCGAAGAAGCAGCTAAAAAACCCAATGAGATTTTGGGCTGCATCAAAAGAAGTATAGTGTTTAGATGGGGGGAAGTCATGGTGCTTCTCTATTCTGCTTTTGTGAGACCTCATTTAGAACACTTTGACCAATTCTGGTCACCACAGTTCAGAACAGATTTTGACAAGCTGGAAGGTGTCCAGAGGAGGGTGACGAAAATGATCAGAGGTCTGGAGAACATGTGCTATGACAGTGGTTCTCAACCTGTGGGTCCCCAGATGTTTTGGCTTACATCTCCAAGAAAACCCAGCCAGTTTACCAGCTGTTAGGATTTCTGGGAGTTGAAGGCCAACATATCTGGGGACCCACAAGTTGATAACCACTGCTCTATGAGAATCAACTTAAAGAACTGGGCATGTTCAGCCAGCAGAAGAGAAGGTTGAGAGGAGACATGATAGCCATGTATAAATATGGGAAATGATGCCATAAGGAAGAGGGAGCAGGCTTATTTTCTGCTGCCCTGGAAACCAGGATGCAGAGCAATGGGTTCAAATTACAGGAAAGGAGATTCCACCTGAACATTTGTAAGAACTTCCTGACTCTAAAAGCTATTCAGCCATGGAACTCTCTGCCTCGGAGTGTGGTGGAAGCTCCTTCCTTGGAAGCTTTTAAACAGAGACTGGATGGCCATCTTCAGGGGCACTCTGATTGTGCTTTTCCTGCATGGCAGAGGGTTGGACTAGATGGCCCATGTGGTGTCTGCCTACTTTATTATTCTATGATGGCTTGCAATACTCCACATCATTGTCTTCAACCAGCCAGTTATTGTCATAAATGCAGCTCAGAGACCTTCCGTACCTGGTTAGTGGTTTTAAGAAAAGTTACCCTCTTTCCTTTTAGAAATACAAGACATCCAGCAGGAGAGCTAAGAAGATAGAATTTAAGATGGAAAGGGTAGCTTAATCCAAGTGATTTAAGGAGATGGTGGTGTCTCCATCTGGAGGATGCAAGTCATGAATGCTGCCATTATTACAAATCCATAATCTCTTAATGAATTACGGAGGTCTCTCATTCATAAGGTCATCGTAGGTCAAAGTCAACTTGACAGCAAAAAGTAACAAGTGTATTTAATTTGACTGCAAACATGTTGCTTTCATATAAACTGTTGGATACAGTCATAGGATACCTACTAGTTTTCATCACTCCCAACCATCCTGTACTGCAGAAGCAGAGAACCTCAATGATAATGAAATTTGGAAGTAGTAAACCAGTGCATCTGAAGGGTATGGTAGATTTACAGAGATTCAGATATTCACATCAATTGTCTTTTTATTTCCCCATTCCTGCTTTTCTCTGCACAGCATAATCAATAGATTGATATATCTGCTAACATTTTATAATAATATAATATAATATACTTATTTTGAGGATCTGGCATAGCCAATTAGAAAGTAGCTGATGAAATCATATCTGGGTATGCTGGCAGAGAAACAGGCTAAATTCAGTAAACACCCAAATCTAATGAGGAACACAGCGAAAAGAGCATTTGGGCATTTGAAAGCCTGGTTGGAGATTATGGAAGAGAATGTTCCCTCTGTAATTACTGTGTGTGTCATTTTGCACAACATCTGTGAGATGAGGAGCCAGATGCTTGCACATACTCCGGAGTGATGGACAATCTGGGACTACAAAAGAACAATGATGAGAAGTGTGTGGGGGAGGGATTTGGAGGGGAAACAGGTTGTTTTGACCCAATATTTTTGGATTGTGCAGATGTAGACTGTGATGTTCTCCATCACATTTGTTTTTGCAGTTGTGGGAAGGTTTACTAAGATGTATCTCATATTGATTAGTTGTGTACTGCTAAGGGCAGCAGTTCTCAAAGTGTGCTCTGTGGGGTCCTTGGGGCTCCGTGAAGCTTACTGAGGGGCTCCATGGTTCCTCCCTCTCCCTCCTCCCCCTCCAAATTTCCTCCTCTTTCCTGATCCTCCTCCTCCACCACCTGCCTCCCTTGTTGCCAAAAGCCTTTCCCCCTTAGCCCTCTTGCCCCAAAAGCTTTCCCCCCCTCACTTCCCTTGCCCTCAAAAGACTTTTTCCTCACCTTCCTTCCCCCTCACCTTCCTTGCTTCCAAAACCCTATTCAAGGGGTGTTTTGATTGTACTTTTCCTACATGGTAGAAGGGGGTTGAACTGGATGGCTTGTGGGGTCTTCCACTGAAATATTGTTAAGTTTATGTTGGTCAAAAAGTTTACCCATCCCTGATATATGTAATACTAGCTGTCTCTTACCACGCGTTGCTGTGGCCCAGTCTATGTATATGTGTTTTGTGTGTGTGTGTGTATATATATATATTTATTTACTGTATTTGTACATCACCTTTCTTAGCCCGTAGGTGACTCAAGGCGATTATATATGTGTGTATATGCACGTATATATATTTGTGTGTATGTGTATATATGTGTGTTTGTGTATATATGTGGTTTTGTGCATGCATTGTAATGTTTTTGTTTTTGTTTTTTGGCTTTTTAATTCTCTTCTGGTGTGTTTTTCAGTGTTTTTATGAGTGATGGTCACTTGTTGGACTGATAGGTGGATTGTGTCCAACTTTGGTGTGAATTCGTCCAGTGGTTTTTGAGTTATGTTAATCCCAAAAACGAACCTTATATTTTTATTTATATTGATAATAATATATAAATATTTCCCAGGGCTCCTTGATAAACATTAGCTTCAAAAAGGGATCCATAGATGAAAAAGTTTGAGAAACCCTGGGTTTGGGGTTGCCTCGTGGATTTCCCTTTGTATTAAAAAAGATATAGCATTTTAGAGGGTTTAGGGAAAACCTTTGCTTTCCCTAAATAGTGATCAAATCAGTAGCTTCATTCCTTCTCCACAAGACAGCATTCTCTCTTTTTCCCTTGGCTCAAAAGGGCATCTGCCAGTTTAAAAAGTGCAGGCATACAGTGAGTTTAAATGTTGATTTGAGAAGGCAGGCATGCCCAAAATCACATATACACTCAAAAATATATAGAAAATCCATGCTTTTCAAATGTGGAAGCAAACAAAAGAGGTAACCTTCTGTGGTGAGAATGATCAGGCTAAATAACCTTCCATTAATCTGACCCACCTTCCACCCCCACCCCCAAATTTCACCCCAATCCCAATTTGGAGTGCAGGGCTCATGTGAATTTTGGCCATTTATTTGATGTAAACCACTTTGAGCCCCCCCCCCCCCCCCCCCCGGAATTAGAAAAGTGGTATATAAAAGCAATAAATAAATAAATGTGTAAAGAGGCAATTTTTCTTCAAGAAAATACAGAGTAAAAGGGATTTTTAAAAATCAATGTGTTGTCAAAGGCTTTCATGTCCGAAGACACTGGGTTGCTGTAAGTTTTTAGGGCTGTATGGCCATGTTCCAGAAGCATTCTTTCCTGATGTTTTTAAAAATCATGTTAAAGCTCCCAAGATGTCTAAAAGAAGAACTTTCACTTTGAAACTGGGGAAGCATCATATGTACTCAAACAGGAGGAAGAGCAAGGTAAGGACTAATTATCTTTCCAGTATGGATTTGTTTATTTATTTAAAACATCTATATTCCACTTTTCTCACCCCACAGGCGGAGCACAACATATATATGGCAAGCATTCAGTGCCGGGACATAAAATCATAAATATGTACAAACATTAAAATCACTTATATTCACATTAAAAGTAGCTTAAAAACCATCCCTAATGATTTAACTATATAATGACATTAATAGCCACACACCCCATATTGTTATTGCTACATTTCTTTTTCCGTGTCAGGAGCGACTTGAGGAACTGCAAGTCGCTTCTGGTGTGAGAATTGGCTGACTGCAAGGATGTTACCTAGGGGACACCTGGATGTTTTACCATCCTATGGGAGGGTTCTCTCATGTCCCTGCATGAGAAGCTGGAGCTGACAGACGGGAGCTCACCATGATCCCCAGATTCTAACCGCTGACCTTTCTGTCAGCAGCCCAGTCAGCACATGGGTTTAACCCATTAAGGCACTGGTGGCTCCTGCGTTATCATGACATGATGGGCTGGCATGCCAGAAAACATCCAATACATTTGTGGATGAGATGATATTTGAACGAGAGATGTCAAAACCATGACTAAGCTACAGCAGCTCTCAATTATTAGGCTCTTTGCTATGAAAAGGGGGAGGGGGAGCAGATAACTGAACCATAGTAATTTTGCCTGGGGTTCTGTTCTGTATAGAACACATAGCATAATGATTAATCCAGTCCTGACCTTAATGCTCACGTCATGTGGTTAATTTTGCCTTCTGTTTCAAGGGCCATTAAAACATATAAAAAAAACATGAATGGCCTCCTGTTTTCTGGTTTTTTTTAAAAGCAATAGGTTGTTCTTTTCTGCTGTACTTCCCCCTCCTTTCTGATCAGTGGAGGGAGCAGTTCATTTTACATAGGAAATTAGGGCATGGGGAATAATACTGGTAACATTTCCATAAACATAAACACAGTTCTCATTCTGACATAGGATGTTATGAATGTGGCAGCTGGCACAGAAGATTTGTATGGAATTGATCTCTGAGATTTAAGCCATGAGAATCAAAAGTTAAACCTCTGTTTTAAAATATTGTATATCTTGGCTGTAGAATAACAGCAGCAAGAGCGAGTAATCACAACAAAGTTTTTACAAATTTCCCTTAAAGAAGTCTCTGATTGGGACCAGCATAGCATGGTTGTTTGAGCAGTGGACAGATATGTCTCTCAAGCAGTAGTTCCCAGTCTTTGGTCCTCCAGTTGTTTTGGACTTCATCACCCAGAAATCCCAGCCAGCTTACCAACTGTTACGAATTGTGGGAGCAGAAGTCCAAAATACCCAAAGGTTGAGAAATACTGCTCTGAAGAATAGCGTTCAAACATCTACTCGGCCATGGAAACTATTGGGAGACCTTGACAAATCAGTAATCTGAGCCTCAGAAAACACTGTGATAGAGTCGCCTTAGAGCCACCATGAGTCAGAAATGACTTGAAGGCACCCAATAAGAACAAATTATCTGACTACAGTGGCTAAGACAACCATAATGACAGACATTTTGGACATAAAGACCGGGATGGCAGTTTGACCTAACTTTGACACTGGCCATTACATAGGGTTCTCTATCATGTATGAGAGCAGCAGGCTAGTTTATGGAGAGAATGGCCAGGAACTCAGGAGAATGGATTGCGTGGTTCCCCCGGCCAACATCTGCCACCGGACTTAATGATGAAACTGGTTCTTGCTATTTCTGGGAGATACAGAAGTTTGTCCACAAGCCTAACACTGCATGGTTTACATACAGGGCAAATATCTTGATTGTTCCAGGTCTGTGTCAGGTTAGAAAGGTTGTGACTCCCAGTTCAACCAGTTTTTCTTTTGCTTTCAATGTCTGATGGTCAGCTACATAATGCAATGAGTGTTTCCAGTGAACTCAGACCTGGTTCAGTCATTTTAAAATGAATCCAACAAGCTCATTAGTCTGATGTCATCAAATGGACTCTAAGTGCTTGTGAAATATACTGACTCACATTGTCCAGATGCAATGGATCACCTGGTCCAAATTATAAGCCTAGGAGATAAAATCCAATATCTAAAGAATTCCCGACAGATGTCTGTCCAAGCATATCTTGGTATGAATGTGTATATTGTGTCAAGTTTTCTCACTACTGAGTGGGTCTTACAGCAAGTTTTATTGTTGCTTTTCAGCCTGGCCAGAAAGAATGAAGCTTGTCAAAGCCACACTTTGGGCTACAGGTTAGCTACTTTGAGTCTCCTTGTGGAGAGAAAAGGCAAGGTATAAATAAATGGAAGAAGAAGAAGACAATGATGACGACTTTGACACAAGCCAGTAAAGTTGATCCTAGTGGTGATCAACACACTGAGTACAGTGCTAAAGACCTTGGCCTGCACTTCAAAACAATCAACGCTGACAAAATTACCATCTGTCAGCTGCAAAAGGCCACCCTACTCTGATTTTGTATACATCACACATTCCTAGACACTTGGGATGTGTCCGACATGTGATAAAATACAAAATCCAGCATAGTGATCTTGTTTGCTATGTACTAATCTTGTGTATCAAATCATCATCACCATCATCATCATCACCATCATCATCATCACCATCATCTCAATGTAGGACTTTTAGGTATACTTCTGCCAAATACAGAAGTATCATTCAATGACAATGGTCAATGGCTACTGGCAAGGCTGTATTTTTCTTGAGTTATCCATTCATAAAATGTCTCACTAGGACGTTAACAGAACTTGGAAATAATTAATTAATTACCTCACTGTGTTCAGTGGCATCACTAGGGTTGGTGTCATCCAGTGCAATAACTCATGGTGTCATCTCCATGGACGTACTCAACTACCAGACCATATCAGAATATTGTAACTAAAATATCAGAGTAATGGAGGATCTATAAATACCTTGAGAAGTTTGTTTTTTCGTTAGGAATCTCTAGGTTCTCCAGTGGTGTGACAGATGTACCATTATGCTTAGGTGGGCTTAAGCACAGAACCCTTTTGGCCAGGGGTGGGGGTGGAACATTTTCCTGCCAAACCCACCCACCCCCCACATTTATGATGGATTTTTCTTATGGGGTACAATTCTAAATTTGAAGGCGTTCTGTTTTGGGGTGATTCCAGACATAATGATAGAGTTGATAGTCTATGGGAGTGTGCCAAAAAGCAGGCAGTGTAGTCCTACCAGGCCTATCTCCTTCAGGGCCCAAGTAAGGGGGTGCGTAATTTTGCTAGAACGGGCCCTCGTTTATCCCAAATCCATCACTGCTCCAGTGCAACTGATTTATGGTCAACCTCTGGTAGAAGCTTGTTGGAGCATGTAAAAATCAGTTGGTGAATGTGTTAACTGAAAAATGCAAAGCATGAAGCTGATTGGTTGGGCAATTCCTGAGAGGATAGCCGAGCCTGGGAGTTTTGGCAACAGCTACATGTTTAGGTTTTCTGTGCAGGAGCTTGCCAAGAACAGTTTGTATTTTTGCTCATGAGTTGCTGGAAGAAGATCTTTCACATGGACACCTAAGACCCATTTGAATCTTTCTCTAAAGACATTGTGTGAGCCAATGCTTTATTTTTTACTTATCATCTGCATGGCATATCTTTTCCTTGGCAAGACAAGTGTGGATTGGTAAAGATGTGAACTACGCGTAAATTTCATTCCGCCACAAAGCTGACCGCAGAGTCACGTTGAAGGACCTAGAGATTCCTGGAGAGAACACACTAATCAAAAGCAGCACATAATTACATCCACAGATATGGAGGGCTGCCCATATAACCCAATCTACTGGCGGCATCACCAGGTTTCGTATTATCCAATGCGACAACTCATTGTGTCACCCCTATGGACATCCTCCTTTACAAGACCATATCACAATCTTGTAATGAAAATACCAGGAAGTTTGAAAAATCTGCCACTATAAAAACTCAGCAGCAGTAAAAACAACAGAGTGTACTTGTAGCACATGCAATTGAAACCATGTGATTTGAATTGTCATTGCTACTGGGTAATAATGCTATTTCTGAGCAGAGTCCATGAGCATTAGAAAGTTTTAAAAGGATATTAGCTTATGTTGGGCTTATGAAAATATATGTTTGTGATCCGACTTTCTGGAGCAAAGAACAAACCTGTCCCCTCCTCTTTGTGGCAGCTATCCATGAAAATGTGTTTTAAAATATATTTTTAGTGTTCACTTTCAGTCAAGAGGAAGAAAGTATACTTACACTAACGCAAGGCACTTCCTTTTGCTTTAGAAGAGAATTACTTCTGGAGGGAATTGTTTTATTTTTAAAAACGCCTTTTGTTTTCTACCTGCTCCTGCCCTCAGTCCTTTTCTACTCTAAAGGGACCCATGCCCTAGAAATCTTTCTATTGAGATAGATGGGATTTGAAAATCTAGATCTACACACTCCCTCTTAGGAGGAGATTTTCTGAAAAGCCAACTCTTTCTTATGGAGCGGACAGCTCCAGCATTACGGGTAATCTTTTGTCAGGATGATTATCATCACAATCAAGACAGGTGGAGATATTTGTCATCCCCACCCTCACAGCTGTCATCTTTTCTTGTTAGCCCAATTAAGCAAAAGCAAAAGAAGGGCACTATGTCAAAGCTAGTGTGCCTTGGGGTGCGAATTGTTGGGTTCTGTATCTCTCTACACATTCAAGCGCAGTCATTTCTGTACACTTGGGATATATGAAATATTTTCTTCTCATCTTCCAAAAATACAATTTTTAGTGCTCGTAACCTTGTCAACATTCCACTGTATGTTCTGTGTAGACAAAAATGGTCACATGGCAGATAATTTAAATAGATTCCACCCACGGAGAGGCCTAGCAGAAATAGTCGCATAGAACAAAGACATGGTTTCTTTCATAGTATACATTCAAAGCTTTTCAGAGCACTTTAATTGCCATGCAGAACCATGGGATTTGTAGTTGAAAAGGCAGCTAGAGTTCTCTAGCAGAATTTCTAGTAAAGGTTTCCCCTTGACATTAAGTCTAGTTGAGTCCAACTCTTGGGGGGGGGGGGGTCATCTCTATTTCTAAGACGAAGAGCCGGCGTTGACCATAGACGCCTCCTAGATCATGTGACCAGCATCACAGCATGGAGTGCCACTACCTTCCCACCGAAATGGTACCTATTGATCTACTCACATTTGCATGTTTTCGAACTGCTAAGTTGACAGAAGCTGGGGCTAACAACAGGAGTTCACCCTGTCCTGTGGATTCAAACAGCTGACTTTCTGGTCAGCAAGTTCTGCAGCTTATGGTTTAACCCGCTGTACCACCGTGGCCCCATAGAGAATACCCCATAAAATGACGAATCCCCAAAATGCAGGAGCAGCAATGCCAACCATTAAATAAAACCCAAAATCCACACTGTTAATAGTTTTATTAGGCCAACAAAAAGTTACAAAAATCATTACATTGTTGAAGGCTTTCATAGCCAGAATCACTGGGTTATTGTAGGTTTTTTCAGGCTATATGGCCACGTTCTAGAGGCATTCTCTCCTGACGTTTTGCCTGCATCTATGGCAAGCATCCTCAGAGGTAGAACATGGCCATATAGCCCGAAAAAACCTACAACAACCCAAAAATCATTACATTAGCTTTCAAAGGTCACTGGCCTTTTCAACAGGCAAAGAAAGTAGAAAAGATCATGCAGATTAAAAACAAATGCAGAGTTGTTGGGGACACATGTGATTTTGGATGTTACAGTGAGAGTGGATTCATGCAGAAAGCGAAGTTCTCACTTCTCTATCACCATCACAAATCACAAAGAGAGATGGATAAACATAAAGAAACGGTTCTAAAAAATTGCTATAATTGCAAAATGCAGGAGAAATCTACGGGAAATTAAGTGTGCCAAATCCACCCTAAATTTTTCCACTGCTCCGCTTACTGAGGAACTTACTCCAAGTTGAATGGAAACTCTGTTGATGGTGAACCCTAGGAGTGCGTCCATTCAACTGGTGGTATCTCCAGGAGCTGCTTGCTGTGAGGGATTTGTTGTCCCTCACAGTAGCAGGTCCATATTTGTCCCTGGAAGTGCAACTTCAGATGAAGAAAAACAACATTGGAAGGATAAAAGTGTAGGAATATCTGGTATCTATATCAAAGTAGCATCCAGTACAACCACTGCAAGATGTGGGCCTGTGGAAGAAACCAGTATAGAAATAGCCAGAATGCTCAGGTAAATTTTAAAGAAGATACACACACATACGCTTATTGTTACAGGAAAACTACCTTGTACTTATAAACACACACAGAATACTAAGTCTTCTTTATTTCTCTGCTAGACCTCGTATGTGGGTGGTGATATGGTATGGATTGTTCCTTACCTTCTACTTGCAATTACTAATTATTCTGTGTTGTCGAAGGCTTTCATGATGGGAATCACTGGGTTGCTGTGAGTTTTCCAGGCTGTATGGCCATGTTCCAAAAGCATTCCCTCCTGATGTTTCACCCTCAGAGGACCTCACAATCTCTGAGGATCCCTGTCATAGATGTGGGTGACATGTCAGGAGAGAATGCTTCTGGAACATGGCCGTACAGCCCAGAAAACTCACAGCAACCCACTGATCAGTCTGTTTGTGAGATACATTAATATCTCACCTTTTCCCTTCCACAGAAAAAAATGATGGCATTTAATTAGGCCCCATCACCACTTAAAATCCAGTTGCTGCCTCCTGCAGCATTCTGAGATTTGTAGTTTAGGGAGGAACCTTTAACAGCCTCCCTAAACTACAAAGCCCAGAATTCTGTAGGAGGCAGAAACCAAATTTGAAGTGGATTTTTTCTCTATTGTGATGTAGTAAAGGAAAAACAGATTTACCTGCACTTTAGATAGGGTTGCCAGAGTGAAAGTTGGAGATGGCTTCTGTGACTTTAATGATTGTGTAATAGAAGGAATTTCAATAGATGTTGCTTTTTTGCCTGACAAAAAACAACATCTGCTAAAGTTACCTCTTCTACACAACCGTTAACATTACAAAAACCATATCCAGTTTTCAGTTTAGCAACTCCAGTAACGATTTCTGTATCATTTAAAAATTAAATTAGAAAGGGAAATAGAGCTTCAATATTTTAAAAAAATAGACAGAGAAATTGAAACTAGGGATCTTGAATTCATCTTCCCTTTCTACCTACTTAGCGATAACTGGTAGAAGTTAAACAATACAATAAAGAAGCTCCTTTTAAAAAAAAGATGCTGATTCTGTCTTTAACAGATGACCGCCTTGTGCTTATTTGAAATCTTTATCTGTAAACATTCAATTTAGGATTTCCAAAGGGACTAAATACAGCCTGAGTAGTTTAATCCCCACTTGGTTTATCTATGTCTCTGGGCCACCAAATGATTTAACGGGTAACCCACATTTTAGCACGTGTGGATTACTGACCCATTAACCCAAAGAAGTTTTAAATCTGATTCGAATTGATGATTTGAATACTGGTTTGCTTTAGCTATAGGCAAACTTTTGTTTCAAGTTTTGACAAATTCTTCTTAATGCTGAAAATATTTTCTGGTTGGGTGATTTAATGTATAATATTCCTTTAAATATTTTTAGTCCCAGAAATATAACTGCTCATCTTCTATATATAAAATAATGCTCTGTTCGTTTTGAGTGGCATCATAACTCAAAAACCACTGGACTAATTGCCCAAATTTGGCTTCAAGACACCTACTAATCCAAGGAGTGACCATGACTAAAAAAATGATTTTGTCATTTGGGTGTTGTAGTTACTGGGATTTATAGTTAACCTACAATCAAAGAGCATTCAGAACTCCACCAACGAAAGAATTGAACCAAACTTGATACACAGGACTCCCATGACCAACAGAAAACACTAGAAGGGTTTGGTGGACATTGACCTTGAGTTTTGGAGTTGTAGCTCATTTACATCCAGAGAGCACTATGGACTCCAACAATGATAGATCAGGACCAAACTTGGCATGAATACGCCATATGCCCAAAGATGAACACAGATGGAGTTTGGGGGAAATAGACCTTGACATTTGGGAGTTTTAGTTACTGTGATGTACAGTTCACCTACAATCAAAGAGCATTCTGAACCCCAGCAATGATAGAATTGGGCCAGATTTCCCACACAGAACCCCCTTGACCAACCAAAAATACTATGATTTCTGGTGGTCTTTGGTGACCCTTCTGACACCCTCTCATGAACCTCCCCCAGGGGTCCCGACTCCCAGTTTGAGGAACACTGACTTAAGGCCATGCAGTCCACCTTCCTTCACCAGGGCACAAAAACATAATCAAAGCCCTCCTGACAAAGAGCCATTCAGCCATAGATATAGATAGATAACAATGATTCACACACACACACACACACACATACACACACACACACACACACGTATATGACAGATATAGTATCATATATTTGAAAGGGACCCCTAAGGAAGGATAATTATATGTTGCATGTTCCAGAGTAGGCAAATCAGACAATCTCCACATCAACACTGACAAAGAAACAAGAAAAACTATTTACCCACAAGCATAAAGAAATTGCATATATTAGAAACCAACACTTTCTCATTACTTTATTTTCCAGATCACCAAACTAGGCCACAGCAACACGTGGCAGGGGACGGCTAGTATGTTATAATATCTGTTGATCAGCTTTAACTTTTGCAAATGAGTCATAGGCTTTCTAGGCATTTATTCATTTAAAGCATTTTATTCCATTGCTCAGTATAAAGAAAGTCTACCAAGTAGTGCTACTGGCAACACTTTCTACCCTAAATTTCTACTAAAAAGGTTAGGGGGAGAGAAAAAAAAGATAACAGTCAAGGAGGCTAGTGAGGTCATCAAAAGGAACTGATCTATTGCATCATTACAATCACTGCTCTAAAACAATCTAAACAATAAACCACTAAACCATTAATCAATAACTTTCTTGTTTGCAGACTTTTCCTAATACTGCCAAGAATGTTTCATTGACTGCTACCTTGAATGGGAGATGTTTATTTCACGACCCGAAATGAAGCAAGAGAACAATGCATCTAGGAGTGACAAAACAGCCCCTGCCAGCAGGATTGCAGTTTCGAAATACTCAGCACAAAAAGAAAAGGGGAGAAAAGAGACAGTAGATTTTCAGAAGGGCTGATGGAATTATGGACTTTTTCACATTGCATTGGGACATGGTAGTTAAAGTGGAGTCAAACTGCATTGTTTCTACAATGTAGATGCACTCATAGCAATAAGGAGAGAGCAGACAAGCCTTATTAACTTCTCCCAGCATGTTAATAAAACAGATCTATACGTCTGGCCACCAAAATGGAAATTATTAGAAAAGCAGGGACGAGTGGAAAAAAACCAATTACCTCTGGATACATTTTGGAAATTATTTTGAAATGCTCTCTAGAAAATGCCCAATGTTTTTATTAATTCATGCAATGCTCGCCCAACTTGGTTGTTTTATTTCACATGTGCATATCTTTACTGGTATTGCTTTTGTAAACTGTTCAGAAGCTTTAAATGGTCCAACAAGCAGACGCTAGACTCCTCACTGGAGTGGGATACAGGGAGCATACCCCCCCTCCCCTGCCCCCTGTTGCTCCAGCTCCACTGGCTGCCAGTCTGCTACCGAGCACAATTCAAAATGCTGGCTTTAGCCTATAAAGCCCTAACACTTCTGGCTCACCTTATTTATCCAAGCGTATCTCCCTCTATGAACCATCTCGGAGGTTAAGATCCTCTGAGGAGGTCCCGCTCTTGGTCCCACCTCCTTCATAAGTTCGGTTGGTGGGGATGAGAGACAGGGCCTTCTCAGTGGTTGCCCCTTGGCTATGGAATTCCCTCCCCAGTGAAACTAGATCAGCTCCGTCCTTCCTGTTCTTCAGAAAGAAAGTGAAGATATGGATGTGGGATCAAGCCTTTGGACAGTAACCTGCAATGCAATAAGTGAATATGGGATAGTGCAATTTATGATTGGAATGGCTCCTGGAATATGCCTTTGGACTGCATGGTTTTTAAGTAATTGGCTTCAAAATTAAGATGTTTTAATTATTGATTTTAATGTATATGTTTTGTTTTATCCTATGTGTGTATATGAGAGTACAAGAAACTATTGCTTTAAAGAAGAAATCGGTTTTAAAGAATCTTTGGTTGGAAACCGCCTCCTACAAGGAAGAAATAACAATTAGTATTGTTTGTTGCATCTTGTGGAAGATCCTTTTCTATAAAAAGAAATCTTAATTAGTACTGTGAATACAACATACTTATGTTTCATTGTATATTAATGCTTATTGTGTCTTGTACAAGCTGTGGAAACAAGTATATGCTTGGGATTGTTCTACTATTGTGGATTATGTGAGAGTTGGTAAATGTGAATAAGAAAAATAAGTAGAAGCTTTTACCACAGTATTTAAGCCAAGGTATATCCTGCTATATAATAAAATATCACTCAGGCTTGTAAAACAAGTAACAGAATATTTACTTTAGTTCAAAGGTTCAAACAGGGTAACAATGTATTGCTTCAGTCTCTTTGAATACAGGCAGGGAACAGAGGAATAAGATAGTCTTTTTAAATAGTCTTTGAAATAAGCCTCATGCCATAAAAGTCCTTAAGATAGTTGGCAGCCAGGATTTTCTCTTCACTGTCCAAATGGCAGAATGACAGTTAGAATCGTTGGCCTCAGCAACTAGCCAAAGGCAGCAGCCAATCAGAGCCCTGGCCCCTGGCCAATTGGCTGACACATCTCTCTCCAGTTAACCTACCATATCATGGCATCCTTTTTCAAATCCTAACAGATTAGGATTTTGTTGATTCAAGGGAATCCATTTTCTTTTCTGTTAGTTGCAACTTTAACTAGATATTCAGCCTTGGATTCAGCCACAGTTTGCTTCCATTACCTTGAAAAAACTAGTTTCAGACTTATTTACCCATCATATCAAGAGGTGCAAGGTTATAAACAAGCATAATAACAATAATTAGAAATTATCATTGGCAACCATTCAATGCTATTGTTGGGGGCCAAGCCATTAGAGCTAACCTGGTTGCAAAGAAATAATAATGGTTTACATCTGTAATGTTTGTTGCCTTGCATTGTATCAAGCAAGCTGCTGTAACTCAGCCATAGTTAGTTCCAGATGTTTAAAATGTATGTAACATTTGCTGGCACCTTGGGCTTATTATTGGAATGGGAGAGGAAAGGACTCTTTCCTGCTAAATGTAGTGCTGAAATGAATTACAGATGGCTGTTTCTTCTCAAATTATCTTAAACCATTTGAGGCAGGTAAATGTAGCTGACCTCTTACACCGCCTAAAAAACGAGATGCTTCACTGGAAGAAAAAAACTGACATAAATTTGCATATGCTAATTTATAATTAGCAGATTGTAAACTTGAGGGCAAATTAACATTTTGTAAGCTGCTCTTTGTGGCTAAAGAACAGGGTATAATTATCTGAATTCTAAAAAATAAGTATGGGCATAGAGTTGGAAATGATCACTACAAGTTAAACAGAAATACAGCACACGTTGGTGTTTGGTTGAAAAGACTGAGTTGAGGGTGTCAAAATGCATTAATCCTACAGTGTAAATGCACCCTAGTTGACTAACAATTTCCAGGGGGGCTGACAACTTAAACTGCGGCAGTAGAAATCCAGAATTAAGGTTGGAGATAGAATGATAGGCAGTGAGGTCAGGGGGAAATTAAATGCAGAAGTGTGACAAGGACAAGGACATTGTTAACACTCGCCATTCACAAAATTGTTGCTGACAAAACAAACGTTCTGACACTGGATAAATCAATTAACACATGTAGTGTGATAACGAACCATTATCTACTTGAAAGCTCAGGTGACAGATGGGACTTTATAATGGTTTGGAGCCCAGTATTTTTTTGTTGATGCAATCTCCCTTTGAAGTTGCTTTTCTCTACCACAGCTACTTTTAAGAATAACATTTTATTGCTCTGATGGGATTTCCTTTTTGTTTATTTGTTTCTAAAAGGCGCAGGGCCATTGGGGAGTATGTTTGTGTCCTGATAAGCTTCATCTGATTGTTCACAGATGAGCCATATGAAGACAACACGTCTTGCAGACTATGTGCTTGTGGATGTATCTATATCAGGCATGGGCAAACTTTGGCCCTCCAGGTGTTTTGGACATCAACTCCCACAATTCCTAACAGCCCCAACTCCTTCAAAGTCAAGCCAGTCATTTCAAGGATGTCATCCAATCTGTACGCCGCCATGAGTCACCTTCAGGCTGAGAAAGGCGGGATAAAAATGCCACAAATAAATAAATAAATCCATTTTGCCCTTGGTCGGCCCCTCTTCCTTTTTCCTTCCATTTTCCCCAGCAACATTCTCTTCTCCAAGCTTTCCTGTCTTCTTATTATGTGGCCAAAGTACTTCATCTGTGCCTCTACTATCCTTCCCTCCAGTGAGCAGTCAGGCTTTATTTCTTGAAGTATAGAATGGTTTGATCTTCTTGTGGTCCAAGGCACTCTCAGAATTTTCCTCCTACAGGACAGTTCAATAGTGTCTATCTTCCTTTGGTCAGCCTTCCTTAGGTTGCTATGGGGAATACCATTGCTTTAACTATGCGGATCTTCGTTGCCAGTATAATATCTCTACTCTTCACTATTTTATTGAGATTGGTCATTGCTCTCTTCCCAAGCAGCAAATGTCTTCTGATTTCCTGGCTGCAGTCTGTGCCTGCAGTAATCTTCGCACCTAGAAATACAGACTCTGTCACTGCTTCCACATTTTCTCTCAGGCTTAAAAAAAATGTAACAATTTATTTATTCATAGTTTTTCACTTTTATGCAGGCCCAATGCCCCCAGAAAATGTGAAGGGCTGATTGAGGATGATTTGAAATAAATGGATGTCATCTGGGTATAGGGTTACAGCCTGTGTTGGATGGGGTCGCACTCCCCCTGAAGACGCAGGTTCGCAGTTTGGGTGTGATCCTGGACTCATCGCTGAGCCTGGAACCCCAGGTTTCGGCGGTGACCAGGGGAGCATTCGCACAGTTAAAACTCGTGCGCCAACTGCGCCCGTACTTTGGGAAGTCTGACTTGGCCACGGTAGTCCACGCTCTGGTTACATCCCGTTTAGACTACTGCAACGCTCTCTACGTGGGGTTGCCTTTGAAGACGGTCCGGAAGCTCCAACTAGTCCAACGGCGGCAGCCATGATACTAACAGGAGCGGAGCGCAGGGAGCATACAACTCCTCTGCTGCACCAGCTCCACTGGCTGCTGATTTGCTACCGGGCTCAATTCAAAGTGCTGGCGTTGGCCTTTAAAGCCCTAAACGGTTCTGGCCCAACCTACCTATCCGAACGTATCTCGGCCTATCAGCCCACCAGGACCCTAAGATCTTCTGGGGAGGCCCTGCTCTCTATCCCGCCTGCTTCACAGGTGCGGCTGGTGGGGACGAGAGACAGGGCCTTTTCTGTGGTGGCCCCTCGGCTATGGAACGCCCTTCCCATGGAGGTAAGATCAGCCCCCTCGCTGATGGTGTTCCGAAGAAGATTAAAAACCTGGATGTTCGAACAGGCATTTGGTTAATTCGGTGCAATTGAATGTGATGATTAAAGGATTGGTAATATGGACGACGAAACTGGATCGCGATTTTAGTTAGGAGATGCATTGGATTGTTACTGATGTGCTAATACTGTGTATTATGTTTTTATGGTTTTAAATTGCATACTGTTGATTGTTGTATTTTGTTGTAAACTGCGCTGAGTCGCCAGTTAGGCTGAGAAACAGCGGTATACAAGTACAGTAAATAAATAAAATAAATAAATCTGACTCCTAACCCTTTCAGAAAGAGGACTGCCCTTTTTAAATAGGACACATATGCCCACTCTCCCACCAGACCTGCATTAACAACAGAATCCATTTTCAAAGTTACGAAACCGAGTTTCACTGAACGCAGAACTGATAGATCACTTTCAATTTTTAAAAGCAACATCTATTGAAAACCATTATCCAGTGGGAAATTCTCTTCCACAATTTCCATTAAAATAAATAAATTTATTCTGGATGGAGTCCAGTTCTATAATATCTTTTCAGAAAATGGTCTCTTTGTTTTCAGTTAAGATTGCGATACTCTGAAATGAATGTGCATTGAACTGCAACCTTAATATCATGAATGGAAACATGATTTATGACTTAATAGTACAGGGTCAATAAATGAATAATAATTGATAGAAGCTAAAAAATTAAAGAAGCATTAATTGATATAAGGAGAAAAGGGACAAAATACAATCAAGTTATTTGATGGAGCCATATGGGCAACATGTGAGAGGAATCATACTGGGAAGAGATCTCCAGGCAAAGGGAGAATTGTTTCCAAAGATCTAATGAAAGGCATAAGTAGATAACTGGAGCTGCTCAAAAACCAGATGGAAAGCCAGAATTTGAAGCTAAAAATAAACAAAATTGGTCAGACCTAAATCCTAATCCCCTTCCTTAAAAGATATGGGTACCTTAGATGACCCACAGATTGAGGTTGGGGTTTATAAAGGCTCAGCTAAATGGACACAGCCTTTGTTAGAACCTTGGTGTCAAATGTGTAACCACTGAAATGAGAAAAAAGAAGTAGAGAAGGAAGATAAGAGAATCCTCAGAGAGCTGACAAGATGAGAGAAGTCAGTGCAGTAGATGAAAATCACAGAAGAATCTCCTGTCGGGATGATACTGAACCCCTAAATTATGAAATATATAAAATTATATATATTAGCTCCATAAAACCTGGTAAACCATGCCTTTTTCTTACATTAACTTCTTTGTGGAAATCATTTCTGGAATTCTATCTGGTCATACGCAAGACTTCTGTCTTAATTTCCATGATCCCCACACAATGGATTGAGAGAATGGGGGGGGGGGGGGGGGGGGGGGGGGGGGGGGAGTATTACTCAATTGATGTATTCAGAGCTCTGTGAATTCATTTTGTTCTTCCACTGGTAAGACTGGGGTATCTGTAGGTAAGATCCCGCACCCATGCCTCAAACCAGATTCACCTTTTGAGATGGGCATCAACCCCAAGTATCCATTGCGTATACTAGATTAACCCTATTGTATTAACCAGAATGAACCCATTAAACCCATCAGGACTCATTACTTATTGCCATACCAGATTCCTTTGGGGTTGCACCCCTTTCAGAGGCCATACCTCTAAATGAACTGGCACTTCATATGTTCCAATGACAGCTTTTTAAAAAAATTTCCATCACGTGAACGGGCAATCAGCGAAGACATCTGATGTAGTCCTGAACCACACTGGATGCCGATTCTAGCCGGATATATTTTTCAACCAATCCAGAGCTGGTGTGGGTTTCGTCAATAAATGTCAAATGAAATAAAAATGCTCTGTATTCACAATTGCAGTATGCCAGTACTTTGGAGTGCTTTCTCTGCTGACATCCTTTTTGGCAATTGACAATAAACCTCTGGTTTTGCCTACTACCGTGTCTGTGTCTGATATGGCCTCCTGGATTAGCTAGACATGCCAGGCTTCTGAATCCACGGCTCTTACAGTAGCTGAAATCACTCAACAGGGAGAAGTCACTTATAAATGCTGTGTGAAAGAGTATAAAGGTTGGGTATATTCTGTCAAAATTATAGAATTGTTAAACATGGGGAGGTGCTATTTTTTATCCAACATAATATAAGCAGAGCAAAACTGTGTTAGTTTAATGACACTGAATGCAGCTGTATATACTCATACAAAAGTTGACCTCATGTATAAGGGCAGGTTTGAGGGCCAAAATTATGGCTTTTGATATGGCCTGTGGATAAGACAAGTGTCCTTCTGCAGAGAAGACAAGGGGACAGTGGCACCTCAGGGTCCTTTTATCTCTGGCCAATAGCTATTTTCTCTACCAGGCATTCATCAGAGAAAGGGTAGGTTCAATTTTCAATAAAAGTTAAGAACATTGACTCTTGCTTTTTTTAAAAGAACTTTCTTTGAGTAGAGTGCCAAAAATGAATGTGTAGTTTATCAGAATAGAACCTACCTGACCACTTCTTTTTTATTAACTTTATTTTAAAAGTTACATTAAAAGTAAAAAAAGTGAATCAAGAAAAGAAATATAGAGCAGAAACACAAAAATGCTGGGTGGGGGGGAGGAGGAAATGAAATGAAAGAAGAAAAAAAGTAGATGACCTCCAATCTTTCCTCACCTAACCAAAAGAAAACAACCATCTAGGCTTCCCATTGGTGACTAATTTCTTGAACAAACACACACACACCCCTCAAATCATTCCCTCAAATTAATTGACCACTTCTATCCTCTTAGCTCTCATTTGCAGGGAAGTACCAAATAGCTGCCACCACCATTTTCCCTACACAGGTGTTCAAATGGCCAGAAACATTGCCACAGTGGAAAGAGTAGATAGGGTCGGTCCTCATTTAAGTCTCTACCAGGACACACACAATTTTACAGGCAGTGGCAGCTGCCTACAATGAAAGAGCTGGGAGCATCATCTCTCGCCACCCCTCTCTCCAGTGATTTAGAAATTCCTTGTGGGAGAGAACTTTATGGTTTCAAAGGTAGGGCTTGGGGGGTAACTTACATTAACTGTTGCACAGATGGTACCAGAAGACCCAAGAACACATGCAAGGTGAGATTATGTATCAGAAGACTAGGATATGTCTTTGAGAGACACAGCTAGTCTTCTGATGCATAGTCTCAGCTTGCATGTGTACTTGGGTCCTATGTTACCTTTGTGTATCAGTTATATCTACATAGTGTAACTATGCCAGGAGATCTTTTTTGCTCTGCTACTATCATGTTGGATCTAGGCCAACTTCTTCCGAGTTTAACAGTACTATAATTTGATATAATAATAGAGTGGGAGGCTGCAACAATTGTAAAAGTGAATTTGTAGAATTATGATATAAGTCAGGCTTACAACATTGTAATTACTGAACGGGATGTCAGGTGTTGTCTTTTGCACAGCCCAGTACACAACAGAAAACTGAGCTAGAGCCATCTCTAACTTTGGAAATACATTACAACTAATGTATTTTTATGGTTACCAAGTGATATAGCTCGATTAAGCCTAGAGGTCTGAAGTTCACTAAGGGCTTGTTTGCAACTGACAGGGGGGAAAATCTGATCAGCATTGCATTTTCTCAGTCTGTATTGGAAGTGCAATGACCCCATTAATACCATACATATCATACGCACCATAATGAGACTGTCATAATCGACCACACATTTTTCCCCAGTGAACTTGTTTTGCTCTTAGGAAGAATTCCCATTTCCAATCCTTTGCATTGTTTTGTCCACTTGGTTGTAGACTCTCTACTTCCCTTTCCTTCTTTGCCTGGTATGAGAATAAATGCATTTTCTATTATGCAGAGATTACTACTGCTAATATTCTGACAGATCAATATCTGAACATGTAAATGTTCTTTTAAAAATAAATATATAAATAAAATGAATTTAAACCCAGGAATGAGCCACTTTCTGATGGGAAAGCTCATCTTCCACCAACAAGCTCCACCTACCACTAGCTCTTCCCCACAATGCCACAACCAAGCAATGCTATCTGGAACACTGCTTCTTCAACTTTGGGGCCCAAAGGTATATTATCGTCTGCATATAATTTCTTAAAGAACTTATTAAATTGGTTTTCTATCTCCTTTTGTTGAACAAAGCATTTTCTATATAATGGAACCATAACAATATGTTGGATATTTATTATTATTATTATTATTATTATTATTATTATTATTTATAGTCTGTCTAGTGTGTCAAATGTTGTTGATTGTCTTGGTGGTATTCACTAATAAAAATCAATTTTAAAAAAAGTTAAGGTGTTTTGAAACAATTTAAACCCCAGAGAAATGCAATGCAAGCTAATAGCTGTAGACATTTGGTGTCCAAATCAGAGCGAGTACCATTCTTCCAGTCCATGTAGCCAAGACCATAGGGTCATATTGGATGATAAGGTCCTTCAAAGAGCTTGGACCCAAATTATGAGCATGCTTTTTTTCTGCCTAAATAGTGAACAAATTTGAACACTCATATTATAACTCAGAGGGGCCTTTCTATTGGTCCCCCATCTGTTTCTGCTGAAAAATGCAGTACAATGTGCAAAAAAGCTCTGAGAGAGCCATCAGGAGAATAGACAGCATCTCCCCCCTGTGTCGCTTGCCATCTGGGTTGCTTTGCTCAAACTTTTGCCTCTGCCAAGGAGGACTCCTCTATACCCTTCATTTCTAAGGAAGCAAAGGCAAATTCTGCATGACTGCTTCCTTGCAAGCTTCCCACTTGAAAACTCCAGCTTCTTGTTTTAGGCTCCTTGTTTAGGCTCCTTCCTTTGATGTCGAATTAAAGCAGTTCCAATACAGTAACCTGAACAGTATTTAAAGCCAACCAAGGGTGAAAACTCACTGCAAGTGTGACGGTTCACAGAAACTGTTCAAGAATCTTCACCAAATGGCTGCCCTGAGACATTTCTGTTCCTTGCTTTCCTAAAGGAGTAAACTCTTCAAAAAATAAATTTGAGAGAATGGCCTAGATCCAGAGCATCTTGCAGGAAGTTCTAATAAACACCCAAGGAATATTTTCAGCTTTTGTCTCTCTTCCAAGTCACATGAGCAAACCTAAATTGAAATCAACAGGAGCTTCATATTCAGTTTGTGATTATCACTTGGGGGTCGGCTGTCCAAAGGGAAAATGTCAAAAATCTCAGTGGATTGCCAAAGGCTATGGCGCACTGAAAGTCAAGCTCTGGATTCTGGCCAGTGGGACTAATTATATTGGTTAAGCAAACAGATTTTGGCTTTGAACACACAGCATCTTGTGATTTTTCTGGATCTTAATTCTCACTAGAAGTTGGGATTAAGATGAAATATTCATGCAGACGCTTGAAGCCAAGTTGAATGACCTTCCCACTGCTCATTTGCTGGTATTGCCCATTCCTTGAAATCTGGTCTTATTTTGGTTTATGAAACCAGAGCTGAATGTAATTAGACAGAAATGTTTCTTACGAGTTTCTAGTTTGAGCACAGAAAAAAAATGCCCTTAAATATAGCCCCATCTACACTGACCATTTAATTCAATTTGAAGCTAACTTCAAACTATAACAGCCGGACAACAAATTCTTACAAAAGTGTGCAAAAGGAAGCCCTTGATGTGCATCAATGCTCTGTGATTTGTGTCATCACCATCCGGGCCTCAAACTGGTTCTGGGATTTCCCATGTAATCATCTTCACAGCAAAGCCACTTTCTTCAATACTAGTTTGAAACTGTATTAAATGGTCAGTGTAGATAAGAGAAAGGCAGAATAGAAATAAAAAAACCTGAGATAATGGTTTTGAAAATAGTTGTTTTTATAGAATTGTTAGGAAGAGATACAGACTTGACCCCATGACTCAATAAAGCACTATGACAACATTTGGAAGCTTGCTCAGGTTGGCAATTATGAAGTTTGCCTGGTGTATCAAAACAAGAGGTCCTGTAGGAGGGTTGCAGGTTAAATGGAGCAAGCTTTGTGCAATGGGGAGGAGGTCAAGAGGTCACAGCTAGTATGACATACATTATGGACTCTTCTATAAAATCAGCCAGCATAGTTTAGTGGCATTTCAGTGTTGGACTAAGACTTCTGAGATCAAGGTTCAAGTCCCCACTGAAACATAAAAATCAGTAATGACCTTGGGTCAGCCATATTCCTTTCAACCTGGCTTACCTTATAATAATAATAATAATAATAATAATAATAATAATAATAATAATAATAATAATAACAAGAAGAAGAAGAAGAAGACTCTGGCACAAGTCAGTAAAGGTAGCCCAGTGATGATTGGCACACTGGGTGCAATGCCTAAAGACCTTGGCCTGCAGTTAAACACAATCAGTGCTGACAAAATTACCATCTGTCAGCTGGAAAAGGCCACCCTACTGGGATCTGCATGCATTATTTGCCAGTACATCACACAGTCCTAGAAATTTGGGAAGTGTCTGACATGTGATCAATACAACAGCCAGCAGAGTGATCTTGTTCACTGAGGACTCATCATGTTGTGTTTCAAATAACAACAACAACACACTTTATTTATATTCCACTTTATCTCCCCGAAGGGACTCAGGGTGGATTCCAAACATAAAAGGTAAACATTCAGTGCCCAAATACAATACATCCATATTAACAAATTTTAAACAACCCAACATATAAACAAGACTTATGACTTAACAACTAAAATTAAATAAAAATCACAGACATAAGACAAAACATCAAACATCGAATTGAAACAATTTCCCAGTTCCTTGGGGCAAATAGATTGATCATTGCTAAAGATATCTATTAAGCTGGTGGGGCGAGCAGGGCATGGATATGGATGATAACTATTAATCAGAGGTATAATGGTAGGATTACCAACTCCTTCTCCTCCTCCTCGTAAGCCAGTGAGCAAAGGTATGTCTTCAGTTCTTTAACTCCTTAGGAAGGAGTATGATCAGTAGCATCAGATAGTGAGGCAGTGAATTTGGTTCTAAGCGTACATGTGTTGTCTTCAAGTTACCTGTGGAGTTATAATTATCCTGTGAACTTCATTGTTGCTGTTTTTTAAAGGTAAGGAATAACCAGAAGTGGTTTTACCCATTCCTTCCTCTGACATATAGCCTGTGGCACCTGGTACTTATTGGGGGGTCTCTCGTTCATGTACTAACCAGGGCTGCTTAGCTTTCAAGATCAGACAGGATCTGCATTTCAGAGTGAACTTGCTTATTTGGAAGTGAAGCCTCACCATTTGGTACGACCAAAGCAGAGCAGTGTGATCTTGTTACTTCCTTTGATCTAGAGTGCCTCAAACTTTAGATTGCTGTGGCGATTCAAAGTAAAGTGTATCAGGGAAGAAGGATCTATGATTTGACTCATATGTGTTTGGTACAAAAGGTTACGTACATTTTTTTTCCAGACTGAGAAATGGAGACGTGGATCGTTAAGTACATCACCTGCTTCATTAGATGGGCCTTCTCTCATGCCACATAAAGCGGAAATATACTGTCGCCTACCATGCGTGCATTATTGCTCAGTTACTTTTTCAGCACATTTCTCCCACAACGGCAACAAATTAGGCTGAAGTGAATGAAAAACAAGTTAAGAGCAGCCACGTATGTTGTGTTATTATGCACCAGAGAGAGAGAGGTTGATTGATACTTCTATGAAGGGGAGATGTTTCTTTGTGTGCCAAGAAAAACCTTATTTTATGCAATAGAATGGGATGGCAGTAGCAATGAGAGAACGCAAGAATGCATTAGTTACTCATTAAGCATTCTAATATATTCAGGGTGTCTCTTGAGTCTGATTTACCTGCCCCATTACTGAAACAAAGTCTCGCTTTTCTTCTTTCATGGAACTTTTACTAGAAGCATTCCCCAGACTCGGATGCTGTTCATGTTATCAGCAGCGTGGTGGAAATACTAATGATGTGATCTCGTGAGCACAGGTCACATGAAAGTCTGCCCAGGCTGATTCTGAAAGGGTGCCCAGTTTACTCACAACCATCCAATGAGCCCCCAGTTATTGCTTGCTGTCGGCACGATCCAAACACAATGGAGTCCCAGTGTTGCACTGCAATGAGGAGAACTTGGTAATATTAAAAACTTGGCTTGGCTGCACAATTTCATTTTTTAGAGCATCGCGTGATACTTTTTATCATGTAATGTCACTGCTCCAATCACAGAATGTTAAGGAGAATTGTGTGTATGTGTACACACCTTCAAGTTTCTTGTGGAATAAGGACCATCTAATGGATTTCATACAATTTTCATTGACAAGGAATACTCAAAGTTCCTTATTTTGAAGTACAACTAATAGCACATGGTATTTGTTGGAAGCAGGCTTGGGCCCAAATCAGTTTTAATGAAAATTATTTGTAATATTTAGTGGTCCATTTGATATAATCTCCGAAAACAGAATGGGAAGGAGAGAACCGCAAAGCCTGGCAAAACAGATGAAGGGAGCCAGATTTTATTGGCTCCTGGAAAGGATAGAGTTTAGCTCCTGGAGAAGATGGGATTACCTTTGGTGTCTTTTCTCCCTCCCCGGTGGCAGCAGCCACCATCCATTTCTTTTTGGAAAGTTGCCTAGGCTCCTCCTTCAGAGAGGGCCCTGTGGGGAACTCACTTTCCCAGCAGCACTTGCATGGGGCGAGCATTGAAAAGCCTCTGAGATCCTCTTGGAGCATGATGAGAGCTGAAGTTCTCTCTCTCTCTCTGTTTCTCAGCTAACAAAAAGCCTAGTTGTGTCCATACTCTGATTGTCTGAGAATGGACACAACTGGTGACTACAATTCCCAGAACCCTCTCTTGCAGATTGTTTTACTTTTTTTAAAAAAATGCTATGGTTAAAACTTAAATTAATTCTAAAAAAATCAGTAGATTGTTAATTGCTTTAAAACTTGGCAAGCTTGCAGTTGTAAATGGGGTCTAAAACTGAGATAGGTTTCATGCATAGGCCTTAAAATGACTGAGGATTGAGCCTTTAAAATTTCCCATTGTAGCCAATGAGCCAAATCTTTGCTAAATGAAAACAGCAACACCCCTCACAATTTGGGTAGCTTCCCAGTAAACAGAATGCGGGGCTAGCCAACAATGACCCCGAAATGGCATGCCTCTTGGCCAAATTGCACACTTTTAGTTGGCAGTATACCATCCAAAT